>JALPVH010000006.1:0-478262 GCA_023242295.1 Diaporthe ilicicola | reverse complement strand
ATATTATTATATTTATATTATAATAATATAAATATAATAATATATATTATAACTTTAAATATATATAAATAATAATTTAAGCTTAATTAATAATTATTTTAATTTTAATAATGCGGTAAGTTAAATAATTACTTTTAAATAGTTTTATAAAATAAAGTTAAAACTTTAATTAAAATAATAATAGCTTTTTAATATCGTTTATTTAAAGTAACTTATATTTATTTAAGTTATATAATAATAACACTTTTATATAATACTTAATAACGTTAAATTAAATTACTTATAACTTATAATAGCTTTAACTTTAATAAGTTAATAGTTTATTAAAAATATAAATATAAATAAGCGCGGCTTAATATTATAATTATTAATATAAAATAATAGCTTTTAACTATAAATAAACTTATAAAAAATTAATAAGTTATTATAAAAGGTTTTATATAATAAAACTTATTATATTAATTTTAAAAGATATATTATACTTTATCTTTTTTAAATATTTATTATTATTTTAACTTAATAAAGAAACTTAAATAAATAAAATAATTAATATAAAAAGCTTAAGTTATATAATAATAACACTTTTATATATTAATATTAATAATGTTTAATAATATTAAACTAGCTTATAACTTATAATAGCTTTAACTTTAATAGATTAATAATTTATTAAAAGCATTAATATAAATAAATTAAGCGCGGTATAACGTTATAACTATTAATGTAAAATAATAGCTTTTAACTATTTATAAATAAGCTTATAAAAATAAATTAATAAGTTATTATAAAAAGTTTTATATAGTAAAACTTATTATATTAATCTTAAAAAATATATTATACTTTATTCTTTTTAAATATTTATTATTATTTTAATTTAATAAAGAAACTTAAATAAATAAAATAATTAATATAGTAAAATATAATAAGCTTAACGCTTTAAGCTTTAAGCTTTAAATATATATTATATATTATAAAATTAAAATTTAAAGTTATATAAATTTTACTTTTAAAATATATTTATATTTATATTTATTATCTATTTTATTTATTTAAGTTTCTTTATTAAGCTAAAATAATGATAAATATTCGAGAAAAATAAAGTATAATATATTTTTTAAATTAATATAATAAGTTTTATTATATAAAACTTTTTATAATAACTTATTAATCTGCTTTTATAAGCTTATTTATAGTTAAAAGCCGCTATTTTATATTAATAGCTATAGCGTTAAGCTATGCCTAATTTATTTACGCTAATGCTTTTAATAAGCGTCGAGGTTAAAGCTATTATAGGCTATAAGCTAATCTAATACCGTTAAGCACTATGCGAAAGTGCTATTACCGTGTAACTTAAGTAAGTTACTTAAAATAAGCGATATTAAAAAGCCGCTATTACTTTAAAGGTTTTAGCTTTACTTAAATATATATTTATTTAGTAAAACTAAGCGACTATTATAACCTTTTCCGCTATATTATAAAACTACTCGAAAGTAATTATTTAGCTTTAAATGTGTAAATTTAATAGCTTTATAGCTATAGAAATAAACTTTATTTATAATAAATAAATTTCTATTTAAATAAAAGGTTTTCTTATTAAAGTAAAAAAGTGTAAAGATAAAAAACTTTTTTTATTTAAGTAAATCGATATATTTATTATTACTTTAAAGATATATAAGGTTTATTTTTAAAAAATAAATAAGTTTATTAACTATTTTATTTATTTAAGTTTCCTTATTAAGCTAAAATAATAATAAGTATTTAAAAAAGATAAAGTATAATATATTTTTTAAATTAATATAGTAGGTTTTATTATATAAAACTTTTTATAATAACTTATTAATTTACTTTTATAAGCCTATTTATAGTTAAAAGCTACCATTTTACACTAATAGCTATAGCGTTAAGCTGCGCCTATTTACATTAATGCTTTTAATAAGCTATTAGCCTATTAAAGTTAAAGCTATCGCAGGCTATAAGTAACTTAGTTTAACGCTATTAAGCACTATATAAAAGTGCTATCGCTATATAACTTAAGCCTTTAAGTTACTTAAAATAAGCGATATTAAAAAGCTACTATTACTTTAAAGGTTTTAGCTTTACTTAAATATATACTTATTTAGCAAAACCGAGCGATATAACCTTTTCCGCTATATTATAAAACTATTTAAAAGTAATTATTTAGCCGAAACCGAAATAACTATTAATTAAGCTTAAACTAGCACTTATATATACTTAAAACTTAAGTAAGGCTACTATATTTTATTATTAAATATAGTTCTAAATATATAGATTTAATAGCTTTACTATAAATAGCTATAGAAATAAACTTTAAATATAATAAGTAAGTTTTTACTTAAGTAAAAAGTTTTCTTATTAAAGTAAAAAAGCGTAAAAATAAAAAACCTTTCTTATTTAAATAAATAAATATATTTATTATTATTTTAAAGATATATAAGATTTATTTTAAAGAAATAAAAAAATTTATTACCTATAAAGCAATAATAAATAATAAGCTAAAGAAAAGATTAAAGGTTATAAATTTAACACGCTTTTTTAAAAAGGTTTACCTTTTATTTAAATAAACTAGAAAGATAAAGCCTAATTATAAAAACGTAATATAATTAAATAAAATTTAGTTTAAAAAATATATAATTATAAGTCTTTTAACCTTATATTTAAAAGGGATAAATAAGTTTATTATTTATAAAGTAAAAATAAATAAGCTAAATAGAAAAAGAGAGGTTAATTATTTAATACGCTTTTTTAAAAAGGTTTACTTTTTATTTAAATAAATTAAAAAGATAAAGGCTAGTTATAGAAATATAATATAGTTAAATAAAATTTAATTTAAAAAAAATATAATTATAAGTTTTTTAACTTTATATTTAAAAAAAGATATTTATATTTATATTAATTATATTAATTATATTTATATTTATATCGACTATTTTATTTATTTAAGTTTCCCTATTAAGCTAAAATAATAATAAATATTTAAGAAAAATAAAGTATAATATATCTTTTAAATTAATATAATAGGTTTTACTATATAAAACTTTTTATAATAACTTATTAATCTACTTTTATAAGCCTATCTATAGTTAAAAGCCGCTATTCTACGCTAATAGCTATAATATTAAGCCGCGCCTAATTTATTTACGCTAGTGCTTTTAATAAGCTATTAGCCTATTAAGATTAAAGCTATTATAGGCTATAAATAACCTAATTTAACGCCGTTAAGCACTATATAAAAGTGCTATCGCTATATAACTTAAGCCTTTATAAATTATTTAAAATAAGTAATATTAAAAAGCCGCTATTACTTTAAAGGTTTTAGCTTTACTTAAATATATACTTATTTAGTAAAACCGAGCGACTATTATAACCTTTTTTATAAAACTATTTAAAAATAATTATTTAACTTACTAAAACCGAAATAACTATTAATTAAGCTTAAACTAATATTTATATACGCTTAAGACTTAAGTAAAGCCACTATATTCCATTATTTAAATATATAAATCTAATAGCTTTACTTATAATATTATAAATAGCTATAAAAATAAACTTTAAATATAATAAGTAAATCTTTACTTAAATAAAAAGTTTTCTTATTAAGGTAAAGAAATATAAAGATAAGAAACCTTTACTATTTAAATAAATAAATATATTTATTATTATTTTAAAGATATATAAGATTTATTTTAAAGAAATAAAGGAATTTATTACTTATAAAGTAATAATAAATAATAAGCTAAAGAAAAAATTAAAGGTTATAAATCTAATACGCTTTTTTAAAAAGGTTTACCTTTTATTTAAATAAATTAAAAAAATAAAGCTTAGTTATAAAAACGTAATATAATTAAATAAAATTTAATTTAAAAAATATATAATTATAAGTCTTTTAACCTTATATTTAAAAGGGATTTATATTTACATTTATATTTATATTTATATTTATATTTATATTTATATTTATATTTATATTTATATTTAAATTTAAATTTATATTTATATTTATATTTATATTTATATTTAAATTTATATTTATATTTATATTTAAATTTATATTTAAATTTATATTTAAATTTATATTTAAATTTAAATTTATATTTATATTTATATTTATATTTATATTTATATTTATATTTATATTTATATTTATATTTATATTTATATTTATATTTATATTTATATTTATATTTATATTTATATTTATATTTATATTTATATTTATATTTATATTTATATTTATATTTATATTTATATTTATATTTATATTTATATTTATATTTATATTTATATTTATATTTATATTTATATTTATATTTATATTTATATTTTATTTATATTTTTATTTTTATTTTTATTTTTATTTTTATTTTTATTTTTATTTTTATTTTTATTTTTATTTTTATTTATTATTTATATTTTATATTTTATATTATTTAACCTTTTAATATTTTAATTAAAAGTAATAAATAATAAATAAAAGAAAAAAAAAGTAAATAATTATAATTATAATTATTAATTAACTTACCTTTTTATATATATATATAATAAAGGGGGGTTAATTAATTTATATTAGTTTTTATTAATTACTTTTATTTAATTAAAGCTATTATTAAAAGAGCGATAGCTATAAGCTAGTTTAAAAGAAGCGTTTTAGTTAAATTATTTATTAAATTAAATAGCTATAGCTAATTAATTAGCTATACTTATTATAGCTAATTACTTATAAATTAATACTAGTAGTTTTCTACTTTAATTATAATTGTTACCGGCTTTAAAAATATAATTTTTAAAGTTTTTTTTATTATATTATAATATTAATAATAGCTAATAAATAATTAATAATTTAAGCTAATTAACGAGTTAATTAAATAATTAATTAAATAACTAATAAAGCTATAAATTAATTAAAAGCTATTAAGCTATTAAATTATTAAGCTATTAAATTATTAAGCTATTAAGCTACCGGGCTACTAGTTAATAAAAGTGTTAATAATTAAAATTATAGCTATTAAAATTATAATTATTATTAAAATTAAAGTTATTATTATCGCTATAGCTATTAAAATTAAAGTTATTATTATTAAAGTTTAAGTTACTATCTTTTTTATATTTATTATTTTCTTTATAATTATTATAACTATTTTTATAATATTTTAATTATTAAAATAATAAAGCGTAGCTATTACCGGTTATATAATTATTATAAGTTATAAATAATATTATTAAGGTTTTTATTATAAGCTTTATTACTTTATTAATAAAGGGCTTTAAAGTTTTTATAATATTATTTATAGTTTTCTTTTTAATAAGCTTTATAATTAAAGGCTTTAAGGTAAATTTTATAATTAAAAGCTTTTTAATTTTTTTAATAATTAGTTTTTAAATCTTTTTAATAATAAGCGTTATAATCCTTTTAAGTATTTTTAGCTATTATAAGAGTTTTAACTAATAGGCTTTATCGGGGTATAAAATATAATTAAGATAATAAAGTATATAAGTAAGGTTTTTATTATTATTACTAGTATAGACGCTATTACGATAAAGGTGTTAACGAGTTTTTTAAAAGGTTTTTTAATTAATTATTCGAAAACGTTTCTTTAATTAATTTTTAAATATTTCTTAAAAGTAATAATAAAGAATTATATAGTTATTAGCGCTTAAAGGTGCGTTTAAATAATTCTTAAGAATTTATAAAGCTTTATATAAAGCTTTATATAATATTATTAACTATTTTATTTATTTAAATTCCCCTATTAAGCTAAAATAATAATAAATATTTAAGAAGGATAAGGTATAATATATCTTTTAAATTAATATAATAGGTTTTACTATATAAAACTTTTTATAATAACTTATTAATCTGCTTTTATAAGCTTATCTATAGTTAAAAGCCGCTATTTTACATTAATAGTTATAACGTTAAGCCGCGCCTAATTTATTCGCGCTAATATATCGAGGTTAAAGCTATTATAGGCCGTAAACAACTTAATCTAACGCCGTTAAGCACTATTAGTATATAAAAGTGCTATCGCTATATAACTTAAGCCTTTTATATATAAATATAAATTGCTCGAAATAGATAATATTAAAAAGCCGTTATTGCTTTAATTAAAGTTTTAGCTCTACTTAAATATATACTTATTTAGTAAAATTAAGCGATATAACCTTTTCTATAAGATTACTTAAAAGTAATTATTTAGCTTACCGCGCCACCGAAACCGAAATAACTGCTAATTAAGCTTAAACCACTACTTATATACACTTAAAACCCTATTAAGCGAGTTTATAGCTATAGTTAAAATAAATTATAAGTAAGGCCACTATATTTTATTATCTAGATATATAGATTTAATAACTCTATTATAAATAGCTATAAAAATAAACTCTATTTATAATAAATAAATTTTTATTTAAGTAAAAGGTTTTCTTATTAAGGTAAAAAAGTATAAAGATAAAAAACTTTCTTTATTTAAGTAAATTAATATATTTATTATTACTTTAAAGATATATAAGATTTATTTTAAAGAAATAAATAAGTTTATCGCTTATAAAGTAAAGATAAATAAGCCGAATAGAAAAAGAGAAATTAATTATTTAATACGCTTTTTTAAAAAGATTTACCTTTTATTTAAATAAATTAGAGAGATAAAGCTTAATTATAGAAATATAATATAGTTAAATAAAATTTAATTTAAAAAAATATAATTATAAGTCTTTTAACCTTATACTTAAAAGAGTTATATAATACTATATATTTCTTTTTATAATTAACGCTAATATAAGTTTTTAACTTATTTTTTAATTTAAACTTTTTATTATATTATAAGTAATATTATTAGCTTACGCTTACTATAATAATAAATAGCTTTATTTTAAACAATCGATATAATTATAAGTAATTTAAAGGCACCGTAGCGCATTAATAGAGCGCTAAATAGCCTTATATAATAGCAAACGTAAAGGCTATAGGTTTAATTCCCGCTAATACCACTTTTTCTCCTATCTATAAAAGGAAAGTTATACCCCCTTTAAAGCCTTTTAGCTTTTAATTAGCAATACCTATATTTATTAATACGGCGGGGTTTCCCCTATAAATAATTAAGCGTATTAGGGAAGCTAATCTTAGCTTTTCTATTAGGTTTTTCTTAGCCCTTAGCTCGGCTAGTTTTTCCCTAATAGGTAGCTAGGTATAGGTATTACTAATTACGCAGAATTATAAGGAACGGGAGGTATTAGGGCCTAATCTTCTATATAGCGAGAATAGCACCTAATCCCTTATAGAATTATATTTCGGGGTATATTTTAAAGATTTAAACTTATAATCGTTAGTTATATTAATAGTAAGGCTTAATAAACTACTTAATAAAGGCTTAATAATCTATAAGTAATTTAAATTATAGCAGCTATAAAGCTAATATATTTTAATTATAATATATAAAGAAATAGGTAGGTTAAAGAGGCTTATAATTAAGCTTATAATTAAGCTTATAAAGGTTTATAAAGCATTTAAATACTAGCTAATAAATAGTTTTTAATAATAGCTAATGCGATTATTATAATAACTTTACTTAAAAATATTATAATATTTATTACTATAGCTTATAACCGGCTTAAGGATTATTTACCTATAAGTAATAATTTTAATAAACGGATATTATTATTATATAAGCTAACTAGTAAAGTTATTTCTTTAAAAAGTTTTTTTTTTAATTATAACTATATTAAGAAAAAAGGGAAAAAGTAATAAAAATATAATAAAGGTAAATATAAAGCGTAAAAAATTATAAATTATAAAAAGGTCTTTAAATAAATATAAAATAAAAATAATAGTTTTATAAGTAAAGAGTAAATTAATATAATAAAGATAAAATAAGTAGTAATATTTATTAAAGTATTTTAAATACGTTTTAAACGATATACTTTACTTAATAATAATTAACTTATAAACTTTTTTAAATAACTTATTATATAATTTATAAGGGGGAAAACTTAATTTATTATTAATTAAAGCTTTTTAAATAGTTTTAAAGTTTTTTAGTTAATTATATAATAGCTTATATAGGTTATAGCTTAAGGTTTAATAAGGGTAAAAACTAAATATAAAAAAAGTATAAAATATAATAAAGTATTTAAATAAATATTATATAATAATAATAGTTTTATAAATAAAGAGCGTATTAATATAAGAGAGATAAATTAAGTAATGTTTCTAGCTAAATTATTTTAAATATATTATAAGCGCTATAAGCCGTTTAACGAAAGTTAACTTAATAGCTTTTCTAGTTAACTTTTATTATATAATTTATATAAAATAAAATATAAGTTATATCGATTTAAAGTTTTTTTCTCGGTTTTAAGCTTTTTAAATTAATTATATAGTGGCTTATATAGAGGGGCTTAAGGGCTATAATTATAATAGATGCGGGTGAAGGCGAGGGGGTAGAAAGGGAAAAGGCGCTTTTAATTATAGCGTTTTTTTAATTTAAGCCGAGGGAGAGGTTAAGAAAGGGAGGAAAAACCTAGTTTACTATTAATTAAACTTTTTAAGTAGTTTTAAAGTTTTCTAATTAATTATATAATAGCTTATATAAAAGGTTTAAAGGCTTAAAGGTTATAGTTATAAGCGTGTAAAGGTAAAGGTGTAAAGGCGAGAAAGTTATAAAAAAGGTTTTCGATAATAGTATTTCGCGTAATATTATAGTTAAAGGGCAGGTATAGCTATTATAAACTAATTTATAACTTATAAAAGCTTAAAGGTTTTTAAAATTAAATTAATAAAGGTATTTCGATTAAAGTTATCGTTATAAAAGATAAATTAATAATAATATTTTACATTTAAATAATAGCTTAAAAGTTTCGAGATTAAATTAATAAAGGTATCTCGATTAAAGGTTATTATTATAAAGGATAAAAAGGTTAATAATAATATTTTTATATAATAAAGTATATTAAAGGTTATAAATAATTTTATTAATAATTTTCTTATATAAAAAAACTTAATAATAATTATAAGCGGTGGCTAACAATTAATTTTAATATTTCTAAATATAGATAATAGCTACTAAAATTAAAAATATTTTAATTATAATATAGAAATCGTTATTTAAAAGGCGTAAAGCGAAACCTAATATAGTTAATTAGCTTATATTTATTAACGATAATTAAAGTTTACCTTTTTAACTTTATTATTAAAGATTACTTAATAAGTAACCTTTAATTAAAGTTAATATTACGCTTAAGCAGCTTAAGCGATTTACCTTTTTTAAGCTATAATAGCTAGTGTAATATAGCCGATTTATCTTTTTTAAACTTAACGTTTAAATAGTTTAAACGATTTTTATATCTAGCTATTAAAAGTTTATCGATAATTAATTAATATCGGTTAGCTTACCTTTTTATATATATATATAATATAAAGGGGTTAATTAATTTATATTAATTCTTATTAATTACTTTTATTTAATTAAAATTATTATTAAAAAAGCGATAGCTATAAGCTAGTTTAAAAGAAGTATTTTAGCTAAATTATTTATTAAATCGAGCGGCTATAGCTAATTAATTAGCTACGCCTATTATAGCTAATTACTTATAAACTAATAATAATTATAATTACTTTAAATATAAAACTTTAATAGTTAAATAAAAAAGTAATTAATTTTTAAGTTAAAAGCTATTTAAAAATTAAGCCTTTTATTTTACTTATATATAATTATTATTTTAATAGCGGTAGTTAAAATTTTAATATATAGTGTAATAATAGTTATATAAAGTTAATTAATTTTAAAAGGGAACGAGCTAGCTTAAATATTTATTAAGGCTAGAGAGGTAATTAAGGTGATTTATATATAGAGCGTTATTAAGTATAGGTAAGGTATGGGCGGATTAGAGGTGGGTTGCTGATTAACCCGGTTAGGATGCGCTGGGCGCGAATTTATAGAAGACTACCTAGGTATATAGTGTAAAGAAACACGGCAAGGGTTACAGCTCAGAGGTGGTGGTGGTCTGGTGTCGTAATGCCAGCTACTGTATTGAGCTGCCCTGGCCACTGCCCGACCTGGGCGCGGAGCTCCCAGCGGACCCTGGAAACAGGCGCAGCTTACGCATGACCCGGGCTGTACAGCATCTACTGTGGACTAGATGCAGCGTAGTCTACCTGGTTCACTGCCAGAGACGATCCATCTTCTTTGATATCTATTATCTACATCTTCAATTGCACACAACAGCGAGAACCGTTTCTATCCGAACCAAGCCCATCTAATCAATCGACGCCACCCTCTCCGTCCACGCTTCCAGGATCGCCGACGAGCACCGTTGAAACACGCGCCACATCGTCTCACTCTGGACTTTGGGAGTGACGCCGGCCGACAGGTGATTGTGGACAAGGCGCCCGTGTCCACCACGGAAGGTTGACGACATCATCCTCCGGGAGCCCAGGGCCTCAGCTCCAGATAGCTCCAGATCTTGCGCCGGCCCAGCAGTCACCATGGCGCAAGTATTCCTCGACCTCATCACCTCCTTCGGGAACTGCCTCAACTGCTTTCCCGGCTCTCCGTCGCTCAAGATCAACAGCCGCAACTTCAAGATCCTAAGATTACTTGGCGAGGTAGGCCAGCTCCCCCTCTTCTCCTGCTTGTCGCAAGAACACTGGGCTCACGGGCACGGGCACGACCCCCACAGGGCGGCTTCTCCTACGTCTACCTCGTCCAGGACACATCGACCTCCGAGCTGTTCGCCCTAAAGAAGATCCGATGCCCGTTCGGCGCCGAGTCCGTCGCCCAGGCCATGAAGGAGGTCGACGCATACAAGCTCTTCGCCAACACGTCCGGCATCATCCACAGCGTCGACTACGCCATCGCCTCGGAGCGCGGCGGCGGCGAGGCCTCCAAGACTGTCTACGTCCTGCTGCCATACTACCGGAGGGGGAACCTGCAGGACCTCATCAACGCGAACCTGGTCAACCACACCAAGTTCCCCGAGAAGAAGCTCATGCACCTGTTCCTGGGCGTGTGCCGCGGGCTGAGGGAGATGCACGTCTACACGGGGCCCGGCGCCGCGGGCGGCACGGGAGGCGAGAGGATGGAGATGCGGGTCAATGGCGTGGACGAGAACGTCGAGGCGGCGCAGGGCAGGTCAAAGAGGCCGCAGGGGTCGAGTGGGGCCGACGAGGACGACGAGACGGAGCAGCAGCGGCCGCTGATGCACGGGAACGAAGGCGTGCCGGAGGGTGAGGTCAAGAGCTATTCACATAGGGACATCAAGCCTGGTAAGTTCCTCGGCTGCCTTCCCGCGATCGACCGGTCGGCTGGGGCTGTTTTATGGGCTGACACGCAATAGGAAACATCATGATCGATGACTCTGGCTCGGCACCGATCCTCATGGACCTAGGCTCCATCGCTGTCTCACCCATTCCCATCACATCCCGGTCCCTTGCCATTGCAACACAAGACACGGCGGCAGAGCACAGCACGATGCCATACCGGGCGCCGGAGCTCTTCGATGTCAAGACGGGGACCGTGATCGACACCAAGGTAGACATCTGGTCGATGGGGTGTACGTTGTACGCGTGCCTAGTGGGGAAGTCACCCTTCGAGATGCGCAGCGACGAAACGGGCGGCTCATTGAGTATCTGCGTGCTGGGCGGGGACTGGCGCTTCCCGGATGAGGGGCCTGGTGGGACCAAGAGGAAGGCGCCGCCGAGGAGGACCAACACCGGGATAAGCCAGGGCGGCGGTGCGAATGGTGCTTCGGCAGAGGATCTTGTTATAAGCGATCCCATCAAGGAGGTCGTAAGGAAATGTTTGAGTGTCGAACCCAGTGAGAGGCCAGACATGTGAGTACCCCATTCCTGAGCCGATGGTGTCCTCAGAAGATCCCACTGACTTCGCGACCGCAGAGATGAGCTGATCAGGATGGTTGAGACGGTGATTGACGAACTACCTGAGGACGGCTCAACATGAGCGACCGTGGGCTGGGTCTATGAACATCTACTGTGGATTAATGACAATGTACACGCCTCTCTTGCGGATGGCGCGCTGTTGGTATTCCATGGCGGTCAGGTAGACAGACTGCAAGACTTGGGGTGGTTTTGCCCGGCAGCAGGACGCCCAGATCTCTCACGTACGGCTCAGAATGAGTGTTAATGCAGTGAAAGACTTTCCATGAGTTATCAGGGCATGCGGAATTACAAGACGGAGATTATTTGCCCTGTACATTACATTCTGTACAAAATAGCCAGGGCCCAGTTTGAGGTCCACGATAGCGGTATTTTGGGTGTGAGAAATACTTAGATGAGATGATGTGAAAATCGCAGCTTCTTTCCAAATTGATAACTAGCACAGTCCCACCAATTAGGCAACCCGAACAACGGGAACATAGCAAAAGCCACCCTCTTTTTCCCCCCCTTCCTACGGCGTCAGCTGCGCAAATTTGAGAGTATCAACGCGATGCGACACTTCAGCACCAAAAGTGAGAGGGCCGCCAGTCTTGGCCGCCAAAGCAGCGTGGACGAGGATGACCCCACTGCATCGACTTCGCCCCCAGATATCAACAGCACTCTGAATGAAAACGCAGGGGCAGCAGAGGAGGAGGAAGAGGAAGAGGAAGAGGACGACTACATGAACATGACATTTGATGACGTGCCCCGCCAGCAACCAGAGACATCCCTGCAGCGGAGCCGGCGTCTGCGCAAGGAAGGCCTGAAGCGCGGCATCGTGCCGTCCAAGGCCGAGCTCGCGGCGCAGGAGCGGCAGAGGCGCGAGGAGGGCCTGTCGAGGTCGCTCATCACGGGCGCCGCGGCTGGGGAGGACAGCGACGACGGACGGGCGGCGGCGGCGAAGAGGCCAAAGAGCAAAGGGCTGGCCATGATGGCCCGCATGGGCTTCACTCCCGGGTCGGCGCTGGGCAGCCGCGACAACGCCACGTCGGCGCGCACCGAGCCGCTGCGCACCGAGCCGCTGCGCATCGAGACCAAGGACGACCGCGGCGGCATCGGCGCCGACGCCGAGAAGAAGCGCAAGCTGGCCGAGGCGGCCGAGGCGGCGGGGCTGGCCAAGCGCGCCCGCGTCGAGGAGCTCGGCGACTACCGCGGCCGCATGGCGCGGGAGCGCGACGCCGCTCGCAAGGAGAAGCTCGTGTTTGCCGCGCAGAAGATTGCTGAGAAGATGGACGAGGACGGCGACGGCGCGGCATCTACTGCTGCTGCTGCCGGGGAGGCGAAGACGCCGTTGCGGCCGCTCAAGTCGGTCCCCGTCGTCTACCGCGGCCTCGTGCGCCGCCGGGAGGAGGCGGAGCGGGACCGCAGGATGCGGTACGACCTCGAGCAGAGCAGCGGCGGGCTGTCAGCCAGGCTGCCGGCGTACGAGGACGAGGGCATGGACGACGACGACAGGATGGCGCTGGGCGGCGGCCGGACCGAGAAGAAGACGGTCTACATGCCGGCCGATGACCTGGATGAGGAGGACCCGACGCTGGACGAGTTCAGCGCGCTGGAGGTGGGCGAGCAGCTGCTAAAGCTGGTCGCGTACCTGAGGGAGAGGCATCGGTACTGCTTCTGGTGTAAATTCGCCTACCCTGATGAGGAGATGGACGGGTGTCCCGGGTTGACGGAGGAGGACCATGACTGATGGTGGGTGCTTGGGTATAGACGCTACTAGAACAATGAGATAGAGCAACCTCAAGGTCAAGCAGGCTCGTGGTGGTGCTTGGGGAAACTCAGCGGCCGCTCGCATCTCTACGCATCCGAGTTGACTAGACCTGGACAACGACCGAGATCATTCTACCTTACAATCCTCTATGGAGGATCTGGGGCTACAAGTCTGTCAAATGCAGAAAGGATCTCACAGGTGGCACCGCTGAAATTGTTGAACATTTCGGGTGTAAACTTTGCTCCTAGATAATCCTGTCCTGAGATCTGTCCGTACAATGTGAACCAAACTCCATGATGGATGGGCTACCCATCCCACTGTCCATTCCCATGCAAATTCCAAAGCATCAAAATGGGGTGACTCAGATACCCTTCCCATATGTATAACTATCCGCGCTCAAGAAAAGCGCCGACATGGGTATCCGAATTATTACATGCGAATGAAAGCTGCTGAACGCCTCTGCCTCGAACTTGTGTCAAACAACGTGCCGTGTGCGCGTTTCTCATCGCCCTGTCCCGTACCCCATGTTTTCAGAGTGCGAGACGGCGCTTTGGTTCTGGAATGGTCACCTCAACTTGTTCCATGTCGCTGTCACTGTCGCTGCGCTTCCTCTTCAACGACCCTTTTCCAGTCCCATTCAGAGCCTCTTGAGAAGTCTCGTCCTCAGTGGGTTCCTGGGTCTCGTCATCATAATCGATGTCGTCGTCGTCATATTCCTCCTCTCCGTCGTCCTCCATCTCGTAATCCTCGGGCGCATAACAGAAGCGATCCATGTCGTCGTCGTCGTCACTCTCACTGTCGCTGTCGCTGTCGTCTAGGTTCAATGCCCCCAACAGAGGGATGTCGATCTTGGCTAGCTGAGACCTGATCATCTGGTCCGCGACAGAAAACAGCTGGCTGTCCTTGTCGGGTGTGACCTCCTTCTCGATGTCGAATTCTCTCTCCTCCATGTCCAGCTTGGCCTCTTCCCTTATACCGTTGTTGGGCGACAGCGCGGCATCGGGGATGTCCATGACCCACCTGCGGACGGCCTCACCCTTTGGCACTCGCCTCTTGGCAGCAGCGTTGTTCTTTTCGCGCAGACCACGGCGGAAAGCCCGCTTGCTCTTGCGCCTCCTACGCCCTATCCGGTCACGGATGTACCACGCCACGACAAGCATGGCGGACTGCATCATCTCCTGGCATTTCTGCCTGTGACCGGTAGCCCACGTCTGACATCGTTGTTGCTGGTAGTTGAGAATCGCCTGGCATCTCTGCTGGTAGAAGGCTGCCATCCGGGAGACCATCTGTACGTACTTGGGGTCGGCGAAGGCTGAATGATCTCCGCCGAGGTCAAATAGGTGTTGGTTGGCAGCGTCGCCAGACGCAGACGGGGGTGGGACTTTGGTGTCTGCACTGGATTCACTCGCGGATGGTGTGGACCTGGCAGATTGTTGTGATGGTGGCTGCTGTTGCTGTTGCTGTTGCTGTTGCTGTTGCTGTTGCTGTTGCTGTTGTGGTTGTGATTGTTGAGATTGTTTTTGTTGTTGTTCTTTCTCTGCTTGCTCCTCGTTCTTCTTCTTTATATTTAAGAGTTGCTGCTGCTGCTCTTGGAAATGCTTTTCCAGGAGCGAAGGTTCCTTCTTAGGCGCTGGTCCATTCATCTCCCTGGCGAACGTCTTGAGCAGCGAGGGACTCGTAAGGTTGTGCGCAAGGCCTGGGATGGCTGTAGGGGCGTGACTCGGACTGTGTTTAAAGAACAACTTGTGGTCTGGAGAGAGTGGTAATGGAATTTGGGAGGTAAGATTCAGCATCATGGGGAAGGTTGAGGCATCCATGGCTGTTGAGTACCCGAGGTAGCAGGAGGGATTCGGTGACAGAAGTGGCGTGATAATCGACGTTTCTCGAGCCACTCCTACAGCCGATTTCGTGAGTATACACTTGCAGGCGACTAGCCCCCTGCCGTTCCGCAGCCTTGTGTGAGGAGAGCTCTTGAGTTGGTGAAGCCCGTTTTGGAGGGTCGAGTAGGCACTGCAGCGACTGGAGTTGCAGAGCAGGAATGTGCGAGAGCAAGGAGATAGATAGATAGATATCAAGAGGGAAGGGGGACAGGAGTTCCTGCACCCCGGAGCCCGATGGTGGAGACTAGGGGACGGGCTGAATAAATACAACACGCAGAACGCGGGTGAGCAGATGGAAGAAAACATGAGATGCACTCGCATCCTCGCCGCTCAGGGGGGGGGGCGGCCCTACGCTGCGAGCAGCCAGGCTGTGGGGTGTGGGCAGGGCATCAGCACGCGTTGGACCGCTAGGCGGCGTGCAGACGTCAGTACCTGATGTTTGGTATTTCGTGGAGAAGATGGGCTGGTCCTCGTCTAGTTCGCAATGGGCCCATGGGGCAACGGCGGCAAGGGATCATCAGCCTGATGGGCGAGATGGCATGGGATGGTGGAACAAGGACTGGGGCCGTGGGAGAGGAGAGGCTCGTAGCCCACCGAGCCCGGCCGGGACTGGCGGACAGCACGGCGAGTGCATGGTCCAGGAGCTGCTGACAGCTGGTTGACCCCGCTGGGGAACGGCAGAGGAAGGGGACGATTCTGCAGAGGACGGGCAGACGTCTTTCGACTATGTCGTGAACATTCGGGCACGTCTAAGCAAGAAGCGGGCCCAGCTGATAAACATCGAACGAGACGTGATGAGAAAAATGCGGGCATCGGTCGATGCCGACGGCTGCTGCACATGGGCCCTACCTGGCGCGCCCTGCCCTGCCCTGCCCTGCCCTGCCCTGCCCTGCCCTGCCCTGCCCTGCCAGCTGCCATGTGCCGCTGGCCTGCCTCGCTTTGCTTTGCTTTGATTTGCTCTGATTTGATTTGGTCAAGCTTATGCTATGATCAGCCCAGTTCTGACTCCGGGTCATTTCTTTGGGAAGTGATCCGGGCGCAAACCGCCTGTCCCCCCAAACTCTAAAATGGCAGCACCGAGAGCCTCCGCCCGTTGGGCCCAGCGTCGTGGTGTGGTCGTATAATAGTACACACCAAAAAAGGGAGCGGGGGTATTAGTAAGCAGAAGGAAAGAAAGAAAAAAGCAGCCAACAAGAAGCCGGGTCTATTTCGTGGCTGGCTGTCATTGTCCGACATGGAACGCGAGATGGCCAATGCCAGATTCTAGATCATGCGTGGCCTGTCGGACAGGCTGTCGATCTGCCCTTGTTCCTGGCTGGCTTCGTGATGTGGTGTTACTTGTGGCCGTCTCGATCAATCAGTCAATCAATCAATCAATCAATCCAATCAATCCACGACCTGGCATCGCATGGTCGACATGGTGTTGCGTTCCAAGGGTCGAGCGGGTCCGCGGCCCGGGGTGGAGGAGTGCAGCAAAGTCTGTTCAGGAACTCAGGGTCCTGGCCGCCCGTCCCTGACTCCTGGATTTCACCCATGCGATCGATGGTAGATATGCGATTTTCGATTTTCGATTCTCGATTTTCGATTCTCGATTTTCGATTCTCGATCGCATACACCAGGCGGGTGATCCACACAAGAGATTGCCTCCCGACTGCCGGCTCCGCAGAGGGCGATTTGACGGCTAGCCATGGTTCATGCGACACATGCATGTTATGTAACGGTCCACGCGTGCATCTATGGCAATGTGCCCAATGACCGGAGTGGGCTGTGTGGTGCTGTGGTGGGTGTTGGGTGCTGCAACAATCATCATCATCAGTACAGAAGACAACCCCACAAGATATCACTCCACGATGCCTTAAAGAGTATCACACAGCATATACGAGGCCATTCTATAGGCAATGTTCTGAAGCAAAACGTGGCGCTCAAGTCACTTGCTGCCGATGTCTGGGACCATGGTGTACGGCTGTTGGATCCAAGTTGTTGTATCAAAAAAAACGTCGAGATCAATCTGAGAGCCATGAGAAAGTCGAGCCGAGTTGAGTGCCAAATTGAAGCAACAGCAAGATCGTAATGAGATTGACCAGGGCAACAAAAAAAACAACTGTGCCCATTACTGGAATCGAACCAGTCACCTCATCATTACTAGTGATGCGCTCTACCGATGAGCTAAACGGGCTCGTCAGGGGAGAGAATTGTGGAATTGATACTGTTCGTGTCAATGGAAATACGACGGTGTTGTACTGGCAATGCTGATGAGAATGCGCGAGTGCAGCCGGGGATGGGGTGGCCGGGAGTGGGGGTGGGGAAAGGTGCTACGAGAAACCCTGACCCTGGTCCCAGTACCTCTCCCGAACCTAACCAAATTAATAACACCACAAACAGTCAGTCCACCTACCCAATTCTATTGGGACGACGGGCTTCCTTGCGCGCCTCACACCATCGTGTTAGCCCATCACCACCAACATTCTCCTATTTTTACCGTTCCTACACACCCATGTTGACGTTTGATAGGTAATGGGCAGGTCGAGGCCAAATCACCACGACATCCCTCCCCTCTTGATGCTGCCCACGCGCCTGAGCTCAGCCGGTCGCTCGTCAAGAGTAACATTCCACGAACGGAGATTTCACTCTTTCTTATTGGGCAACAGGCCAGCTCCGACGGCCACCTTTCGATGCTGGCCGAGCCGTCAACACCATGGCCTCCCGGCCCGGGCCCAAGTAGTGCCGCATGACTTCCCCCACACCCAGATCCGGGGCAAGAGGACTAGGACCGTGGTCAGCCTCGATGAGCTCCCCCAGGGGCTCATTCGCGCCCACTCGCTGCCAGCCCTGCCTCCCGACGAGGATGAGTCCTCAGCTGCTCCATCCTACCCGACCGTGGTCTTACAGGCGCGCCGCAACATGCAGCGCTTCGATAACTGCGTCCTGTTGACACGTGTCGGTTCGTTTTACGAGCTGTACTTTGAGCATGCGGACGAGTACGGCCCGCTCCTCAACCTCAAGGTCACCCAGAAGAAGACCGCTGCCGGGCCTGTACCAATGGTAATTTTAAGCCCGGCCACGTCCCCTCCCTTCCCTCCCGCCCGTCCGGCCCAGAAGTCGTACGTTTCTGTTCGCGGCTGGCACGATTTCCTCAGTTTCTGATGGTTGTCTCTTGGATACTAGGCTGGTTTTCCCTTCTTCCAACTAGACCGGTTCCTCAAGATCTTGGTCCAAGATTTGAATCGATATGTGGCCGTCGCTGAGGAGTTCCCAAACACCGCTCCCGACAAGGCAAAGTCGGGCGGTTTGATGCACGACCGCAAGGTCGCTCGCATTATCACCCCTGGCACTCTCATTGACGAGCAGTTCATGGATCCTTATGCCAACAACTACGTCATGGCCATCCACTTGCCTGGGGATCATGTCCAGGGGAGTTCGGTATCTGCGGCTCTTGAAACCGCGTCTGTCGATGCGGGCCCCAGTCTCGTGTCTGCTGATGCTCCCGGAGATGCCTCTGTCCTCATTGGGCTGGCGTGGTTGGACCTGTCGACAGGCCACTTCTTGACGCAGGCCACTACCCTCCCTTTCCTAGGCTCCATGCTCTCACGTGTCTCCCCGAGGGAAGTAGTATTGGACGAGGGCTTCCAATCACGCACCGGTCATGTTATTTTCTCCATCCTCGCAGAGGAGAGACATCTCATCACATATGCTCCGCAAGGCGAGCTGGGGGCCATTTCTGACTGGGCGCCAATGCTCGAGTCCGAAATACCACCCCACACTCTAGAGTCGTTCACCGATGGCGAGATCAAAGCGGGTAGCTTGCTGCTCCATTACGTGAAGGATCGCCTACAGGGCATCAGCATGAAGCTTCAGCCTCCGCTACGTCATGAGACAATGCAGGTGATGAACATTGACAAGAACAGCATGCGATCCCTGGAGATCAAGCAGACCATACGGGACAGTGTGTTCCGCGGCAGCCTGCTTCACGCAATCAGGCGGACAGTCACTAAGAGCGGTGCCAGGCTTCTTAATGAGTGGCTCAGCGCCCCTTCGACGTCCTTGGAGGTCATTAGATACCGTCAAGACCTTGTAGCTTGTTTCATTGCCGACGAGGCACTCCGAGAAAGTATCACTCTACTATTGCGAAGGAGCCATGACTCCCAGAGGCTTGTCCAGAAGTTTGCGCTCGGCAGGGGAGATGCCGATGATCTCCTTGACCTCGCAAGCACAATTAAAGCTACAGAAGACATTATGTCTATGCTCCTGGGAGCTGTTTCTACTGCTAATGTTGAGACGACCGCGGCGAAAGAGGCTCTAGAAGATATGACAGATCGCATCGACCTTGACAGCCCCCGCAAGCTGGCTCGCCGCATTCGCGAAGCAATAGACGAGGAGGGAATCGTGCAGCAGCATCAAATAGAGGACAGCGAGACCGGGAATATGATTGCTTTGGCTCAGGAGATCGTGGACAATGAAGGCTCAGCTGAGGACTCTTCGGTGCTCCCAAAGTCGGCCAAGAAGCGCAAGCCAGTTTCCCTTCGAGAGTGCTACGGCGAAGACAACGAAGTCTGGATCATGAAATCAGACGCCAGCCGACACCTCAAGAAACTCCACTCCCAGCTCGACATTCTCACTCAAGAAAAGGAAGACCTCGCCACAAGCCTGCGCGAACGCGTTGGCGCCCCATCGCTCACGCTGAAGTGGACGCCGGGCCTCGGCCACATCTGTCACATCAAGGGAAAAAAGGATCTGAAGTCGGCGTCGCCCGTCATCGCCGATACCTTCGGGCTAATGGGGCGGCAGACTCAGACGTCGCGCTCCTTCCACCTCCCCGAGTGGACCGAGCTGGGCCGCCGGCTGGACCAGGCGCGCTTTCACATCCGCGCCGAGGAGCAGCGCGTGTTCCAGGAGCTCAGGCAGCAGACGGTGCTTAACATTGTCAAGCTGAGGCGCAACGCGGGCGTGCTGGACGAACTCGACATCACAACGTCCTTTGCGCGCCTTGCCGCTGAGCAGAACCTTGTTCGGCCGGTACTGAACAGCGGTACCGGGCACGTCATCGTTGGCGGCCGGCACCCCACCGTTGAGGGCGGACTGCGGGAGGCGGGCAGGACGTTCGCAAGCAATGACTGTTTCGTCGGGGCCGGCGGAAGCAGCAGCGGGGGCCCTGGCCACCACGGTCGGGTCTGGCTCATCACCGGGCCCAACATGGCGGGCAAGTCCACGTTCCTCCGCCAAAACGCGCTCATCACCATCCTCGCGCAGATAGGCTGCTACGTGCCAGCCTCGTACGCCGAGGTCGGCGTCGTGGACGCCATGTTCAGCCGCGTGGGTTCGGCCGACAACCTCTACGGAGACCAGAGCACCTTCATGGTGGAGATGCTCGAGACGGCGACCATACTGCGGCAGGCCACGCCCCGGTCGTTCGTCATCATGGACGAGATTGGTAGGGGCACAACGCCCGAGGACGGGTCCGCGGTGGCCTTCGCGTGCCTACACCACCTGGTGCACGTCAACAAGTGCAGGGCGCTGTTCGCGACACACTTCCACGGTGTTGCGGACTTGGTGGCTGAGCACGCGATGCGGGTCGAGGACGGAGGGGACAAGGGGACGGTGGAGATGTACTGCACGGATGTGGCCGAGGATGAACACGGGGGGTTTGTCTACGTCCACAAGCTACGAAAGGGCGTGAACCGCCAGAGCCATGCGCTCAAGGTCGCACGGCTGGCGGGTCTACCTGAGGCGGCTCTACAAACGGCGGCAGAGATATTGGTTCCTCAGCAAGAGAGGGAAGTGGGCGGAAAGGACATGTGAGCATGGAACAAACAGCCCTGGGCCATACAGACACGCTCGGATTACGCGGAAAGCCTGGGAGCTTTGATGTCACGTCAAGCACGTAAAAATATCTGTACATCTTTGATTGAGTTAGCAAAGATACCCCACTGCGTAAACAAGAAAATATTTGTATACAAAGGCCAAAGCATGAAGGTGTGTCTCATTGGGTGGTGATGAGGTCATCAGAAAGATTCAGGGTTAAAAAGCTCTTGATCAGTTGTTTTTTAATCTTCGACACACCTCTGCACTGAGTAAAGAAAAATATTGGGCTTACCATTTGGGTCGACAATACGCAACCGTGCGCAATGCCTGTCACGATGCAGTCCAGTTATGAGCCACAAGGCTAGGGAGCAAATGATCCGTAGTTGTTCGCTACCAGAGGGTATTATCCCATAGTCAGATCCCAATTCCGACGAACCAATTCATCCCTTTTTGACATTTTCCGCGAAGAACCGGGTCGGGTCAGCTCCCATTGTAGGAGGCCGTATCTTCATCGATCGTATGTGTTGTCAACAAAGTCGTAAGGAGTGAGACACCGCTTAGTCGAAGAGACCGAAGCCCATGTCATCATCCTCCTCCTCCTCCTCCTCCTTCTTCTCCTCCTCAGCGGCGGGAGCAGCGCCGCCAGTGTCGGCAGCGCCAGCGGCAGGAGCCGCAGCGGCGTACGCATCGGGGTTGGCGATGCGGTCCTTGAGCTCGTCGATCTCGGGCCAAGAGAACTCGGTCTCGATGGCGACGGAGATGACGTTCTTGTAGCCGTTGACGAAAGAGTGAATAACGGAGGGCAGGGTGGGGTAACCAATGGCCAGGGACACGCTAGCGACGGTGGTGATAGCGGTGGTGAAGGCCTTCAGCAGCTGCTCCTCGCCGACGTCCAGGACCTCGGGGGGGAAGGTGTTGCCCGAGTCGTAGACCTGCTCGATGCCCAGACCGTAGGTGAAGGGAGAGATGTTGAGCAAGTTGAGTAGGGTGGCCTCGGAGGGACCGACCTTGGTGCCGGCCTCGACGAGCTTCAGGTCGGCCGTGATTTCAATGGTACCACGGGCGATCTTGGTGGGGACACCGAGAGCCTGGAAGAAAGAGGTCTTGCCGGGCTCCATACCGGTGTTGCCAGCGGGGACCCACACATCGGCGGGGGCGAGGGCACCGGCACGGGCGGGGGCAGCGACCTTGTTGGCCAGGATCTTGTCACGGATGGTCTTCAGGTCACTGTTGGTGAAGACGAAGCCGACGTTGCCCTTGACGAATGGCAGGAGACGCTCGTACTCGGGGGAGTCGGGGATGAAGGTCTTCAGGGCACGGCGAACCTAATGCGATCGAAACGTGTTAGCCATTTGTTCGCCAGGAATAGAGGTCGAGGCAGCGGCTTGTCGCGTCGCACCGCGCAGCATCGCATCGCTTACCATGGTGTTCTTGCCCATCAGGACGATGGCCTCGCCACGGAGGGCGTGGCGAATCTCGTGCATCTGCTGAGAAGAGACATTGTCGACGCCGACGATGAAGATGGACTTGTACTCCTCGAGCAAGCCCTTGAGCTTGTCGAAGTAGCCGGCCTTGTTAGCGGATTTGCCCCCCATTTCTTCTTTTGCTGTCGAAGCTTGAAGATAGGAGTTTAAGGGCAAATTGAAAGGGGTTGAAGAATTGGGGTTGTTAAATCGTCGAGTTTGACTTGACGTGTGTCTGTCGATGGTGAGGCGAAGAATCAGAGACTGGCCGGCCGTTTTTGATTTTGTTGCAGCAATTGTGAATTTTGGGTGGGGCTCGGAGAAGATGTGGCTGTGCAAGATTGTGGCTTGGCCCCCCCCCCCCCGGCAAAGAAAGGTCTTATCGATAAGGCCGGACTTTTTACCTTCCTACAGTCAGTACACTTGTAAAACCAACATGCCTTCTGGTCCATAGCCCATACCACCTTTTTGTCGCGAGGTGAGGTGTCCAAGAGTTCCTGGTTCGCATTGAGGGGCAGCTCACGAATCTGTGAGCGTTGGAACTCAAAATGAAGCTGCCATTTCACAGTGTGCAGGTCTGCGGCGACGTGCTGTTTGCCGCAAGAGGCGGAAATCTGCACTCATTCAAGCTCAGCGATGGCTCTCACGTCTCGAGTTGGAGATACCCGTTGGAGAAGAAGGACGGCAAGCATGGCGTGCTCAGACCAGAGGACAGGCTGGTTATCAGCGTCTCCGAGGAGTCAACGCCCAATCCCTCGCAAGACGGCCAGGATGGCCCACCTGCGAAGCGCGTGAAGCTCGACTCAGCCACCTCTGCCCCTGGTGAGAATGGGAAGCAGGCGGGTATGTCGTCAACTGGGGACCAACAGTCTAGGGGCACCAAGGATAAGCAAGAAGACCAAGGCAAGGACACGTCGAATGGGAAGAAGGGCAAGATCACCAACCCCCGACCTGGGCCTAGGTCGCAACCGTCAGAGCGGCCCATGGTCATCATCTTGACTGCTACAGCCGACGGACAGCACCTTGTTGCGGTCACCCAGTGCAAGTCTATCTGGGTATTCGAACACGATGGAGCTGGACACTTAAAGCAGCTCAGCCGTAGGTACGTAGCTTCAGAACACATAAAGACAACTGCAAATATAAAGAATCATGAACTTACGCAGCCGAAGGACCATGCCCAAGCGCCCATGCTCCCTCGTGATCACACCCGACAGCCAGACCATCCTGTCAGCAGACAAGTTCGGCGACGTCTACTCCGTGCCCTTGATCGCATCCCAGGACCCATCCGCAGTCACCCAGCAGCCCAAGAAGGACTCCCCAGCAGCCGCCTCTCCCAGTCCAGCACCACCAGAGACCAAAGCGCCCTTCAAATCACAGGCCAACGAGCTGACCGTGCACACGAAGCGCAACCGCCAGGCCCTGCTGGACCAGCAGGTCTCGGCCAACAGCTCCAAGCGCGGCGGCGCGCAGAAGGCCGAGGTGGCCGCCTTCGAGCGCACGCTGCTGCTGGGCCACGTCTCCCTGCTCACCGCCGTGGCACTGGGCCATGACGCCCGCCGCAGGCCGTACATCATCACGGCTGACCGCGACGAGCACATCCGCGTCAGCAGGGGCACCACGGAGCAGGCGCACGTCACCGAGGCGTTCTGCATGGGCCACGGCGAGTTCGTGAACCGCCTGTGCGTCCCCGAGGCCGAGGGGCTCGGGGCCCTGCTGGTCAGCGGCGGCGGCGACTCGGACCTGTTCGTCTGGAGGTGGGCTGAGGGCAAGCTGCTGGCCAGGACGCCGCTGCTGAGCGTTGTCAGGGCCGTGCTGCCTGAGTCGAGCAAGCTCGCTGTGACAGGGCTATGCTGTTGGAAGGGGAGGCCAGCGGAGGGAACCAAGGGGGCCGCGACGATCCTGGTTGTTTGTGAGCGGTATGTGTGGCCATTTCGTACACGCGATATAAGTGTTTCAAAGACTACAGGCTGACTGATCTGTGCAGCGTTCCTGCGATATTCATGTTCGCTCTGGGAGCTGCCGGCACTCTCGATTACTTGCGTACAATCGACCTTCCTGGCAGCCCGCTCGAGGTTGAAGTTGTAGATGGTGACGGGCTCGTGGTTGCGGTAGAGCCTCCCAGAACAGAAGGAGGCGAGTACGATTTGAGCAAGTCTTTACTGAAGGTGGAGCGCACGGGAGACCAATACCAGGTCAGAGACGGCCTAATCGGTAACGTTCCAGACCTGGGCGAGCACGAAACAGACCTTGCGGAAGATGAGTTGCGGACGCTGCTGTTCAATGCGGAGAACCTGCGTAAGACGGATTCTGAGGAGGCGGTGGCAGAAGCACAGTAGTACGCACTTGTCACGGAAAAGCAAATTGTGAAGTCTTCAAAGCGAATTATCCATTGCAAAGCTTAACTCGGTGTTCACTGGCAGCTGTTTAGCTCCCAGGTGCCTGTCTATGCCCCTCTAAACGCCCACGATTTGCTTCATCACGACGTGACCTGGGAAAGACAGAGCACGGGCAATGTGGTCCGCCCTCCCTAAACGTTCCTCATTACGTCCAACTAGTATCCACACCTGATGTATTGAATTTGTCCATCGCGTGTGTTGGAGGGCAAGAGCCCGGTAAAAATGCCGTCTTCCAGAAATCAAATAGAAGGGCAGGCCAGAACGCTGTCTAAGGCAGGAAGTAGATCTGTGCTTCCCCTTATACCAACAAAGCTCTCTACCTCACAGCGCTGGCCTCTTGGACTCAAAGAAAGATCTCCTAGAAGCCGCACTGTCATCGCACAGTTCCGCGCCTCGACGTATCCGTGGCCGGGAAAAAGGCGCGTGGCTGTGCGAATTGACGAGATCATTCGCCGCCGTTTACTGAGATGCGCACTGGACGCGCTCAGCCTGTGGGTGACCATCCTCGTCGTCCTCATCCATGCCCTCGCCGCCGCCGAATGCCCTGGCTCCAGCGTTGGTGTCAGGGTCCTCGAGGTCGGCTGGCTCAGTCATGGCCTCAGCAGGTGGAACGTTCTGGACAGATGGCGATGGGAGTATCTTTCGGAGTTCCTCAAAAGCAGCGTCATCAGCAGTCCAGCCCTTCTCAGGGAACTTCACGTTGAATTGTATGTACAAGTTTCCGTGGTCGTGGTGGCGGTATGATGGCATGCCCTGGCCGCGGAGCATCTTGACAGCGTCTGCAAACATTATTAGCAACCAAACACCAACTTTGGGATGGCTCGGACGAGTACGTACTGGGCGCAATGGCCTCGCCGGGCAGAATGTCGACACTCAACCACCTGTCATCCAAATGCTCGATGTAGATGGTGCCTCCGGCCAGTGCAGTCACCAGCTCGATCTCGCAGTTGTAAAGGAGGTCGTCGTCCCTGCGGGTGAACCGGGGATGAGGCTTCTGCTCGATTTCAAACACGACATCACCGGCCAGAATGCCGGGGGCCTGGTCACCCTCCCCGCGGAACTCGACGCGGTTACCGCTCTTGACACCGCGGTCCACGTTGACGTGCAGAACCTTCCTGTCAACGACTGTCTTCTTGCCGTTGCACTGCTTGCATCGATCCTTGTCCTTGATGATCTCGCCTTCGCCATTGCAATCCGGGCAGGCGGTCTGGAAACGCTGGATCATGGGGCCCATTTGTCGCATCATGGTCTTCATACCGTGCCCATCACAGCCGGCGCATTTACGGACAGCACCCTCCTTGCCTCCGCGACCCTCACACTTGGGGCAAATGATGGATCGCTGGAGAGCGAGCTTTGAGACCTTGCCACGGTAGATGTCCTCAAGGGACACCTTGTGGGTGTGGTGGATGGTGCGGGCCTTGGGTGGGCCGCGGTTGGGCATGCCGCCGCCGCCGCCGAACATCCCTCCCAGTCCGCCACCAAAGCCACTGCCGCCAAAAAACTGAGCGAAGAGGTCCTCGGCGGCCATGCCACCGCCGCCGCCTGCGCCACCCTCGAGACCGGCCTCGCCATATTGGTCGTAGATTTGGCGCTTCTGGGGGTCGGACAAGACCTCGTATGCGTGGGAAATTTCCTTGAACTTATCCTCAGCGGCTGGGTTGTGGGCGTTCTTGTCTGTCTTGCTGTTAGAAAGAAAAGCATCGCGAGGGAGGCTACGAGAGAAGAAGACAGCACGTACCTGGATGGTACTTGAGGGCGTTGACCTTGTAGGCCTTCTTGAGCTCTGCCTCAGTGGCAGTGGGTTTGACCTGGATAATTCCGTCAACATTTGGCCCTAGCGAAAGACCAGTATTTGGAGTTCCAGAGTGTTTGTATGTGAACAACATACCCCGAGTTGGTCGTAGAAAGCGGTCTCTCGAACCATGTTGCCGGTTTATGATTGAACGGGAAAGTGGGGGGGGGGGTATCTGTTGGTGACTGCAAAGACTTCTCGCGAAAAGAAGCTGCGAGTTCAATCAAATCAAAGTTCAGCCTGGGTTTTCAAAGCTCCAATGGAGCGTAGAGGACGGAAGAGACAGCAACTGGCGATGAATGTTGTGCAGGAGAAGGAACAGAAGACGATCAGACATACAGAAAAAGGTGAAGGGCCGGGCTGGCTGGCAGGTGCCGCAGAAGCGGATGGACGATGACCAGAACGACGCAAGACTAGGCGCACAAAAGCGAGAAGGGTATCAAGAGTAGGTGTCAAAGGGTCTTGGATGTAAGCGGACAATGGGTAACAGATCCCTAGGAAGACTGACTTGTTGGTGGTGTCGTGCAGGGAAGAGAAGATGATCAATGGTAGCAGTCGGTCGGACAGTGGACAAGGCGGCTGCGGTGATGGTGAAATGAATTTAGCTTGCACGGCAAGCGCAAGGGGAGGCTGAGAACCGGGTGCAGAGGCAGGCAGGCCACAGGCCAACCGGATTGTCAGCCCGCCCATCAAAAATCCATTTGATGGAAGAGCGTGGAAGCCGCTCGATCTGTTAGTGCAAGACCTAAGCCACTGGCCCTGCCGGTCTTGGACGCTTTTTGACGCACTGCCAGACCGGGCGGATCTGGAAATAGCATGAGTCTCTCACTAACTGACAGGGATGCCCCGCAGCCCTCGGGGTTTCTCTTCACTGTTATCAGGCTGCAGGACCCACGGTCGCTAAGTCCCGCCTGGCTGGCTGCCCTGCAGCATGATTACATCGTTTGCGGAAAGCACTAGTGCTGTCCATGCAGAGGTGTACTTGGTAGTCCGGCAATACACTGCCCAGGAACCCCGGGTACCTAACCTGCATCATGAACTGTGGACATACCGATCCAGGACCGAGGACCCTGGATCCACTATTTCGCAATTTCTAGATTGGGGGACCATACCGGCCATTTAGCTTCGCATGCGGCCAAAACCCCCCGCGCGAACAGTGGCGATCTGTGTATTTGGTGAGTAGACTACCTCGACATGCATGCAGGCGGGCGGGCTGCATACAATAAATACTACACAATCCAGCTCGATCCAACCCCAGCTCATCAGCTCAAAGCGGTCCAGGCCAGGCCAGGCCAGTCAGTCGAATTCAGTTCAACCCTACTCAACTCAACACTTGCCTTGGGCTTGGAATCCAAGCAGGCCGAGCACCCTGTAAATAGTCGCCAGAGCCAGGAATCACTGCCTAGGTAACAATGCACAGCCAGAGAAAGCCATTCTCCAGTAGGCACCAATGTGCTGGCCTGCAATGTCTTGCACTTTGACTTTGCACTGCTCAACCTTTGCCAGCACTGAGGTGCTATGCATGCCATAGTCTACTCGCTTCCTCTGCAATAAGCAGGCGAATCCTCCCGTCGGACTTAACCAATAGCTCGCTCCGCCCCGCCTAGCCACAGTGCTTACATCCGTCTCACCAACTGTCTTCCTCCCCGCCAATCAGCCCGTGAGGATGACACCTGAAATGTTTTAATTGCCTGGCTGATTGGCTCAGCTGGAGAGGCAAGTTGTTCCAAACCATCATCAGTTTCAGAGAAGCGAGGAGTCCAGCATATAGCACTGTGGCTTCATGATCGTCAACAAGCCGCATACGCATATAATGGAGCCTGACGCAAAGGGGGCCGGTAGCGGTGCGACTAACCGCCCAGCACCGTCCACGACCAAGAGAAACAGCGCGATTAGAAAGGAGCAGAACAGAAACGCTTCTCGCACTTACAGTTTGTCACCCTGACCTTCTGGTTAACTCGATCAAGCCCGGCGAGGGCTGATGGTCTCATCATAGGAGAAAGGAGGAAGCAGAAGCTGGCCTTGCTGGATCGGTTCCTCGAGAAGGATCAGGTCCAAGCACTTCCAGCATCATCACAAGAGAGCAGCACTTCAACGGGGTCGGCCCCGTCTCAGCTGGAAAATGCGGAGGCTGCTCTAGACTTGACGCCATCTGCCGGGCCGCACGCAACGCCCTTCGTGGAACTCCCTTCCTCGGACCACTTGGGTGAAGGTGTTGAGGTGGGAGACACGTCGGCCTTTGGTGACCTGTCCTTCGATGGCTCGTGGCCATTATCAAGCAATGATCCAATATGGAACTTTGCGGCAGAACAAGATGATGGTTCTGGAACAGTACAGCCGCATCCACACCTGCCGACTGTTGCCCTGAGTCCTTCATCCATACTCGGCTATACTGGTAAGGAGACGAGCACCAACAACGAGGGAGTCCCAGAGCCCATGCAGATATTGCAGGCCAGGCATTCCTCCGCGGCGATGACCCTCGGCCCGGCCGATGTCTTCTTCACCACTCCAGGGCAACAATCTATGAGCCTCCTCGGGCCTTGGAGCTCTCGAGACGGCACCAAGGGCAAGGCAGTAGCCTCGAAGATCACATCGCCGTCGTCATCGTCAGCGCCATCGAACAGTCTGGCATTATCAGCGAGATCAGCAGTTACAACCCCGACCCCGCTACCAGGTGAGGACAGTCTCGCGGAGTTCATGTACCACCTCATGAGCCTCCGGCTCTCAAACGTCAAGCGCGTAATCTACGTACAGCAGAGTGGCCTCTTCGCCGCAGTGATGGACAACACCCTCGCCATCGGCGTCATGGACGGCCCTCAGGCCATCTTCGCCGATGAGACGGTCAGCCCCTTCAACAGGGACTGGATCAACAGCAAGGGGTCCATGCAGCTGGCACAGATCAAGTCCAAGTTCTCCGCCGCGCCCAAGGACCTCCAGCCCGTCGACGTCCAGATCACCGTCGAGCACCACGTCTACCTGGACGTAATCCCGTTCCCGTCGTTCCGGGAGAGGGCCCTCAGGGCCCTCGCCCACGACCCGCCGCTCCTCGACGAGGATGAGCTGTGTTGTGACATCTGCAACAGGGAGGGGCTGATCGTCTGGGGCTCACAGGGCAATGACCAGGGCATGGAGGCGTGTAGGCCTTGGGACATGCGTAGCTGGGAGCCGAAGCCGTGGTTTCTGAGGAAGTACCATTTCCTGGCTGGTGGTTGGGAGGGCGAGATGTGGAGGGCCGCGAGATGGTGGCATACAATGCGTGGTGAGAGGATTGCTGCTAGTCCAACGGATTCATCGGTCTCGACCTAGCACCATGTTTTTGCTACTAAGCACCCTCGAATGGCATTCAAGACACAGGGTGATACTTTTATCACTACGGCCTGGATAAAACAATGACTCATTTCAAGGAATGTGAACTCATGACTTTGTTGAAAATCGATTGAAATGCTTAAAGATGCATCTTTCCTTTCCGTCTTGGTCGTTTCTTGTTTGGGGGTTTGTTATTGCTGGTCCGCATATCAGAATGGGAGCATACGAGCTGTGGAAGAGTTGCCTCCCAAGCACTACATGTGAGTCAAGTGCAATGTGAACGGAGCTAATGATTACCATCCGTCACCCACAACTATAAGTAAAATGTAGAGAAACACCTAGTCTGTAGCGGTGCTCATCAAGTCATGTCATTGTTGCCATCTACTTCCTTATCAGCGCAATGACGATAACGTCGGGCAATGTCTCTGCTGGTGGGGATGACCCTGAGAGGGGCATCTTTGGAACGCGACAGACTCTTTCCAGCAATCTTTCTGTCTCGCAGCCTTCCTTTCCAGCTTCCATCAGATCGTGTATCCAGACATCATCGTCGTCAAAATGGAAGACTCCGCAGGAATGGCCATAGCATTCGAGGAAGCCAAGCAATCCTACTCGGAAGGTGGAATCCCGGTATGTGGGACCGACACCGTCTCCTTACTGCTTGTGCATTGCCACTTCTTGTCGAAGAACATCATCCGTACAAGTTCAGAGTGTCTGACCTGACTATCACTTACACGCAGATTGGCGCCGCACTTGTGTCAAAAGATGGCAAGCTACTAGGCCGTGGGCACAACCAGAGAGTCCAGCTTGGCTCCGCCAGTGAGTGATCCCCAGAGAATTCTTCCCTTTTCCCTTGACATCACGGTGTCATCCATACATGAAAAGCAGTACAGCAGAAATTCAAAAACTTCGTGCCTAGATTTCCCTGCATAACCACCATGAAAACATCCTTCACTGTCAGCACAAATGAAAGTAGCATACTGACCAAGCCACAGTCCACCACGTAAGCACATATCTGTCCATCCTCCCAACGGACCCATATCCATCCCTTTTCCCCCCGGGGGAGTCATCACCAGCCTGGAACTCGCGACTAACACCCAGCTCAACCCACCCACAAACAGGGCGAGACTTCAGCCCTCTTCAACTCGGGCCGCCTGCCCGCGAGGGCGTATCAGGGCAGCACAATGTACACCACGCTCTCGCCCTGCGACATGTGCACGGGCGCGTGTCTCCTCTACGGCATCGCGCGCGTCGTCATTGGCGAGAACGAGAACTTCCTCGGCGGCGAGGCCTACCTGCGCTCGCGCGGCGTCGAGGTCGTGGTCGTCGGCGACGCGGGCTGCAAGCAGCTGATGGACACGTTCATCGCTGAGAAGCCTGAGCTGTGGTATGTTTGCCCACCCCTGGCACCGCCCGAGTTCGCCCTTGCCTTGGATTACCTCCGCTCCCCTCTCGCCTTTCTCGTGCTCTTGTCGATGAAACGAGGTTGGCTGATCAATTTGTGCGGGCTAGGAATGAGGATATCGGGGTGGAGGAGAGGGTGTACTCCAAGGAGTAAGACTGCAGGCTCGGTTTTGGCTGGCGAGTAGGATTCTATCACGTCTTGATGCACAATACAGCAGATTTGAAAACTTTCCTTGATTCTTCGCCAGTCTTGGGCCCCGAACACAAGCAGTGCCCTTCTATGGCTATTTGACATGATTCTTAACAAAGCCCTCTTAAGACCATCTGCACTAGGGATGTAAACCTTGTGTTCCTTCCTCACTCGTCCGGATGGCAACACTTCCGTCAATCCAGGAGCATGATGGGTATCTAAGAAAACTTCACCGGGGCGCAATAGTTCTACAGGTGACTCGTGAGACCTGTTTTGAAATACAAGTCGACACAAGAAGCATCTCTGACTGAGCAAGATGCGAAGCCGGACGTTGGTGAACGTTGAGTTCTTCCCAGAAGAAACGTGGCTGAGGTGTATGTGGCAGGGTGCTGAAGGCCTCAGGTGGCGGACGTAGAGAATTGCTAGCCTGCCGAGGTCAACTCAGCATACTTCGCCGAACCCGCTCGCTTCGCTCGACTCCTAATGCAGCAGGTTTCGCAGAGATGGACTTGCGGAAGCACCGCTGGGTTGTCGGTTTTCTGGCGCGCGTGGTGGCATGCTTGTCTCTCGACCCACCATGACGGTGTCCCTCGTCATGGGGGGACTGCCGTGTGGCGTTGAAAATGGAGATCTCTGAGGATGCAGACCATGGGAGAAGGGGTGTTCCGCTGCACGCGGCGGGGGTCCGCCATTCGTAAGGTGATGTGGAGGCGGAGGAGGCTGATGATGGACTGAGTGAGACTGGTGGTGCTGAGGGAGATAGGGACCTCCATTCGGAAGGGGTGGTTGTCCACCCATGCCTCTCGGGGACGGCGGCATACCGTTGGCTGTCGGGGGAGCACCGTAATGATGGCCAAGCCCGTGACCGTTCTGCAGAGGAGGTGGGGGCGGTGGGATGCTCGAAAGCGGCGGCGGACGCAAATGATTAGGCGGGGCCAGCGGTGGCATGGTGCTGGGTGGCATTTGCGGATGTGCCCCATTCATGTGGTGAGGCTGGGGCGGAGGCGGAGGCGGAGGAGGATGAGATCCATGCTGTGATGACGGTCGACGCCACTCACCATAGGGTGGTGTTTGGGGTGGCGGGTATTGGTGAGGAGGGCCTCGCGGTGGCAAGGCAGACTGCAGGGATGGCGCCGCGATGGGTTGAGCCAACTGCGGCGGCTGCGGCTGCGGAGCTTGAACCACGGGAGGCGCAATAGGGGGGGCGATGGGAGCCGGAGCCTGCACCGAAATGGGTCCCGGAGGCGGCCCGAAAGCAGGTCCGTGGTTTGATGCAGTCATCGGCGGCGGTTGCGTTCCCGGAGCATCCAAAGAAGACTGGCGAGGAGGATGATCCCATGGTTGTGGTGCAATGTTTCGGACGCTCATCAGGTTTTGTGGGCTTGCATTTGCCTGGATTGTTGGAGGAGGCGATCTGTTGACCTCGACAGGCGGTGGAGATGCTTCCTGCTTGACGACTGGTTGGGGCTCGACCCGCCGGTTGGCTTTCTTGCACTTGTGGCACTGATAGTTTCGCTGTGCGACAAACTTTTGAGCCTCTTCGCCCAAGCTACCGTTATGGCCGTTCACCAGTAGCAGGCCCTGCGACTCGTCGATTGAATGCCACTTGGGGCTGACGTCCGTACCGCAAGTGATGCAAACCTTGCCCACCGGCTGCATAATGTACGGCACCTCCTCCTTGATTGCTCCGCCGGCCTGGACTGGCGATGTCGTTGGTGCAAGGGTGGTGGTGGAAGCCCTCCGGTTGATCGGCGTCGTAGTCGAAGCATTCACGGGCTTTGCAGCTGCCGGGATGAGATTGGCCTTTCGGGCACAACCCGTTAGTGTCAGATCAGCCTGTTTGAAGTTTCGGACATAGAGCTGTAGAGCATTCAAGCCGGACTCGTCGACAACGTCTTCGATGTGATGAATGGCAATCTTTGGCACGTGATCTTTGCACCAGATTGCTGCCGTCATAGTCCCGCTCTCGCCACCGATGCTGACAATATTGTGTTGGTCCCGACGAGAGCCTTTGACGGGGGTGATGTCGAACCCGAGAGCATAGCCTTGCTGGTAGGCACATTCGACATGGAACGTCGTACGACAAGCTGGGTTGTGACATGGTACACAAGCGCCGCCCTGCTGCTTGCAGGCCTTGCAGACCTCCTGATAACGGGACCGGGGGATGGAGGGGATGCCTTCGCTGGGCTCGAGCGACCTCGCGTTTCCGAATTTGACCTCGGGGTGGAAAACAGCACAGGTCACATGGACCCAGTTGTTGTCCGCTGTCCTCTTCAGTGGCTCCCTGGGGTCTACCGGTCGGCCGAGCTCTTCCTGGCGCTTTCGATAGAAATCGGCTGCCCTCGTGGCGCTCTCCTTCTCTAGCCGTTCTCGCTCGCGTTCTTTCTCCGATTTTTTCTTGTGAGAGATCTTGGGCGGCTCCACGAAATCATGTTCAGTTCTTTCGACCGGACACAAAACACACTTGTAGTGCTGCAAATGTTACTTAGCGTTACATCCAACGTGAGAAAAATGAGCTGTCTTACCAGTGAGATTTGCGGGTTTTTGTCGTTAGAACACATGTCGCAGATCCATCTCCCGTTTTGCCTATTGTCAACCACGCCGTAGCAGTTGCGGTGCACGGTTATCCGACATTCTCTGCACTGAAGATGCTGGTCCCCTAGAGGTTCCAGTTGGCGACAAATGCTGCAAGGCATCGTCTTCGGCTTGGGCATCGGCGGGGGAGGCGGAGGAGCGGGTTTCTCGACCGGTTTTTCCTTCTCCTTCTCCTTGTCCTTCTTCTTTGTCGCGACAGCGCTACCCACGCCACCGGCCTCTGGCAACACGGGCTCCGAGTCACGTTCGGACTTCAGCTTCTTGCGAGGCGGCTCCTGAGGCCCCGTCGATTGGGTTACAGTGGTTGCTGCATTTGGTGGAGCGACTGGAGGCTCGGGCGTGCTGTACTTTGTCAACCTCATCCTCTCATTAGCTGCTTGCAATTCCTTGAAAAGCTCCTCGTCAATCTTTCGCTTCCAAGACCGACCGCCAGACGCAGCGACCTTCTTGGCCGCCTCCTCGAGATCCTCCCACTGGATGGCGTAGCGGCGCCAGAGCTCAGCACATCTTCGGCAGAGAGCCACAACGTATTGTGTGGCGCCTTTGTCCTTGTTTTTGCCACCATTCTCAGTAACGACGGCAGAGGAAACGTTTGGAGCGCGACGCCACTGTCGTGATTTTTTCGTATTGCAGAACTTGCACATGAAGTTCTTTTCCTTGCCTGTGGCCTTGACGGTGTCGAAAGCTGAATCATCGTGGTCGTCCGCAACCTCGTCCGCGGCCTTACTCGCTTCTGCTTGCGCACGCTTGATCTCTTTCTTGCCCTTTCGCTGTGGGTGGTTCCCCCAAATCTTCTTTCCCTGTGACGTTTTCTTCCACTTGTAGTAATGGCGAACGATCCATTTGTGAGGTACTGATTTGACGTATCTCTTGACGCTCTGAAGCTCAGAGCCAAATTTCGCCACAGCTTCCTCGAACTTCTTCTGTTCCGCAGCGGTCAACTCGGGTTCTTTGAACAGTGATTTGTCAGTGTTGACAAGCTGTCGGAGCGATTCCTCTGCGTCATAGTTGTTTCTGTACAGGATGTCCCTCGCAACGTCCTCTAGGTTCGTACATCGGTCGGGGAGCCCAAGTTCCTCGGTCAGGTCCCTGGCATTATTCATGAAGTCATCAATACCAGCCTCGGAAATCATGATGTCGCCATCAGCATCTTTCAGAGGCTCTCCATCCGCGTCCTCGGCGGGCTTCCAGAGACACGTTGCTGTGCAATTTGGGTCATCCTCGGGGAGGTCTTCGCCCCGTGGGACATAGCCGGAGAATGGCTCGTCCTGGACCCATTTGGGGCGTTGCTCGCGCTCCCGCTTGTCCTTCTCGACCAGAGCCTGGATTTCCTTGGAGTGGCGACCATCCTTGCGGCCGGTCTTCTTGATCTCCAGGGGCTTCACAAACTGCACTGGCCGACCTGGCCAGTTGGCGACAGTCGCCTGGTGCCGAGGACCCAACCTGGAACTGGCACGAGGGTAGATGCGGTCGTCGTAGTCAAGGGCATCCTCGATCTTGCAGTGCATGCCAAGGTACCTAAAGGGCCAGAGGCTGGCCTGGTAGATCTGCTCAGCGGTTGGGGGCGGGTGCTCATGTTCCTCGCTGGGGCTGGTGCGGTTGGTGTTTGCCTGAGCAGGATCCTCCTCCTCCTCCTCCTCAAGCAGCTCTTCATCCTCAGCGCTGACATGGCTTCCGGAGTCATGGAGATGTGGCGCATTGAGAGCCTCTAGCTTTCTCTCCTGAGCCAGGTTACAGGGACCACAAGCCCAGCCAAACCCACGAGCAGGTTTCTTCTGCAATGGTGGACGCACACATTGCATGTGGTAGGTATTCTTACAGAACCCGCAGTCGACCGAATCAGCACTGCCCGAAGGAGTTAGCGCGTTGCAGTGGGGGCGGACGGTCATTCCCAACATGGGCTTAGCGTGGATTCAAGTGTCTGCCAGCAGGTAGGGGAGTGACACCTGGGATTTTTTGGGGGCCCGCTTGGAGCCTAGCTGCACTGCCCAAGGACTGCTTGTTTCTGCTAGGCAAAGGGAAACAAGGGGCGCCGGGGAAAGGGAAGAAAAAGGTGAAGAAGAGATGCTGGGGGTGGCACCTGGCTGACAGAGGTACGTACCTTGCACAGTAGCCGCTGCACCGCTTGCATGACTTCACAGCGCTGGTAAGCTCCTTTCCACGACCCTGTTCCACCAGGATGTACTTCCAGCGCTCGTCTAGCACCTTCTTCACCCGCTCTGGCACATTGATGATTTGCGAGGTGGGGATGGCCTCGTAGTTCTTCTGGATGTAGCGGTCGTACATCTTGTCCCACCAGAAGCAGTCTGGGTTCCTGCGGTATTCCTCCGCATTGGGGATCTCTGCCTTGTGCCTCACCGTGCACTTGCCACGCAGTGAGTTCAGAGGGCAAATGTCCGAATGCATTGTAGCAAACAACATCCGCGTGTCCTGTGCTTTGCGGCCGATGTCCTTGGGTCTGTAGAACCAATTGACTCGGATAGAGTCTACCGGCTCTGATGCATTGTTCTTGTGATGCAGGAACTCCATGATGCGCGCGATGTAGTATGGCTCCCCGGGCGGCTCACAGATCAGGTAGACGTGGTCTAGATTGATGCATCAGCCGGGGCTGCTCCATGAATTGACAGCAGATTTTCACTTACCATTCACTGCCAGGATGGTCCCGTCATCGGCTGTGAGTGTGTTGTTCTCGGGTTGGCCTTGGCAATCTTCAAAACTCATCATGTTTGTCTCGGCATAACCGCTGGCACCACCGCCCCCGAGCGATTTTCTGTGAGCGGCATTTGACCATGTTGATGAATTTGCTGCAGCAGTCTGCTGGCTCAGAGCAGATGAACCGCCATGGTTGCCAGCCTTGCGCTTCTTGGATGTTTGAGAAGCAGTGGCATGATTGACAGTGGGAGCGGGAGCTGCTGCTGCGCTAGCGTGATTCTGCTGTTGCTGCTGTGATTCTTTGTTGTTGGACGTAGAGGTGGTGGTGGTGGAGGCCGCGGTGGCGGCCGCCGTGGAGCTGCTGTGCTTGCTGTCGTCAGAGGTTGGCAGAGGCTTCCGGGACGATGATGCTGATGCTGAGGGTCCTGACTGTGGGGCGTCCTGGGTTGTGACGGAGGAGGGGTTTGCTTGTCGCGTTGACCTTTTGGCATCGCCATCGTCCTTTCGCTCTGGGGCTGCATCAAAAAGGTCCGAGTCGATGTCCTTGTCCTCTGCATAATTGGGGCGAGCCCGGCCAGTCCTGTTGCGGGAGCGCGTGCCGTATGGCGATGGTCCAGTGGCTGCGTCCTTGGCGTCCGCCGGATTTGACCCCGACGATGAGGAAGATGTTTTGGTCATCGGCTGAGAGGTGGATGCGGATTTCGCAGGCGCCGTCTCGGAGTCTGCTCTCTTGGGTGGCACGCCGCTAGCTGATGAGGGAGAGGCGTTTCTAGAATGCTTACTCGGGGTGGGTGCCTCGGAGCCCTCTTTGGATGACGGTACAGCAGTGGGAAGAGAAGGGCTTTCTGTGCCGGAGGAATGTGGTTGGGATTTGGGAGCCATGATGATGGCTGTGAACAGGGCGCCGTCGTCCAAAGCAAGGTCAGAGGGTTGGAGGGAACGAGGCGCCGACGTATTTGTTTCCTGCCGGCGCCGCGAGAAGTAACCAGAGACGGGTCACTCAAACGGGACAAATTCGACAATGGGGGTTACATGTGGCGGTTGCGGTCCATACGGACGGTAAGAACACCAAAATTTGGGCCAGTTTATTTTGGGGCAAATATGGCCTGCGAAGAGTGGTGGAAGACGCCAGGCAAGGCTCTGGAACGTGGCAGGTGTGCGCGGACGCCGCTGGTGGGTCGGGGCGTCGGGTCACAAAGTGAAGGTATCCCACAGCTGAGAAGAGAACTGGTGGTGGTGGTGGTGGTGGTGGTGGTGGGCTGGGAAGGGAAATAAAGGCCACAAAAGTAGGAAGGACGGGTGAGAAGAGTCGAGGGTGGCTATTGAATGATGTGCGGCGAGCAGTGCCAGGGAGGAGCACCTAAGGAGCAAACAAATCAACAAGGAAAATGGGGTGGGTGATGCAAGGTGGAAGGAAGTTGAAGGAAAGATGTTATATCGGGAGGGAATGGGAAGAGTGTGGAAAAGGGCGAGTCGAGGTATGGGTGTGGATGGGCATGGGTATGCATGGGTATGGGTATGGGTATGGGTATGCGTGCGCGCAGTAGGCAATGGGCCATGGGCCATGGGCCTGGGTATGGGACGTCTTAGGTAAGGCAGGCAGTCCGGAATTGCTAGCCTGGTCATACAGCAAGACGTACGGGAGCAGTCGATGCGATGGCAGCGGGAAAGTCAAAAATGATCGAGGTCCAGGAAGAACGCCGGGACAGCTCCAGGAAGCGCCGGTACGTGGGTAGCGTGGGTTGACAGCTATGTGGTCCGGTCTCCTTGGCCTCTGGGGCCAGGGAGACAGATGGACGCACGCATGTAATGGGCAATGAGCAATGGGCAATTGGCGATGGGCAACAATGGGCCGTGGGCAAAAGAGGAGCTCAAGTTCTACACAGTGCAACAGCAGTCGTGCACAATAGATGGGATTACGGGCCAGTGAAGGAGAGAGGCAGAGGCAGAGACAGAGACAGAGAGAGAGGGAGGGAGCGGGTGAGTGTGTGTGTGTGTGTGTGTGTGAGTGTGTGAGTGTGTGAGTGGAACAAGCCCTCATCTACGGACTGGTTCGGCCTGGTCGGGCTGGGTTGGTCTGCTTTGATGGCATGCGATACTAGATTATGTTGTGTTGATTTGTATTATCCTGGTCAGGCCAGGCCAGGCCAGTCAAGGTCTGAGGCCAGCGCAGCGAACGAGCTGGGCCGGACGGAGCTGGAGTGAGTGAGCGAGCGAGCGAGTGCGTGAGTGAGTGAAGTGAGAGGAATGGAATGGACAAGCGAGTGCAAGATGTCGCGGTGGGTTTCTTGACATGGGAGGGCAGACGAAGGCCGTGACGCCTCCGCTGCACCAAGCCCACCCTGGGTGGCAGGGGTCTGCAAAGTACCGTCATGTAGACAGGACTTCTCCGGCTCTGCTCAAACCTAGACTGGCCTTCCTGCGTTGGGCCACTTCGACGACATGTCTTTGCAATCAGCAGGACATCCAACCATGTCCAGATATCATAACAAACCACCAGGGCCCCGACGGAGCTTGTGAGGCTTATGAAATCGCGGGTTCTCTTGCTTGACTAACCAAATGCCGCATGGCCATCTCGAGCCACCTCACCCAATACTGACGTTCTGAGTCGAGACGCATCTCCGTGATGTTGACAGTGGATGAGGCTTGGGGACTAGACGTACCCCTAGGTATGCAGTGTCCTCGGGGTTTTTTGGTATGCAAGGGTGTGGTCGCTAGCCCAGGGCCACCTCTCGCCGGCCCTCATCCTGCCCATCTGCCCATCTGGCTGGGACGGCCGGGATCTGAGCTAGCTACTGTGTACACACACACACACAGAGAAACGAATGTGCCTGTGTGCCTGTGCCTGAGTTCCGGGTGGGAAGGTATTAGGTACCAGGACGCTACTTGGACAATTGGAGTGGGTCCACCCCCAGGTAACTTCGGCATCATCCCTCACCAGCCCAGACCAGCTTCAGGCTGCATGGTGCTGCTACAGTACATCCAGTGCCGTGCTGTGATTGACATGAGGTGAGGCGTGGCGAGGCGAGGTGAGGTGCGAGAACATCGCAGCGCCCGGCAGAGATGGCTCCTGAACGCATGTTGAGGCCTTGCTGGCGGTGCTCATCTGCATTTACATAGTATGCAAATCCACTCGACAGCCGGACAGTTGACGCGTGCGAGCGTTTTGACTCGCCGGCAGATGGGCAAAATCTAGCACAGCAGCGTGGGTACATATGACCGTCAGAAACATCGTTATGCTCTGCCAATTCGTGCACAGAACTATCTGGCGTGGCACTACTTTTTTGGGGGTTGGGGGGGAAGGTGGGAGGGCGGATCGAGAATGCCACTCCAAACCCAGTCAGAAAGGCGACTCGCTGTGTCACTCACTCCCTCACTCAGTCTCTCATCAGTCTCTCTCTCTCTCACCCGCTCACGCACCCACGCACAGCCGGGATCCCAGATATGCATCGTCTAACTGTGGTACCTAGTCTCCCGTCCAGGCTGCAGTAGCATCCGGACAGCTCGCACTTCGGTTCTGGAACTCGACAGCTCGGCCAACTTGGCCCGCGCCCTTCCCCCATCATCATCACCCTCAGGTCTCCTCCGTGCACTTTGCCTACACCGTGGCAACGCCCTGATCTCATCCCATCTTCTCACACTGTTCCCCCGAGTCCCCTGTTTGGCTGACATAGTCGACCCGCTGGGCGTGAAACATAGCGATCAAATTTGTCGGAACAGAGGCAGATCTCTCTGTTCCCACGGTCCCAAACGCCTTCCCAAGCTTTTGCATGCACGCAATCGCGTGGATCAGGGCTAACCTACCCTACCCACACGGGTCAAAGTTGAGTGTCCGTTCGGGTTAGCGTGTCATGTCCAATCATGGCCTGTGTACCGACCATGTCTATCTCTCCCTCTCCATCTCACTGTCTCTATACGGCGCCCGTCCTGACGGTGGTGCTATCTTGAAAACCCACCTCTGCCTGATAAACAATTCGTCGTCGTATAACACCAAGACCTCAGCATCAGAGCTCACATGCGCTGTAGAAGGATATCGCTGGTCTCGCGCACGAAGCCCGGCTCGTCGATGCTGCCTTGTCGTTAAAGGCAACGGGATCGCCACCCCGTTACCCACAGGAGCCAGGGCTCGGCCTCGCTAGATTTCAAATATTCAACGTGGTCGCCAAGGCCCAGGGCAGCTCTCGTCGACATCCGCCCTCGACTTGCGCTTGAAGCCCCAGTCTCCCATTCAATTCGGCGTCTCCAGGCTCAGAGCAACTGACTTTGCCCATAAGGGCATCACCAACACGTCCAGTCTCAATAACAGAACACGATGGGAGACTCGTAAGGACAGAATCCTTGTTTCTCACAGCTGAGCCGGACGATACAGCTGAGACTGCCCCGGTCTGCGTTGTTCGAAGGATGACAGGGGCTGAGGTTAAGAGGGCACGTCGTTTCGGCAGCCCCTTAACCACTTTAGAGACACTTGGGAGGGGGAGGGTAGGGACGGGGGCTCCGCTTTGCACGCGCTCCATCCCGCGCAACAGTCTCGGGGGTCATTTTGCTTCCGCACAGATTCGCCTCCCACGAACAGGTCGCGATCTCGGGATGCCGCAGTGTCGCTGCACCTGTGCCAAAAGAGTCGCACTCTCTGCTGCGGGCCCGCCCCAGCCGAGCCCCCAACCTGGGTAGAAGGGACTAATAGATATCACTTCACTGCCGTATGAAAGTATGTATGATGCTCTACTGAACACTGTTTTCACAATGGTCTGGCAATTATTTTTGGACTGGCAATAAATGGCAGGCTTTGTTTCAAAGGTCAAACCAGCCGTTGGTCATCGCTGGGCAGCAGGGGGGTAACTGGCCAGCTGCCAGCGCTGCTGTTGCTAACGGATCCTTGGTTCCCAAGTTCCAACCACACGCAGCAGCCATATATCAAAACGCTAAGCCGGACCGGTCAGGCCTTAGGGCCTTATTGGGCTGCGTCTGGGGCACAATCGCAGGTTGTCAATGGTTTGCTTCTTGCTCACCGACAGAAGATGCACAAATTCAAGGGCAAGGGCCGACATCGCCAAAAGGAGTCATCCCAGCCTGAGTCAGCATGGCGATTTGGGTCAAGTACGGCGCCCAACGCTCTTCCAGGCGGCAGCCCGCGGGGACGCTGGAGCTCGATTGGGAGCGCGACTGGTGAGCCGCTGTCAGTTGGCGATCCTGGGCTATTGTCTCATGTGCCCTCTTGGCTAGAGATGACGCCGTCTCTGCCATCTGCAGCGATCGGCCGTGACTGGTCCAGTCACTGGGCCCAACGCCTCGTGACTAGCGGCGCCACCTACTTACTGTGAACGTTGTGCCACCATCATGTGTACCCTCACCGAATTCAGGATCATGCCTCAAAGCCTCAAAGCTCCAGTCGCAAGGGCACCACGGTAGTCACGGAGGCATGCCCGGGAACGCAGGCAACGCAAGCGTAAATCTGAGGAGCCTCCCGCCCGAAGGTCCGCAAAGAATTTTGAGAGCATTGCTGCGCCTTCACAGTAGCGGCCCCACCCTCTACATGCGCCCGGATTTATGACACAGGGAGAAGGTACCGCATGTGGTACCTAAAAACTCCAACCTTGACCAAGTTATACGGCAAGGCCTCTATGACGAGCCGCGTCCAAGACTGCCGAAAGGATGTCTGGTGCCTTGCCAGGAAGATAAGCTCACACGGGGAGCAAGCCTCGAAGCCAGAATATCGCTGAGGCCTGTGACGAGCTCGGCATTACTTGAGTGCTGTGAATACCAGGGCTTGGCCTGGCCAGGCCATGATCTGGACAGCAGAGCTCTCCAGCATGACAGCGGATCATAATGATCTGTTTGAAGTCGGCGAGCACGCATGTCATCCCAGTCGAGGATGCATCGCGGTGGCAAACAGGATGACCCATTGCGCTGTATCGTGGCAGTACTGTAATCAGAACCAGCCGGTCAAAACAAAGGGGAATGCAACAGCCGCAAGGAAAAACTTCAGGGTAGCAGCGTCGGGGCTCCTTCCAGAGGAGAGCCTGCCGTCAGGGTTTCGCGGCCCTGGGCCGGTGATGTCGGCCTGCAACCAACGATTGACGCGACAGCATGGCCGCAGGTGATAGCAACACGACGACGCCAATCTCGGATCGCAGGGCACAAGAAATATGCTGGCCACGTTCTACTCCGTATGTCTACTCCGTATGCAGTCAATCCACAGTGGCGAGCTCGGTAAAAAGGCCGCAAATCTCGAGGGAAGTGAGGATGTGATTTTCTTCAAACATGACATGACGTTTCGAGAAGGCCCGCGGGTCGGGCTCTCGGCCGCCCTGGCCTCACAAGGCTAATGAAAGTAGCAGATGCAGATTGAGGCCAGGGCAGGGCAGGGCAGGGCAGGGCAGGGTGCACTATCGAGTAGGAGCCACGCCAGGGGAGCTTACTGTGCAGCCAGCCCAAGACCACAAACATCGGGGGCAAGGGCGGGGTGGCTGCCCTTTGTGGAAAATTTGCATCCTAGATTGGCAGATTGGGCAGATTCCTGGCGCAGCCGCATGCTCTCTCTCTCTCTCTCTCCCTCTCTCTCATCGGTCAATCAATCAATCAATCAATCAATCATCAATCAAATTTGGGGGTGGGGGAGGGGGGAGGGGGGAACGGGCACTGACTGTACTGTATGGGCTGGACCTGGGCCGACGGGCGGCAGGCGCAGGCACAGTCGCAGGCACAGGTAGATTTGCACGTGTCGGCCAAGAACCTTGTCCCCCCATGCATCAAACCTCCACCCTGCACCCTGCAACCTGCACCTTGGAGCTGGGAAAGCTCTCTCCGTCTCCCGCAACCAACCCAGTCGCACCCCATTATTCCTATTAGTGCGCTGAGACGAGGCCGGCTAGGATACTGCAGTGGCACAACCATGCTGGGGCTTACCTAAGCCGACATCAGATTCACACTCGCTCACACTCGCTTGGATCAGCATCGTCGCTGTCATGGGAGGCAACATTTTCTCCCTCTCCCAAGCTCGGTCAGTGCAATCGCATACAATCGCTTGGCGCCTGTCAGCTACCGAGGGGGATTGTGGAGGCCCTTCTTGCCGCAACCCAACGCCTGCCCACTGCAGGTAAGACATCTATTGCAAATTGCCTGTTGCCCTCGTAAGAGTCGCTGCCTCGGGTCTCATTGCCTTGAGCAGGCGACGAGCGATGGACGAGCGAGAACACAACTCTTGAATATGAGTAACATTTCTGCATTCCTGATGTCGGCCCTTCTTCGTGGATCTGAGAATCGACCTGACCCACAACGACCATGGCTGCAAATACTGGAACACGACACAAAACAACACTGCAATCGGCCAGAGAACACCAGGCCGAGTACCAGACAACATCTGTACTCGGTAGAAAGCGACAGAGTGATGCTTCCAAGACTATTGATCACGAACGCACACTACCAACCATCAAACGCGTCGCCCCGTTTCAGTCCGCTTCTGCTCTTTCCGGAGGCCTATCACCACTAGCTGCGAGCGAGATAACAAGACGTCTGCCGCAAGCCGCCCGAAATAGCACGGTCAATGGCTTGTCAGAATATTCCCAGAGAATAGCTTTCCCGGCCACGCCAACTCCAGCACACGATGCATTGCTAAAGCTATCACACCCTGCCTACAAACTGCCAAAGCCATTGGTTGCCAACTTCGAGGCCCTTGGCATACACAGCATCTACCCTTGGCAGAAGCAGTGTTTGTTGGGGCCAGGGCTTCTCAAGGGCGAGAAGAATCTGGTGTACAGCGCACCGACTGGTGGGGGCAAGTCTCTTGTCGCAGATGTGTTGATGTTGAAGAGAGTCCTGGAGGGGAGAGAGGCCAAGGCCATTCTAGTGTTACCTTACGTGGCACTTGTCCAGGAAAAAGTCCGCTGGCTCAGAAACGTGGTTCAGGGAATTTCTAGAGAGGCCATAACCGGACCGGTCCAGGAATCTGACCAGAGGTTCTGGCGCAGACGATCCGACGAGGACACTGTCAGAGTTGTTGGATTCTTTGGTGGCAGCAAGGTCAAGCAGACTTGGGCTGATTTTGACATCGCTGTCTGCACTATTGAGAAGGCGAATTCCCTCGTGAACACGGCCATTAATGATGGCTCAATCACCAGGCTCAAAGTTGTAGTCCTTGATGAGCTTCACATGATCAATGATGACCATCGGGGCTATCTCTTGGAACTCATGGCTACAAAACTCCTTTCACTCGACGATCATGCCGTGCAAATCATCGGCATGAGTGCAACACTGACAAACATCATGCTCCTGGCCACATGGCTTCAGGGTCACTTTTACGAGACACAATATAGGCCGGTCCCGATCGAGGAACACCTCGTCTACGACAGCCAAATTTACGCCGCCGGCACAACCAGCCGACTGATCAAAGCCGCCAGCCAGGCCAAAGAGACGCAGTTTCCCGGGGCTTCATCCACTGCGATAGGGACGATAGCGGCATCGGATGCCAAGGAACTGCAAGAGCCTGTCCTCAACGCGGTCGTTGCGCTAGCGAACGAGACGGCTCGTGCTGGCTACGGGGTGCTGGTATTTGCAAGTAGCCGTGCGGGCTGTGAGGCGGATGCGCTCATCATCAGCCGAGTGATGCCACCTCTCCATGAGTGGGACATTGATATACAGGAGAGACGAACAGACTTGCTGGGTGATCTCAGAAGTTTGCCTGGCGGGCCTGATCCAATCCTGGAGCAGACGATAACAAATGGTGTTGCCTTCCATCATGCAGGGCTCACCACTGAGGAGCGGGATCTCATCGCGAGCGCCTATGATTCTGGTACCATCAAAGTCTGTGTGGCTACTTGCTCTCTTGCAGCCGGTATAAACCTTCCAGCGAGGCGGGTCATTCTGCACAATGCCCGCATGGGTCGCGATATTGTAGGACCCTCCATGCTTCGCCAGATGAGAGGCCGTGCTGGACGGAAGGGCAAGGACGAGGTTGGGGAGACGTACCTCTGCTGCCGCCAGAAAGACCTTGAGGATGTCACCGAGCTCATGCAAGCTGAGCTGCCACAGCTCACGAGTTGTCTCACAAGTGACAAGCACCGCATTCAGAGGGCGCTGCTTGAAGCAGTAGCGGTGCGGCTCGCAACTAGTCGCGACTCGCTTGACGAGTTCGTTCGAAAAACACTGCTCTACCATTCGACGGATAGTTTCAAAATCGATGAGGTCGTTGAAGTCAGTCTCGCAGAGTTGCAAACAAGAGGTTTCATCTCGATCGACCACTTCTCAAATTTCGAGGCTACACAGCTGGGCAAAGCAATTGTAACCTCGTCTCTCGACCCAGACGACGGCGTGTTCATACACAAAGAGCTCAAAAAGGCCCTCCAAGCCTTTGTTATGGATGGTGAGATGCACATCCTCTATACCTTCACGCCTGTGCAAGACATGTCGGTCAATATCAACTGGAAGATCTATGCCAACGAGATGGAATGTCTGGATGAGAGCGGGCTTCGAGTTCTCAGCTTCCTGGGCTTGAAGCCCACCGAGATCAACAGGATGTGAGTCTCTGAATCATCCACTGGGAAAACCTCCACTAATAGGTGTAGGATGCGTGGAGGGTCTATGAAAGCAGAAACAGCTGCAGAGAAGGAGCTCGCTCGTGTCTATCACCGCTTCTATCTCGCTCTACAGTTGCGCGACCTGTGCAATGAGATGCCTGTATACCGCGTGGCGCAGAAGTACACCATGCCACGAGGGACGGTGCAGACGCTGGCACAGTCCTGTCAAGGCTTCGCGGCCGGCATGATCAAATTCTGCGAGCAAATGGGCTGGGGTGTCATGGCTGCCGCCTTGGATCACTTTTCAGACCGTCTGAGGGCCGGGGCCAAGTCTGAACTGCTGGCCCTGGCGAAGATCACGTTTGTCAAGAGCCGGACCGCGCGTGTCTTCTGGGACAATGGCCTGCGAAGTGTTGCTGCCGTAGCGAATGCAGACCCACAGGAGCTCGTCCCTGTGCTTCTGCAAGCGCAGCCGAACAAGATTCGCTTGGAGGCCAAGGATGAGCAGAAGTACAAGGAGAAGTTGCTCATGAAGGCAAAAATCATCGCTGATTCGGCAAACAGGCTTTGGCGTGAGTAACTTTCGTGTATTTTGGATCTGGGCCGATTTGCTAACGATGGGTGTAGAGATCGAGATGCAGCAAGACATCGACGAAGAGTAGCAAACACCAAATGGGACAGCGGTGAACTTTGTATAAAGCAGCCGAGCAGATTTGACTAGTGTCTCTATGATAGTCAGGTGCTCTGGCGACGAGGCAGAGCCCACAGGAGCTAGGCAAAACAATTTACATCCCAAGGTAGGTCAGCCTCATAGGGAGATCTCGTTGAACATGCCTGTTTCTCTTGAAAACCCTAAGCACAAACGCGACCTCACACAAGGCTGCCGAAAGCAACGTCTTTGATGATGTCCGCTTGCTGGAGGTCTTTCCGGCCGTGGCCCTGGAGGGTCGGAGGTGGCAAAGGAACACAACATACCTGCTGATATAACAGCGCGACAAAAGTTGAATGGAGACTACCAATTACGTGCTGAGGTAGTTCTTGAGAGAAGGCCGCGTGTTTCTCGTACCGTCACTGGCGGGGGCAAGTGACACGCGGAGATGGCCGCCGCCCTGAACTGGAGATTGGACAAGGTCGAGATGATACGCCCGTGGTTGGTTAAGTTGTGTTCTTGTGTGTCGGAGACCACCAGGTGCCTCGGCTCCGTGTGCTCCATGTATCTATCTAAGAGACAATTTTCAGAGGTTGTGCAAAGCCTTGCTTGACGCTGTCTCGATCCGAACGGGGAAGTCTGTCAATGGACTCGCTTGCAACAAGGTCATCATTCTGCCTATATTCCTTCGAGACATGGCAGCGGTTAGTGGTGGCCTTATGGGGTCGGTATTTACTTGTCCAACATCGGTGCTCCCGCGCCGTCCATACCACCCACACGTTTTGGTCCAACCGTCCAGTCGCGTGACCCCAGCCTCCCAAGCGGCGGCAAGCCGGTGGCCGCATGCAGGCCTAGGCAGGATTTGTGCCATGCGGAGGTAATCAGGAAACATGCAGCTCCACGGCCGGCGTGCTTGGTCGGTTACACAACGCACAAGAAGTTTTCATCTCTGGTGACCGGCCGTGCGTACCGTACCGTACCGGGCAGCCTCAGCTTCATGAAGCTGGATGCCTCTAAGCTAGCGGCAAATGAGACTTCGAGCCATGAATGTGACCCAAGCAATAGAGATGCGGCTGCCCTCTCCAAGGAGGGCTTCTGCCTTGCGCTTGCGAAGGGGGGTAAGCTTGGGATGGTCTGTTAGCCTGGGAACCCTCCGAAGGGATACCATGCTCACACAGCCCGCAGAAGCGACATCGATCGCACAAGCCGCACAATTTTCTACCGCCCTATGCCAATAGGATTTGGTCCGCATGCATATCATCCGACAGTGATTCGGTGTGGGCTGCCTGGCTAGCTCTGTGTTCTACCACCACACCCTCTTCACCTGCTGCGTCTCAGCCTACTGCTGATTGCTTGGGAACGGCCGCCTTGCTCTGGTATGGCTTGCGCAAACCGTATATATCTTCCATCCTGCTGTTGCTGTGGTCCCTAGGAGCTCCCGCGCCGACTGCCATCACCCCTCCCCTCCCTTTCCAGCCAGAACAGGGCGTACGAAATCATAGTGCTCTCTTCTCAAAAGCACCAATAACCATCGCGATTGGGACGGCATATTACATCAGGCATGGCTTCGTCCTCTAGGGCAAACGGTGCGGGAAGCTCCGAGAGGACACTCGGCGATGCGATGCGCGCTCCATCGGTGAACACCCCAGGCATCGTTGTGTTGGATATACTGCCGGATGATCTGGATCGTAGGGAGGTGTTAGATCCCAGCCAAGACTTGTGGCTCTCTACGAGTGACGGGTAAGACAAGCATCTCTGGTCGCAATCCGGTTCTTCCCATACTGTGGGCAACTAACTGCCCCTCGTTATTTGTGTCACTTGACACCGGCCTGTCTAAGCTTCGATTCCTGACTGACATGACCGCCTCAGTCGATACAGCTCCGCTATAATCCCTCTTCGCGTCGGCACCCCACCACACCAAGAGGTTTTCCAGGTGGGCTCAGAATCGCACGTCGCAAAGCTGAGGGAGATTGTGCTCACATGTGACCAGGTGCACAGGAGTGTTCTGCTCAAGGCCGAGTGGTTCCGCAAAGCGCTACTGGGCAACTTCCTCGAGGCCGAAGTGCAGTCCCTCGACTTACCGGAAGAAGACCCGGCCGTTTTCCATTTCCTGGTCGCATACCTCTATGAAGAGCGATATTCACCGACCAAGCCGCTATCGACTGTCTTGGTGCTGGACCCAGACAAGGGCAAAGGAAGGGACGTGGCCAACGACACACCCAACTCAGACTCGGACTCGGACGCGCTCAGCTGGCGCAGCGATTCCAGTGCGCAGTCGCGAAGGCGCCAGGAGCGCCGCCGGCGCCGGCAGGAGAGACAGCTCGAGCACCTCCGGCAGAAACATCCTGGAGCGCACCGGCCGAACTGCAACTGCCCGCAATGTGCTAACTCCCATGGACCGCCGTAAGCAGATTCCCGAGACGACCCCTGTTTTCCTTTGAACCGCCATGACGGGGCCCCGCCGACTATCTCACGGCCTGTTGCAAAGTCCCTGGCTGGCTACAGATCGCGTGATGGTACATGTGGGCGGTAGTGCCCATCCCTGCCGCCTTTTGACTTCGGAGGCCCGTTTCTCGTTGCATTGATAGCTAACATTTGGATGCTGTAGGTGTTGGGCCTGCTCAGCACCACGATTCCCTCCTACGGTCGCTGCGCCCGCCTATCCGCCAGGTGTCATGATGAACGGGCGAGACAGGTCACGGAGGAACCAACACCATCGGAGACGGGGCCCGGACGGCAGGCCCATACCACCACGGCCCGGCTCGCCACCCCCCATGGCGACATCGCCGTCCGACGCAGACGCACGCATCAAGGGCGAGGACATGCGCACGTGGCTGATCGCGTACGAGCTGAACATCGACGTGTACATCTGCGCAGACAGGTACATGCTCGACGGCCTCAAGGACAAGATCTCGCGGGCCACCATCGACCTGCTCGAGAGCGCGGGCCCCGACGCGGCCCAGGTCGAGGTGCTCAGGCTCTGCAGGAAGATATACGACGGCGTGGGCGACGACGACCCCCTGTTGAGGATGGTGTTCGCGAGGGTCGGGTTCCTGCAGCCGGCGCTGTGGAAGACAGCCCCCGAGGAGACGGGCGCCTTTCTGATGGAGAACCCGGATGTGGCCACGCTGGTGCTCAAGGAGACTTCAATCAGGAGGGCCGACTTCCATGGCGCTCACTTGCCCAGTATGGAGAGGGCTGCCTGGCCCATGCCCCCCCAGGGGCCGGCTTTTGATCACCAGATCTACCCTCGACCTTTTCCGAGAGGCGTCAGGTATTAACCAGCATGTGCCTATCCCTCTCAAGATCGAGCCTTTGGATGCCGGAACACGGAGTGCACCGTGCAGCGAACTCTTCTCTAGCCCTTTCTGGCCTCACGATCGGCTTGCGACGCATCATCGTCTGGATTCTGGTGTTTGTTGTTGTTTGGGCCGTCTTTTCTGCCCAAGGACAGGGTGAAAATCCCGATCAGAGGTACCTAGATTGCCGTTTGTGGACACGATTGATGAAGTGATGTTGTCACTTGTGGTAGTCTATCTTGTGAACGAACCTTGTAAGTGGAAGCGGAAACGCAGCGGGTCGGACGGTGGTTTGTTAGTCGTTTACGTTCGGGCTATCATTGAGGACATGTACCGAGCGAAATTGAGCTGGCGCTTTAGCTGCAAAACCAGCACCATAATTTGTTCCATCTTGCCCTGGAGCGTGACTCGTCATTTACCCCATACCATTGGTGGAACCGAGGTCCCTGCTACTGCAAATGAATGGGCGGGCAGTGTGCGGTTGATGATCGGCTTCCTTCTGCTTGTCGGTTTCTTTCCCCACAATCCCCGGATTCCAGCCTAACAACATCAAGGGTGCTATGGTGCGGAGGAATCTCCACTGTCGATTACACTGATGATCACGGACGAAGCTGACCGATGTGACCAAGATGCCGTTCCCGCCGGGTTGCAGGTCCACTCGCACTGTTGCTTTCCGCCCTCTCGGGTCATCTTGTCGACGTGCCCTGACTGAGTGCAACACTCACCCGGAAGAGCTATCCGAACGGAGGGAAGTATTAAGGAGGCAACATCTCCCCCTGGGTCAGGATGGAGCATGACTTCAGCTGTTGGAGTGACGACAGTCGCCGTCCTCACTCAATGCCCCAGCCGCAAGGATGGCTTCCTTCCTCGTGGCAGTCCTCGTCGTCGTGTCGGCGTTGCTCGCGACAGGGGCCGTGGCCCAAGATCTCGTCGCCGAACTCGACTATGGCACCTTCGAGGGGGCCTACTCGGCGCCGTACAACATCTCGTACTGGCAAAAGATCCCCTTTGCCCAGCCGCCCATCGGCGACCTCAGGTTCCGGGGACCCCAGCCGCCGCTCCCCATCACCAACGGCACCTTCAACTCCAGCCAGCCCTTCGACATGTGCGTCCAGCGCACCGCCAACGGCTCCGAGGACTGCCTGTACCTGGGCCTGTATTCGCGGCCCTGGACACAGGGGCAGGCCCTCCGCCCCGTCGTCGTCGTCTTCTACGGCGGCGCCTTCATCCAGGGCAGCGCCTACTTCACCATCCCCCCTCCAGCCTATCCGATCCTGAACGTCTCATCCGGGACGGACCTGGTGTTCGTGTACCCAAACTACCGGACCAACGCCTTCGGCTTCCTCCCGGGTAGGGAGATCGCCCAAGACAGCGGGTCCGACCTCAACCCGGGCCTGCTCGACCAGGACGCCGCCATCCGGTGGACCAGCAAGCACATCAGCCGCTTCGGCGGTGACCCGGACTCCATCTCGATCTGGGGCCAGTCTGCGGGCGGCGGATCTGTCGTGGCGCAGGCCATCGCGCGCGCCGGGGCCGAGGACCGGCCGCGGCTCTTCAAGAGGGCACTGGCGAGCAGCCCGTTCTGGCCCAAGACTTACGGCTACGATGCGCCGCAGGCGCAGGCCGTCTACGACCAGTTCTCGGAGCTCGCGGGGTGTGGCGCGGGCGCGGGCGCGGGCGCGGGCAGCTTGGCGTGCCTGAAGAGGGCGGACCTGCAGACGCTCCGGAACGCGTCGCTCGCGGTCGCGGCGAGCCACACGTACAACTCGAGCAGCTACACCTGGGCGCCCGTTATCGACGGGGCGTTCCTGACCATGTCGCTGAGCGAGGCCGCCGCGGCCGCCGAGGTCAACATGGACCACGGCTGGGGCATGTACAACACGCACGAGGGCGAGAACTTCATCCCGCCCGGCCTCGCCAGCGCCAACGGCTCAGGCACGCCGCCCTTCAACTTGAGCGCGGCGAGCTTCGACGCCTGGCTCTCGGGCTACCTGCCGGGCCTGTCCCGGGAAGACCTCGACGAGGTGGAGGCGCTGTACCCGGAGGCGGGCACCGCCGAGGCCGTCGCGAGCTACAACGGCTCCTACACGCGCGCAGGGCTGATATACAGGGACTCGGTCCTGGCCTGCCCGGCTTACTGGATGGCCGGCGCGTCGCCAAATGGAAGCTACCTTGGGGAGTACTCCATCTCCCCGGCCAAGCACGGCAGTGACACCATCTACGTGAGTGTCTGCTCGCTCCCCCCCCCCCACCCAACCCACTTCACGTCCCAACAAGGTATATTCAGAAATAAAAACACTGACATGCTGTCGCGGCCCCAAGTGGAACCAAGTCAACGCCGTGCAGGCCACCGACCCGCTCCACTACAAGGGCTACGCCGGGGCTTTCGCCTCCTTCTTCATGACCTCGGACCCAAACGCCATGAAGCTGACCGGTCCTGACGAGGCCGGCGTCCCGCCGCTGCTCTCGTCGGGGAACGAGTTCAACATCAACGCGGCCGGCTTCGCCCAGCTGGAGCTGACCCAGTTCAGGGAGCGGTGCGATTTCTGGAAGAGCGTTGCGCCGAAGATCCCTATTTAAAATGGGACTGCCTCGCTAGGATAGCCGTAGAATTATACGATAGTACATGCGTTTGCCCGCACAAGGAAGAGACCTGTTAGTTCAGGCTGCAACTGAGTGTGTAATTGGGCTCAATGCCATGTCGTAGGTATAAATGTGCAATCACGCATCTAGAAGGTCAGAGCGAATCTTGCCAATCTTGACCCTCCTTGTGCTACCTTCCTTCGGTCGAAAAGCAATCATGTCGCAAAGAGCTGCCCGACCCATCATCGGCAGAGAATCATCGTTCAGAGGCTGTCAGGCTGCTGTCTGCGCAGGGTGAGACAGCGGGCGTCGCCACTGACAATTTGTGCTTCGCATAGGGCACCGCCCAGGCTGTCATACGTGACACAGACGGCAACTCAGGATCACGCCGACGTCGTAGTAGTCCACCGGTGCTGGAGAGACCAGGTCAGTATTGTTGCTCAACCTCGCGCGCGCCAGGCGAGACGTTCGGGATTGTGAGGCCTCTTCCCTGTGTCTCATCGCTCGGCAAACTTCAGCCAAATCTCAACATCACGCAAGAGGAACCAACTTGTGGGCACACGTGGTTCTGATATCATGCTATTAATCAAGAAGGGACGAGTAACACCTCATTTCCACATCTCTGATATTCCGTCCGTGAATGCTCGGCGTGTACCGCCGCTCCCCCTCAGTGTGCGCCGTCCAGAGAGAATCGCCTCTACCCGGCTATGGTCCACATTGCCATCCTGTCCCTGTCCGTAAAATTTCACCCAACGCCATGCCACATGTATTAAATCCGTCAAAAAACGCCCTCGCTTGCTTCAAATAGGCAAAATTCAAAAACGTCTTGATCATGACTGCCGCTGAAAATGCTGCATGAACTGGATCGCTTGTTCCATGGGGTACCCTATAAACACTGGACCGTTGAAAACCATCTGGGGAGCTTGGCCACCAGCCGTGGTTGCCTTCGCAATCCCTGCCGCATTGATGAATGCAGGCTGGCCTGACGGAGGAGGACTATCTGGAATTGAAGGTTGTGTATGTCTCAATGGCGCAGTGAAAGGCTGGCTTGCAGCCGGCTTATGACTGGCAGGCCGTGGAGGGCTTTGTGCCTCCTCCATTTTCGGAAACTCAGCCAGCCCAGGTCCGCCTAGTCTTTTCATCTTGGTATGGTCGAACGGGCACTTGGAAGATCTGGCCTCTGGCGCCTCTGGCGCCGGGTCTGGCCCTGGCGAAGGCATACGCACAGGCGCGGGAGGTGAAGTAGGCCGCTCCACGGGCTCATCCGGGGGGAAGGGAACGGAGATGCCCCACGGCCGGCTGGGCGACTCGCCGACTCGGATCTCCTTGAGAGGGCGTTCGAAATGACCGGTCCGTTCAAGATAGTCTTGGGCAGTAGGCACGTCGCCATCCTTGACAGTCTCCTCGAGCACGCCGTCCACAGTACTTGAGCTCACATTCTTTGCCCAATCACTGACACGGCGATTCGAAGCCCGGTCGGCCTCGGCCTCGGCCTGGGCCTCGACCTGAGACTCGGGCAGCATGGGGGCGTGGAGGTGGCTGAGGTCTTGAATCATGGACACGAGGTTGCCGTACTTGGCGTCTAGCTTCCTTATTTGCTCCTCGTTCTTCTGGTTCCTCTTCAAACAAACCTCGTGGCTCCGCGGCAATTCATGCTTGTGGGTCTCGACGTAGCGAGCAATCTCTTCGGGAGAGTGCTGGTCGAGGAATCTGATAGGGCACTTGGAAGCCGAAGCGTTGGGCGGCGGAGCAGACATGCTCTCCTCAAACATTGCCGCACAAATCGGGTCTTTGGAATGGTGTGGCGTGGGGTCGGGATTCTCATTTTCATTGGCATCATCAACATGATCATCATCTACCTCAACTCGCTCGACGGCATTCTTGTTCATTGCCGAGAATGGACAACCTAGGTGGCCCTTCTTTCCCTCCACCGTGAAGTCCCTTTCGAGGAAGGTTGACTGGGAGGTCATGTTGGTGGAGAAGGTCTCGCGACTGGACCCGCTTTCCTTGCTCGCATCCGTATCCATTGCCAGCTGCCGGGCGACCTTCTTGCCTTCGCGGATGAACAGGGCCAGCTCGGCCTGAGAGCTGTTGGACTGATGGCGCTTAGGGAGGGGGACGTGGTTGGAATTAGTGAGTGCTGGGCTGGGCGGTAGTTGCAGCTTTGCTAGAGTTTCGGCAATGTGAGGAGCGGCCGGGGCGTATTTGTCGGCGAGAAGCTGGTACTGTTGCGGATGCGACATTGGTCAGCACGTTTGGGGGGGGCCCCACGCCGAGATGGCGGCAAATCAGAGGGTTTGTGGGTGGATGGGGGCCAAGAGAAAGTATCAGATAAGTGGTAAAGGTTGTCTACACGGTCGCCATTTTGGCGACTTGCAGATCTAGAGCTCTGAAATATCATCACGTAGGAGGGAGGGGTGCGGGTGCTGGCATGGGCTCAAAGAAACGTGTCACTTGCCTGCTCGTGAGCGAACCGAAGCTTGTGCTCGAGTATAGTCTTCCTGTCCACGAGGTTTTGCACCTCGTCGGCGAGGGCAGTGAAGGAAGAAACCAAGGTCTGGATCAGTTGAGGCGAACCCATGGCCATGATGCGGATGCGGATGCGGATGCAAATCCGAGGCGACCGACGTCTTGTCTCACATCTGGACCTGCAGCTGAGGTCCTGGGCTTTTTAACCCAGTGAAAGAATCGGCGGGTGTTGTGGGAAGGCAAGGGAAGGGTTGACGAGGAAGCTGTTGAAAAAGAGTTGAGATGCAAAGAGATTTATTTGCCTTTTTATCCAGCCGGGGGGGGTTCCTCTTGCCGAAGCCGGAAGACCCGCCTATTTTCTACTGTAAACTACCTACCTAGGTACATACCTGTCCCTGTAAGTACTTAAGTAGTCTAGACTAGCTTACCTACTGTAGGTGGTATGTCTGGGACCTGACGGTCTGCTGATCCCCCCAAGCCTTAGGTATCTCTCAGAACCCCGCAGGCCCTTATCACCTGTGAACGGTCGACACGCACGCCAGACCAACGACGGGGATGGCAGCGGGCGGCGACAATAACAACTGCAGCCCAGACAAGACACCTGTCGGGCCGTCTCCTTCTTCTCGCTCGGCGCTGAATCTATAACGTACTCTCGTTCGAACTTTGAAAGAATCCAGGTCCCTCCGGAGATCCTGTTCAGTCCATCTCGGGAGCGCAGCGCATGAGAAGGAGAAGAAGAGTAGTGGTGGATCCGGCTGTGCCCTCTTACACCAACGTGCCCATCGTTGCTTGCTTGTGGCTGCCCTGGCACTCAAAGTGTGCGGAAAGACTGGTCTACACGATACTTGCCCTTACATCATGACCCTCGAAATCCCAAAAGCCAAGCTCAAGAGCTTCGTGAGACATGTTGTCCCAGGTGAGTGCTGCAAGCGGTCCAACAACCTGCCCACGAGGGGCTCCGTCTTCGCCATTTCGCTGCAGTACAACACGATACGATGCTGTCACGGGGGCCCTGGACAACGCTGACAGCAAAACCTCGACCTAGGCGCCCTGCTGGTCACTGAGTACTTGTTCTCGGTGCCCTTGGACTACAAAAACCCCTCCGGCACACAAATCCAGCTCTTCGCCAGGGGCGCCACCAAGTATGAGGTGCCTATCAACCCTCAACAGTCACAATTCCAGTCGTCCCTGAGCCGTCCGTGGTTTGTCTTCCTGCAGGGCGGCCCCGGCTTTGGCAACCCTGAGCCTCAGGACTCGTCCTTGACCCGTTTCCTCCTGAACAGAGGCTATCAGATCCTCTTCCTCGACTACAGGGGCGTTGGCCTCAGCACGCCAGTCACTGCCGACACTTGTCCTTCCCCGTGCGCATCTTCCGATGAGCAGTTTGAGTACCTCAAGTTCTTCCGCCAGGTCGACAATGTGCGGGACTGTGAGGCTGTCCGCAAGTGCTTGACCGAGAGCTTCGATGAGAGCAAAAAGAAGTGGTCCATCTTCGGCCAGTCCTTTGGCGGGTTCGTCTGCCTCAGCTACCTCTCCCAGCACCCCGAGGGGCTCAATGAGGTTTTCATGACCGGCGGCCTTGCGCCAGTCTCCAAGACCCCGGATCAGGTCTACCGGGCCACGTTCCAGAAGGTCTTTGAGAGAAACATGGCCTACTATAGGAAGTTTCCCGAGGACGTCCCGGCTGTGCGGAGGGTCGCAGCTTTCCTGCACAGCCGCCCCGAGAAGGGCGTTCGGATGCCCGGCGGAGGGCTCCTGACAGCCAGGCGGCTCCTCACCGTTGGCCACATGTTTGGCTTGCACGGCGGCCTAGATAACGTGCATTCCATGATCCTGAGGCTGAATATGGACCTGGAACAGTTCGGGTTCCTGACGAGGCCGGCCCTCCTGCAGTTCGAATCCTATCTCCCATTCGACACCGCGCCCATCTATGCCGTCCTGCACGAGGCCATCTACTGCTACAGGAAGGGCGTCGCATCCAACTGGGCCGCGCAGCGGGTCGGCCAGCAGCTCGACAACTTCCGCTGGCTCGACCCTGAATTCTCGGCTTTCGACTCCACCGGGGCGCCGCTCTGCTTCTCCGGCGAGATGATATTCCCCTTTATGTTCGACGACTACCCGGAGCTGCAGCGCCTGAAGGAGGCCGCCGAAGCGCTGGCCAAGCACGACGACTGGGATGACCTCTACGACGAGGCACGGCTGCGGGTGAACCAGGTACCCGTCTACGCCGCCAGTTTCATCGAGGACATGTATGTCGAGTCCGAGCTCGCGCGGGACACGGCGCGCAAGATCAATCTCATCCGCGTCCTCGAGACCAACACCATGTATCACAACGCCATCCGCGCGCGGCCCGATGAGGTTTTGCCGCAGCTTTTCAAGCTTCGGGATGATGCTATCGACTAGTGAAATTGTGTGAAGGAGGTCATCCCGTGCATGGCAGTCTTAAAAAGATATAGCGTTCATGCCGAAGAGGCTTGCGGCACAACGTCCTGTGTCATCTACTTCACCCAAGCAGTGTTTCAACTTCGTGTTCGGAAAAGGTTCCTCACTACCACAGCATTCGGCATCGGGGTGCCTCCGTGGGGCGCCCAATCCCAGATCACCATTTATCCATCAGCCGCAATAGACTGAGCAGGTGGCTGGGCATCAAAATGGTCGTTGATAGAGATACATTGGCTTTGCTCGTAAATCATGACTGTTCGTGCCATTCGCGCACTTTAATCTACAAACACATCTATATTGGACCAACACCAAGTCTCGCCTTGTTCTAAGCCTGCGTGCCGTCGCCCGGTTTTCTCGATGTGCTGTGGCCCTCAGCAGCCTCCTCCTCATCCCGATACCTCGCATGCCCGTCCTCATCGTCAAATTGACTGTCTCCCGCAGCATCCCACAACGAGATGTCGTCGTCGTCGACCATGAGCGCAGCAGCATCATTGGGGTCCATCAGCCGCGCGTCCTCGCCGCCCTCGCCTATGTCATCGTCTGCATACTCGCCCCCTGGCGCCCGGCCGTCGAGGGGCCGCCCCGCCTGGGCCTCGTCCCGGGCCAGCTCCGCGGCCCTGGCCATCGTGCGGCGATAGATGAAGAACCCCACGCCCATGCCCACCAGGCCGCCGACAGACATCGAGGCGTAGTTGACGAGGCGGTCGCCGAACGTCATGTCCTTCTCGGCGAGCAGGGCGAGGCGCGACCCGATGAAGACGTGGACGAGCAGCTTGGGGCTGGAGAAGGCGGTGGCGATGGCGAAGCTGAGGGGCTGGATGCTGGGCACGGTGGCGAGGAAGCCGTTGCTGAGGCTGTACGGCAGCGGGCAGAAGCGCACCAGCGCCAGCACACCCAGCCCGTCGTGCCGCAGGACCTGGCCCAGGGCCACGAAGCGCTTGTCGTGCCCGACGAGGCGATCCACGTAGCTGCTGAGCACGGTGCGTGATGCCGCAAACGCCGCCGCCGACCCGGCCACCGTCGCCGTCGCCACGATCGGCCACCCCAGCGGGAACCCATACACAAACCCAGCCACCGTGCACGCCGTGCTATACCCCACCAGCGGCGGGAAGGCCACGAGGAAAGTCAGGGCCCAGATGATCAGCCAGCCGGCCGGCATGGCGCGCCAGGAGACAGCTACGGGGCCCAGCATGGTGAAGATCTTTTGGGAGAAGATGAGCAGCGTAATGGTGAGGGCGCCGAGGAGGAACCCGCCGGCGATGAAGAGGGTTTTCTGCACGGGCGACATGCCCATGTACATGGTCACTGACTGCCGGTACAGGTTGTTGGCCGTCTTGACCGAGGAGGATGCCAGAGCCGACAGCTGGCCGCGGACCGAGCCATCGCGGGTCGCCGAGGTGCGGGAGTTGAGCGAGTAGGGCGTCGAGAGCCGGCGGGAAGACCGTGTGTTGCCATTTGCGCCGCCGCCGCCGCCGCCGCCGCCGTGGTGGCGGACCCACGGGAGCGGGCGCTCATTGTTGCTGTAGGAGGGGGGAGAGGATGGGAGGGGCCGCTCTTCGGGGTCGCTGTCGTCGTGGAAGGGGCCGTCGTGGTGCTCGTCCTGACTTGAGGTGTTGGCGAGCTGTGCGGCTGCGGATGCGGCGGAAGGGGTCTTGTTGTCGGGCGACGGGGGCACAGCCAGGCCTGCTGCCGCGGACTGGTAGTCGGCCGGCATGGTGGGTGGCTGTCGTAGGACACAGAATGGGTGAGTTCTGGTAACTCTATTTGAAAGGTCAGCGGTGTGTGTCCTCAGCAACTGGCACGACCACGTCAGAGTGACTGCTTATGATTTACATTTTGGCGAAGGTGGAGGGCTAGGTGCTATCTTCTGGCAGCCATTAAATCACACCAAAAAAAAAAAAAATATGCTTTTGAGTGTAGGGAGTGCGTTCAGTTGTTTCGGTGGGTGTGATGATGTAGACAGCCTCGGTGGTTGAAGTCCGGGGGCAGACAAAGATGCTCGACGTCGAGGAGGCGCAGCTCATCAATGCCAGAGATCGACGGGATACAGGCAGACTACACCCTGGGTACATGAGTAGCCTACCCTGCCTACGTGCTATACACGTAGCTCTGCCGCTACCTAAGCGTGTCCGCAGTATCCGTACGTGTGTGCTTGATTGGATCAATGCCGCAAACAGTACCTAGGTAGACTATCTGATGTAGTAAGCAAGCTGCGACGCCAATGACGGCAAGCCAGGCCTGTTCCAGGTGCCAGGCACGCCAGAACAGTGAGTAACAACCCCCGGCAATGTTTCATGCGCAGGTCCGAGGGTTGCAGCTGTTGCGAACCCACCCCCGCGGGAGAGGTAAGCTCGGTAAGGATCCGGGGTCGTCTATGTAATGTCAACCGTGACATTGGGCAGTCAGTCTGCATACGAGCCGCATCATGTGCCAAGAAGCCTGCCTATAAACCACATGCCGATGCCCGGATAGATACCCTAGAAAGACCCTGCACATGTACAGATCAAGATCAGTCTTGAACGAATTTGCTTTATTTTGTTTGCTTGCTTCATCTGCTCTCCATGTCATCGGCCGCCTCGAGGCCCCCTCGGTGGCTCTTTGCCAATCGTCGTGTCCCTCACCAGCAGCTTCATCTTCCCGTCCCCGATCTCGACCCCCTGGGAAAGTATGTCCACCGAATCCTCGCCCTCCTCCTCCTTCCTCGTGCTAGCACCACCCTCCTTCGACCCCGACCTCTCGTAGCTCCGTGCATCTACCCCTAGGATGCCTCCCATATTGTTACGGTCGCCCGGCACCGAGAACTCCCGGAACGCGTACCGCCACTCGTTCAAGAATCCCCGCACCGCCTTGCCCACCTTGTCCTTCCCGTTCTTGCTGTGGTGCCCTGTGCCTGTGATGGCATAGATCGGCCTGCTCTCGTGCTCATTTTCCAGCAGCACCCGCTCCAGGTATTCGACAGCCTCGTCCGCATGCAAGCCGTGTAGGTCTACGTAGATCTCCGGGCTCGACGAGCTTTTCTTGTTGCGGTCCTCGTACAGCTTCTCTGCTGCTTCTCTGTGTGCCTTCTTCATCAGGTCGTTCTCACTCTGCCCTCGCAAGCTGAACACCTTGGCCTGCCGGGCGTCTTGCCGGTTCCATGCCTGTGCCGCACTATGAGACTGGTCAGCATAGATCATATACGGGTTGTACCACTGGTTGAGACTCACTTCTGCAAGAACTTGTTCCTAAGAGCACTGTGTCGAATGGCCTCTTGGCGCGCCTTGAGATATGCCTTATTGGAACTGTCACCCGTCTCCAGCCATGGAATATGTTTGGGGCTCGGGATTGCCTGAGCGGCTGCGCTGTTTTCGCCATTTCTCGATCCTTGTGAGCTTCCGTTTCGACTCATTTTCCTACTATCGGGCCTTGAGGAAGTCGGCCCGGGAGATGGAGACATTTTCACAATATCAGCCAGAGAGCTGGGGGTGTACGCTTCCTTAGGCCCGTGACCATGACCGCCTCTCTTTCCATGGTGCTTCTTGCCCGGCTTGGCCGCAGCAGAGCCAAGGGTCGGGAAAGCCTCGTTGTCATCGAGGGATGGCGCCGCCTGGGAGTTCTCCTTATTCTGCTGGTGACGGCTGCTAGGGCGAGATCGAGGCCGAAGATCACTCGAGTGTATATTCTTGAACCCAGGAGGAGGGGTGACACCCAAGGAAGGCGTGAAGACAGGAATCGAATCGGGCGCACTCGACCCTAGAGACGGGAAGCTGGAAAAGTCCTGCACCTGAATGTTTGCTGGAGACTTCTGTGTGGGCGGCGTGTCTGTGCCGTCAACATTTAGTTTGTTCATGAGATGCGCCGGGTCGTGAGAGAAAATGCACGTATCCCCAGCGAGGCAGTTCCCCGACATCCAGTATCTGAACAAGCAATTTAGCAAATGCATAGATGTCCCCATCTAGAGGCAGTCAAACTTACTTGCAAATGTGGCTGCTTAAATCGTGGCTGAACCGACAATCTGCCCGCATGCAGCTGCCAGATGCGAGATAGAACTTGCAGATGACCCCGGATCTCTGATCGGCTGGTGTAGTCGGACGCGCATCTGGAGTCATGGACTTGCCAACCAAGTAGCCATTGCCTTCGGCCGAAACGCTCGCCGTTGAAGCATCCTGATTGTCCATCATGGATATCAGCACTGCCCCGAGATCATAGCCGTGAACCAGTAGTGCTTGACTGATCTCCTCGTCCGTTCTGGACTCCCCTAGAATCGATCGCAGCACATCATGCGGTCTCATCGGGGTCTGTTGTGATGAGAACTCGGGCGCATTTGCGTTCAGACCGCTGGACGTGCCAAAGGAGGATGCGACACTGATAGCATCATCGCCGACAAGCCAATCCACATTGTCTGAGGCGTAGTCTTCGAATGTCTCTTGCGACGGTTCTGGATCGTTGGCAAACTCGTAGGCGTTCAAGTTGGGGCTGTGCGGTATGACTGGTGTCGAAAAGGCCAGCCGGGGCGAAGGGCGCGGAGAGGAAAAGGGGGAAGCGGCCGAGGACAGGGTCCGGTTGAAGGAGGGAACGAAGCCAGGAGGTGCGAGCGGGCTCACCCCGAGACGGGGGGAGCCTGAGAGAGGAGTAGCTGTGGTCCTGAACGAGGCTGGCGAAGGTCTCCTGAGGATGGTCTGCCGGATAGCGGGAGGGGAGGCGTTATTACCACCTCCTTCTCGATAGCGCCAAAGCACGTCCAGCACGGCGTTCTCCAGGGACTGACCAGTCAGAGCCGTCTCCTTTTTCAAAAGCTCCTCAAGCTTGTCAGTCTTGTCCTCCTCTTCTATGGCCGAGTCCTGGAGGACTGGCAGGCAGATCTCGTACGTCTCGTCAGAGACCATTGTGACGCGCTCGTGGGGGCTCTAACTTGGCGCAAGTTGTATGAGGGCCGATACGAATGTAGGGGAGACTGGGCCCGCCTCGGAAAAGGCTTTTGCGAGATCCCGTAGATATTATTAATGCCTGCCGAAGACTATAACAAGGCTGTCTCAGTCAGTCTCGAGTTATTGTATGCGCGATGGTCGAGGCCGCAGGGGGGCGCACTGGGGTTCGGGGGTATTATACAGCGAGCGAGCGAGAGACACACCGATCAGGATCAAGAGAGCCAATATTAGAACTGATCAAACCGCGCTGTCGGCGACGTTTTATTCGGGTGTGGGCGGAGCTGAGTCTATAAGACGGTGGTGGCTTGGGCGGGAGGAGGAGAGACAGGCCGGAGAGCATGATGCTATTTGCGAGTGTTGAAGTGCATTACGTATGCAGGCACCGGCGTCGTGTAACGATCAAGGCTGCGCCCTGCCCTGCTGAAGGTGCAAATGGACGGTGTGAACAGGTAGATGTACCCAGGTAGTGCGCAGTTGGATGAAGGTGGCCAGGCTGGGGGTAGAAGGGGAATAGGAGGCCGGCTCGGGTGGGAAGTGACACGACCGATGCACCTAGACCGGGTACCTAGATAGGTAGATATAGCTTCGTGCTGACAAGCAGAGCTCTCCTGAGTCAGCCAGCAAGGCACCTTTGGTGTGTTGGGGGCGGTGCCCTTGGAGGGTTTGACGAGGCCAGCGACAGCCAAGACTATGTACAAGTAGAGATGCGCGATATTGGAGAGGGTTGTTGTTGTGATGGGTGACGGAGGGTGGGTGACGGCTGAATGGGTGATACGACGTGATTGATCATGGGTTGCCGTCGGTCGGTCGAGCTGAGACGGAGACGGGGACGGGGGTGCTGAGCTTTGGGGGGGGGCTGCCTCTTGGCCTAACAGGACCCTTGAGTGCCTAATAAAGTCCTCAGTAGACTACCCGACCCGTGGACCTTTGCCCAGGTGCGGTCTCATCCACCCAAAGAACCGTGCTGATGAGAGGCAAGAGTACCTGGTAGAAGGGAGAGGCCGAGAGAGGAGCGTGGGGTCCCAAAGGGGTTGCAGTGGACCATCCCTGTCCATTGTCGGCCGGTCCACGGATGACCTCTGCAATGCGAGCTGAAGGGGTACGTACCATTAGGCGCCGCCTAGCTTAAGGTTAGACTACCTTCTTAACGTCTTAGACTTTGCCTTGACCTGATATTTGACCTATCTAGGTACCTAGGTACTTTGTTGATTGCCAATTACCTGGTCCATAGATGTTGCCAGTATGAGTAATGTAGTAGTCGTTCCTGTTGCAAGAGAAGACTGGCTGGGTGGTAAATCGCACCTGCAGTTGAGAAGCACTACATTTACATGTACGCATACATTGACTCTGCTGGGGCCCGGTTGCAACATTTATCGGCAACACGACGATCCTACGTGTGCAGACGAGTCTAGGACGTTTCGATATATCTGTCATGTGAGCGCCATGGTGCAATAGGGCCATCCGTTGCACACACCCTCTCCTTATTTGCAGATTCCACGAAAGCAGGGTATCTCTGGCTGGCTCCGGGTCAGGGTATCTCCTCCTCGTCCCCGCCAAACCCAAACCCGAAGCTGAAGCCTCCGGACCCCGAAGTCTGCTCCGTCTCTTCAACAGCAATGGCCTCGTCCCACTTCCTCTTCTTCTTGCTATGCCTCAGGTCCATCTCAGCAAGGGCTGCATCCAAAAGTTCCGGAAATTGTGTCCTTAGACGATCCACAAAGAGGCTATAGGGATCGGCGACATCTCTCTTAAACCCCGTCACCTGGTCATGCTTGTCCCTTAGGAACTCGAGAACCACAGCCAGGTGTGATTTGGGCACAAAGTTCTGTGTAAGTGCAATACCGCTCTCGAGATTAACAACCAGATGCCACCATCCACTCGGAACGTGGAGGATTTCCCCTTCCTTGCAAATGCCTTCGACGCATTCCGGGAGCCTTCGGGCTTCCTCATGGAACTCTAGAAGCCACTCCGCGATGCTCAAAGGGCTCGTGACTTCGCTTTGATCGGCCGAGACGAAGACACCCGGCACGTTCACGGAGGGCGGGAACATGATCCACTTTAACGACACACGAGTTAGTAGGTATTCAGACCACCCAAAAGGGGTTCTAAGTTCAGCCTAGGGCTGTGGGAGGTTGCTCACGTATTTGGCCCCTTGAAGAACCGCGTTCCAGGCAGACGTGCCGTTCGGATCTTTGTGGAATGTCGAGCCAGATCTTGCCGGTCCTACAATCAACCACCTGTGCGCTGGTCTCTCCGCATCTAGCACCTCGAAGAGATCTAGGCCAAAGCAGTCCGGTTTCCAATACGCAGCCCCTTCACCTTTCCCGACCTTGACATCCATCTTCTCGGCAAATTTCTTGTCGAACAGATAGAGGGGGCTTTCGTCTCGGTTGTCCCGCATGTACTGACAATATGTTGAAAAGGGCCAATCCACCGCCTCGGCGCGAAATTCGACATCTGCATACGTCTTCGATAGGTGGTTGATACTCCATTCTTTGCAGGCGGGCCACGGACGAATACAATCTGTCAGAATGAAGGGTTTATCACTCCAGTTGACTGCGAATTCTTCGTATGCCATGTCCGAGACTCGTTTGATCTCATTCCCACTGGGGATTCTGGAGCAGAAACGCCTCAGAGGTACATGGCTGCAAACAAACGGCCGATGGAGAACATCAGAGAAGACATTACGACAATCAATCTTGGCCTCTTGGTCTGGTGCCAGTTCAAGCAAGGTTGATCTCCAGGTCCCCTTCCACTGGAAGGGACGCTTTTTCTGTTCATGAGACCTAGGAAACCCGTCAATCAACGACTCGTTGTAAACATTTGCCCTTGAAAATCCATGGATGCCAATTTACTGTCGCCAAAGTAAGGTTGCCAAAAAAAAAAAGGCATAACAAAATCGCGGTCTGAAATGAGGTGGATGTGGGAAAGCTTGCTTCCACCGCGGCAACGGCGCCGGCTCCTTGGCTCAGGGCGGAGTCAAAATTTTGTTTCGAAACGTACAGAAACAGACTGACTTGAAACAAGATACACATGTTCCCAAGCATTGAGCGGTAAGCAATCCTCCGGCCGTTACGAACTGGAGGGGCCGTCGGGCGTGAAGTTTTCTCTGGCGCCAAACAACGGCCCAGGGATAGAGATTGACTGGCTAGGGAAGATCACTTACTCCAGGAACAAGGCCTTCCAGAGATCGTCAGCGTGACAGAAAGCAAAGAGAAACTTGCAGGTGTAGCCTAGCTTGCGTAGAGACTGCTGCCCGAAATACTCGAACAGCTGGGCTAACACCTCGTCCGGCAAGACCTGGAGCCGTCCTACAGAGCGGCGGGCGTTGGCAGCAGATGATAGATATTGGTTGCCTAGAGGCTTGATTCCCAGAGGATGACTGGGAATCGGTGACTCAACGCTAGTTTGTTGCTCATCCATCCTGCCGTCGCCCAATCCGTCAGCTGTGACTAATGTGCCATTGTGGTTGCGAAGGACAATGTCCTGGTGCTCCAGGGCGGGAGCAGCTTTGAGGAGCATGGCTTTGGTGTGGGATGGCAGTGGGGTGATTCTGAAGACTGGAGAATGTGCAAAGGGTCAGGAGTAAGGCCACTTTACATCGACCCTGTTGATCAACAGAAGCCAGCTGTAGGGGGTGCAAAGGAGCGAATTGGGCCTATGATACGGCGGTCAAAACAGATGGTGAATACTAGACTAGAGTCATGAAATAAGTGACTCTTGAGTAGTTTCATCAGTTCACCCTGTTCGCTTGGTAGGGATTTTCGGCCCCGGGCCAGAGCCTAGGGAAATTGAGGCATGTTGAGGCGGCCAAAGGAAGTGGGTGAATTACAGTGGTGCCCGTGCCCCACTAAAACTTTAGCGTGGCAAAAGGGAACAGGGCAACGAGGCACTTCAACTTTTTTCCACCTGCAGACAAATTTTCTCTCCAGGTCTGCTCTTACCCTGCGACATCACCCCCATCTACATACAATTCAAACAACAATCCCCCCTCCATAACTAGATTCGCTTGCTCTCAACACAAAGAGAGCATCAGGTCTGGTTCTTTTTTAGTCTACAGACATCACCGAATTCCACAGTCCTCGCGAGACTTGTGGATTTTCTCGACCCTCAACGACCCCCCACCTTCGATTCTTTGATTCTAGGTCTCAAGCAGTGCTTGTGATCTAGATCCATAGCACCTCCAACCCGCAATCATGGCTACCGACAAGGGACTCGAGGATGTCCCCGAGGGTAAGAAATTCTTTCCTCACATCTCGCTGCGTCTGAACAGCTGGACAAACCGACATCGTCGGCCTCTGCGACCCCGCGCCAGAGCGCTCCACTCCCTGCGCCCACACTCAGACTTTTCTAAAGCCGCGTGGGAGCCTGGGTCCCGGCACCGCATCCCTCCGCCGAGACCGCCAGAACGACACGGCTAACATGCGCTCACGATCACAGGTCAGATCGAGTCCAACTATGACGAGACCGTCGACTCTTTCGATGAGATGGCACTCAAGTCTGAGTTGCTCCGAGGTGAGAAAATCTGCACCGCCGACTGCCGCCGCGAAGAATGTGTTGGGCTAACGCGGGGGTAAAGGCATCTACGCTTACGGTTTCGAGCGCCCCTCTGCCATTCAGCAGCGCGCTATCATGCCTGTCATCAAGGGTAAGAAACTCCAAACACCTCGCTCTGCGAACAGAGGGGCTGATTACCCATTCCTCAGGCCACGACGTTATCGCTCAGGCCCAGTCTGGTACCGGCAAGACCGCCACCTTCTCCATCTCGGTCCTGCAGAAGATCGACCCCAGCCTGAAGCAGTGCCAGGCCCTGATTCTTGCTCCCACCCGTGAGCTGGCCCAGCAGATCCAGAAGGTCGTCGTCGCTATCGGCGACTTCATGAACATTGAGTGCCACGCTTGCATTGGTGGCACCAGCGTCCGTGATGACATGAAGGCCCTCCAGGACGGCCCCCAGGTCGTTGTCGGCACCCCCGGCCGTGTCCACGACATGATTCAGCGTCGCTTCCTCAAGACCGACGGCATGAAGATGTTCGTCCTCGACGAGGCCGACGAGATGCTTTCTGTGAGTCCCCAATCCGCCTCATAGATTTCTCCTGTCCGTCATGCTGACCAAGCTTTCCAGCGCGGTTTCACCGAGCAAATCTACGACATCTTCCAGCTGCTGCCCCAGTCTACCCAGGTCGTGCTCCTTTCCGCCACCATGCCCCAGGATGTCCTCGAGGTTACCACCAAGTTCATGCGCGACCCTGTCAGGATTCTCGTCAAGAAGGACGAGCTCACCCTTGAGGGTATCAAGCAGTTCTACATCGCCGTCGAGAAGGAGGAGTGGAAGCTCGATACCCTCTCCGATCTGTACGAGACTGTGACCATCACCCAGGCCGTAATCTTCTGCAACACCCGCAGAAAGGTCGACTGGCTCACCGACAAGCTCACCGCCCGTGACTTCACCGTGTCTGCCATGCACGGTGACATGGACCAGTCTCAGCGTGACCTGATTATGAAGGAGTTCCGTTCCGGCTCCTCTCGTGTCCTGATCGCCACTGACCTTCTGGCCCGTGGTATCGATGTCCAGCAAGTCTCCCTGGTTATCAACTACGATCTCCCCGCCAACCGGGAGAACTACATCCACCGTATCGGTCGGGGTGGTCGTTTCGGCCGAAAGGGTGTCGCCATCAACTTTGTGACCGCCGACGACGTCCGCATGATGCGTGAGATTGAGCAATTCTACAGCACCCAGATCGAGGAGATGCCCATGAACGTTGCCGACCTTATCTAAAGGCACCCACACCGAAGTCGAGTCTTACTTTCTTTCCTCTCTACAGATACCAACTACACCGCCTTTGCACGCTCTGGGATCTCACCACAACGGGGGCAAAAGTGCTGGGTTGGTCATTAGAGGGGGAGGGGTTGCATTGCCAGGGTTGACTGGCACGAGTGCAGCACAGGAAGGGGTTGCGCAACAAAAGTAGTTCTGATTTTCTTAAGGGTTCGCGAATTCACTGATTGCTTTTCGATATCCGCTGGGAGGTTCTTGGCCCTGTGCCTACGAGAGATATCTGGACGGATCTGCATGAAGTACTTGTCCGTTTTGTACTTATTGGTCCGGTTCTGCAATGAGATTGTCAACTAGAAACCTAACTCTTGACTCCACGGCCTACGACCTCGGGATACATTGCGATCGAAGAGCTCCCATAGACCTGCTTTGGCAAACGGACGGGCGTTTCCAGACGCTTCAGATAGACAGACGAGACGGGTAATGATAATGGACCATGACTTGAACTTTTCCGCACTTTTGCACACATGTAACCTTGTTCGCGCCAAGAAGACCAGTCTGATGGTCATGCCAACTGTGGGCTTCGAAAACGAGGTGAATAAATGGACCGGCCTGATATAGTAGATGTGGATGATCTGGTACACTAGTCTAGTGAGCCAAGGCATGGCAGCCGTTGGGGTGCACGGGCCCACATATACCTTCCAAGTAGTCTACCTAGCACCCTGACACCGCGGGTCGCCCATGCGCCTGGGCAGGTGCCCGAGCACCTAAAAAAAGGTCCAGCAATTGCCCGTGAGACTAGCTGCCTCGTCTCACCTTGCTGGTGGACACTGTCCATACTTTATTGTCTGACCTTGGATCACGCGTCGTTGGGTCTTCAACAAGCAGCGTAATCCGATTCCTCGACTCGGACCCTCAACAATCAGTAACAAACTCAAAAGGCAGTCTCAATGGATCGCAGTCTCGACGAAATCCTTGCCTCTCGTGACGAGGTGCGCCTCTTTCCCGGCTGCTTCTTCAGCTCGAACCCTCCTTCCTCGGCCTGTCTTTGCAACTTACTGACTTGAATTCGAAACAATAGCGAAAAGGTGGCAGATCTCGAGGTCGCGGTGGCCAAGGCGGCCAAGGCGGCCAACGGCGACGAGAACCCCGTGAAGATTACCCTCGTGATGGCGTCAGAAAGGTACGCATCAACTATTCCCGTGTGCGTGGTAGAATCACAGCCTGACCAGGACCACTTCCGGCTCGCAGGTGCCCTACCTCCTCCCCTTCCTCTAAACTGCGCCTGCCCACCTATCCAACACTTCTTTTTCGGCCCTCGAATGCCGCTGCAGCTGTCTTGGCTATGGAAGATGTCTGCCCTCGGGCCGAAGGCTGAGGGAGTCAATTGACACAGGGCAATCCGCAAAAGCTGACATTTCCCACTTCCACGGAACAGTCCTACCGCGACGATGCTCCCAGAAACCTCGACTCGTACGTATGAGCCTTGAGAACGACACCTGAGGAGGTCACAATCTCTGACGAGCTTCTGCAGTGAATGGGTCCACGACAGATTCGAAGATAATGGTATTGGATTCCGCACACAGCTGTTCTCGACCCTGCGGACTAATCCGACTGCCTCGCAGGACGCAAGCCACGCCATTCACGACGGGGCCCAGACCGAGACGAGCCCGAAGACCTTTCGTAAGTGGGAGCATGTGTCTCTGGTGGAACGAGGAACCGGCATCTGACAAAAGGTCATAGAGAAATGAACGGAACAAAGATTCGTGTCGAGAATGTTCACTACGAGCTTAGCCGGGAGGATCTAGTTGTATGGGATCCCTTGCGCAGCCATCGGATTGAGCAGGATACTGACGGCTTCAGGGACTATTCAATCAAATCGGACCAGTTCAGAAGCTCGATGTCGGCTACGACCGTGCTGGCCGTTCCACAGGCGTAGCCTACGTCACTTACGATTCATACCACGATGCTCGGGAGGCCATCCGGGAGTTCGACGGTGCTAATGCCCACGGCCAACCGATCCGCCTCTCTATCGTTGCTCCCCGCCGCCAGCGCAACCCTTTCGACAACGCTGTCATGCCTGGCCGACCCCTTGCCGAGCGCGTCACCGTCCCGGCCGGGCGGAACCGCTCGCTCTCGCCCGATAGAGACCTGGAAGATGAGGCTGTCCGAAAGGGCATCGACCGTTACGTACCCGGAGGGCGGAATAATCGTTCTCGCAGTCCAATGCGTGGCCGGAGACGCGAGGGTGGGCGCCGTCCCGGCGCGCGACGCGGGGGTGCAAGAGACGGCGGAGAGCGTGCAGGTAGAGATGGACGTCCTAAGAAGACCCAGGAAGAACTGGATGCTGAGATGGAGGATTACTTTGGCGGCGGAGGTGGTGACGCCCAGCCAGCGGCGAATGTCAACGGCCAAGCTGCGTCAGCCCAGGCCACAGAAGACGATATCGACATGATTGAGTGAAGATCACTCTCCACGGAGTTAGGGCTGTTGGGAGGCTTGGGTTCGTTCATAGCCAGCCTTGCTGTACCAGCGATATTATTGCGCGGCGCTTCGACAATACGAGATCTCGTCTGAAATGATACGGCCAACACTCTGTCCTGCCGCAAGCGCATCAACCCAAACCGAACCAAACCGAGCCATGCCTTTTGCCATCAAGAAAGACCTCCTACGCCTTAGAGGAAACCAACCTACTCAAATTAAACCTCCGGCCCCGCTTCAGACATTCTAATTAAAACATAGTAGTACCACAATCCAAATACGCATGTCTTTAGTTGAACAATTCCAGCGTGACGTCGCCATGAATACTAGCCTTCAACTCGATCTCAATATCCAGGTTCAGCTTCAGCTCCACCGCCAGCGCGGCCTTCTTGCCCCCCGCCGGCAAGCCCGACGCCGTGGCGGCCGGGCCCCTGGGCACGAATTCCACCTCAGTTTCTTCTTCCGCCCCGTCGTCGTCGCCGCCCACCTCCTCCTCGTCTATCTTCGCGGCAACAACCGTCCTAGGCGGGCGGGGGACGATCGCCTGCGTCGGCTCGCGGGCGGGCTCGCGCACGACGCCGGCCTTACTGCGGCGCCCGGCCGGCCGCTGCGGCTGCCTGGACGGCGTGCGGCGCGCGGACGCCGCCGTCGATGCTGCTGGTGCGTAGGGCTTCCACGGCCCCGCGGACGAGGCGGTGGAGGATGACGAGTATGACGAGGTGTAGGGGTCTTCGGCGCCGCTGGGGAGGTCCACCGGCGGCGGGGGCGCGGTGCCCTGGGGCTGCCTCCTGGCGCGGGCCTGCTGTTTTGGTGCCTGGTTGCGCTGCTGGCGGAGGGGCGATGGCTGCCGCTGCGAGGGTGGCGTGGGGAGATACGAGTAGCTGTCTTGCCGGTACGTGCCATCCCCGGAGTCGCCGTCCTCGTAGCTTGGCGCCGATGAGCCTGTGGCTTCTGACGACTGCTGTTTTGTCCTGCTCCTACTGCTTCCTTTCGTGTTTAGGGGTCCTGGCGGTGGTCTTCGGATGGGTTTATTTTTGTTGTTGTTGTTGTTGTTATTGCTGCTGCTCTTGGTTCGCCTTGCTGGCACCTCGTCTTCACTATCCTCTTCTGACTCCTCCTCTGAATCGCCGGAATCCTCCTCTGAGGAGCTCTCATCCTCATCTTCGTCCTCGACCGGTCGCTGCGGCCGTCTCTTCCTCGTGCGCGAGGCATCTGGTCTCGCCGCCGGTGATGACGCAGGCGGTGTTAGAGGCATTTCCCCGGTGGCTGTGTGTAAGTGGTGATGAGGGTTCGGGGTACAACATGTGTGTGCATGTATCTCGGCACTCGCAGGCGCGTCGGTTGTGAGTCGGGCCCAGGTCTCTTTGCATCCGCACTATGGAGACATTTATCGAAAAAAGTGATTTGCTTTGGATGATCAGGAACTGTGCTTGTTCGAAAATGGTAATCCCCAGACTCTAATACCCATCGCAGATCGGCAGGATCTGCTTTCCTTAAGGCTGCGTTCCAGGGACTTACAAGGGGGGTGGGGGAGGGGGGTTGCTGAGCCATTAGGGGGGGCGGCTGCTGCAGCGTACTAGGGTTGACGACGTGACCCAAAAACCGGCTTTGGGGTCGCCGCACCCGCCGGTCATGGGCCGGACAGGGCAGGGTGTGGCTGATGACATCGTTGCGAGTACAAGTCGAAACCTTGTTTCTCCAAAGACCACTCTCCATTCCGCCATTGTGCCTAGGAATAGTTACACGGCACGTGGAGTGAGGTTTCGACATACACAACCCAGCACCAAGACTTCCAGGTTCGCAAGATGAGGGAGCCCTCTCATACGAGCTTTTCTGCATTGTCGGACATGGCTCGTCCCTGGATCGGAGCCGTCACTTGTTTGATGTTATTGCCATGCATTATTTGGAAGCGTTGCCGTCTCCCAGCCGACAGTCTGACAGTCTAACTAACAACGGTGGCTGGCCGCTGGTGCACACAAGGGCTTCGTGGATGTCACCTTGGCTTGGAAGAAAGCGACTGGTTCCTGACAGCCTCTGCATCGGTATCCCTTCCTCGACGGGATCCTGCCCGGTTTATAAACAGCTGATTTGACTCGTGACCGACGACGATCCTGGCGCTGGGACGAGGTTGTCACAGTCTGTTCACGCCCTCTCCTCACCAATTCCATGTTTTGGAAACCTGCTTTCCGCCCGGCGTGGGACCGAACTTCTCTTCGGCCTGGCCTTGCCACGCAGGCCCGAGAGTGGCAACACCGACGGCAAGGCACGGGACGACGTGCAGTGCTGCCCGGGCATGCTTTAATGTCCGAGTGTCGTGGGTGAGGCAGCTCGGCCCAATAGGATTCATTTGTTGTCTTCCTCGAGGCAGTGGGCCTCTGTTGCCTCGCATGAATGATGTTCATGGCATCGCTGCAGGACAACTACGCACTCTCACACACGGGCCGGACAATCGCCGACATATTCCAGCCTCGGGCATGCATGAACTGAAGAATTCGTGATCGCCTTATCAATACGAGGTTGCCATGAGCGTTGCAGCCCAAGCGCCCGGTTTGTCTGGTCAAGATGTTACAGCCCAGAGTCAATGAGTAGTAACAGGAACAATAGTCTTCACATCTTCGAGGTGCTCAAGCTGCTGGCTGAAAAATGGTTCGCTGTTTGCCCGCTCCTTGATCACGCAAAGTCGTCGTAATTCTCGTTGTTCCGTCGTCTCCTCGTCTTGTCTGCAGCCACTTGTGTCCAGAGAAAGAAGCTTCGTTTTCGAAGCTTCGCGTAAATTCCTCACTTCCCAGAGTGAAACAGACGGTAAATCCTGTTCATGGAGAGTGTCCGCACGACGCTGAGGAATTGCTCCATTGAAAAAGTGACCCATCAAATGCTATCTATGCCTGTAGAGGTTATCCGATGGGAAATCGGCCTACGGAATGCTTTCCATCGAGTGGAGGGGTGGTTCAGAGATCAGTCTGCAGGAATCAATGTATTCGGTGCAAGGTGTGTGTGGACACCCGGCCAGGTTTCTATTGCCAAACGATGGGATGACCTTTCCCTTGCAACAGGACGGATCTCCTGCATCCTGGGCCAACAGCCGCTTCTTCGCAGGCTCGGAATCAGGCTTGGGATCAGGTTCGGCCCTACATGGATTCTCTTCGTGAATGACAGGCAGATGTACACATGCGCACTTAATACCTCATAAAAGCAGGCTATGCCAGTGCTTAAAGAGAAGAACGGCGAAATCCAAATACGTTCTCAGTCCGTCTTCTTCCTCCTCTTCTCCATGCCCTCTGCCATCGCAGCAGCTACATCCTCTGCCGTTCGCCCCCTCTTCCTCTGGCCAACCTTCTCGTGTCCCAGAACTGTGTCCTGGGCGACAGCCTTAAAGACTCCAGCTGCCCCCTTGAAAAGAAAGTCCTCAAAGCCGCCCTCCTCGGCGTGGGTCTTGGCAATCTCCTCCATCTCCCTAACCCACCTGTAGGCTTTCGGCGGCATGCCCGTCAGTGCATTCTCCGTCTGCTTCGCCCGCGCGGGTACCGTGTCCTGCAACGCCTCGCGCAGCGGCTCTAGCACACCCATCCTCTGGGCGGTGGTGAAGGACTGTATCGCGATGGCTGCGTAGCCCTTCGAGAGCGAGGCATAGCACATCTTCAGCCCCGAGCTGCCGCCTATCTCGGGTGATATGTGCCTCACGTTCAGGGCCTCAGCCAACCTGGCTCCGTACCCGGGGATGTCGGCGATCTGAACCGGGCCTGATGTCGGCATGAGGGGCATGTCCCAATCGCCACCTGCTGGTGCGCTGGTGCCACCACTATCAGTAGATTCTGTAACTTTGGGCTTGGGTGGGCCTCCTAGGATCGAGCCATCGATGAGGGTGATGGGCACCTGTGCCCTCTTGATGCTCTTTTCCATGGCCTTGATGGTACTTGGAGCCACCGCGTTCATGTCGGCAAAGTACAGTTGCTCCTTGGTGACGAACTGCATGGCGTCGACGATCCGCTGGGCGGTATCCTCGGCGTCGCGCGGCGGCACGACGGAGAGGATCACGTCGCACTGCTTGACGAGGTCCGTGTCGGACGAGAGGTTCGTGACGCTGGCGGCCTGCGCCCTCTCCAGCGTCTCTTTGCTACGGCCCGACCCGTTGGTGGCGACAGAGAAGCCCTTGGCTACGAGGCGCTTGGCAATCCCAGTGCCCATGTCACCAATGGAGAGGATGCCGACGGTCGCGAGCTTGGACGAGGCCATTGTGATTCGAATTCGGGAAATCTCTGGGCCTTCTTCACCGCTAGACTCTGCGAGAGGGACAATATACTAGTTGTCAGGTAACACCAGAGAGTAACCAGCTTTGTTTCCCTAGCTCTATGGTGCTCCCCTCTTTCAGTGAGACTTGTCCTTGGCGAGTTAAGTGGATGGAGGAATAATTGCGTCGAATCGCATTACTTCGTAATCGAAGTGGCCGAAATGGCAGCATTTGATGTACAATGACAGCCGCTGTCGTGAATTACAAAACGGCAAAGCGATGCTGCCTGAAATGTTGATTCGACGAAGGTTGTATGATTACATAAGGCGGTTTCGCGCCTGTTTTGAGTTGTGAGCCCCCATGGCTCATGTGTGATAGTTTATCCTCCCCCGGCGCCTGCCACCTCCAGCCCTATTTGCGTTCGTCATTCGTACCAGGTTTGGAGCGAGGTAACCTCAAGAAAGGGCGGTAGGTTCCCTCTGTGCCCTTGGCTCTTGTGCTAATCACCGATGCTCCAGGGACATCCATTTTGGTGTTTGGTCCTCTCCGATTGTATGACACGTAGATGCCTTCTGCACTATGGGCCCCAAAGTGATCGAAACAGAGCTGTTCAGAGTGGCCTCGATCGATTCGCCGTTGCGCGACCATTCGGTCAGGTAGGTCGATATCCCTCATGTGCATATCCCCACATCCGAACATCACAGGAGGGTAAACGTGTGTTGTCTTGTGATGGTTAAGCTTGCTTGGAGGCATCTGTCTGGCATCTCTCTCCACGAAAAATTGGACAAAGTCCCCGGGCTGCGCGATGGCATCCTTGGCGTCTTTCTCGCCGTTAAAAGACCTCATAAACTTGTCCAACTCATCCGCCTCGGACTGTGGTGCGTGGCTGGTCTTAGGATCCAAAGACAGCAGTCTGGCTTTGGCGCCCCATTCACCGCCGCCGCCCACTGTGGTAATGAAGAGACCAGATTAGATATCATGTTGCCGTCTATGCTCTCTAAAAGTTTACCAGACAGACCGGCTTCAGGGTTGTCCATATTGAAGATAATCTCACTCACAAATTTTATGTAGCCGAGCACCTCCGAAGAAGGCGTTCCGGAGAATAGGCTCGTTTTCCCATGCCAAACGCTCGGTATCAGTTGACATATCAAAGGCCAGCTTGCCCAACGCCGATCCCAGATATCGACCGCGTAATGAATAATACAACTTCAGGATGTCTTCTTGAGACGAGAACATATGTTTGGGATATATCATGGCCCACACCCCGACCGGCCCAGAAACGGGCTGCGAACGGGGCAGAGCACGGCGAGCTTCTAGCAAGCGAGGGATATTGGTCTGTAGCTCCATGGAGGCAGGCTGAGGCTCTCCGGCGACCTCGACTTTGGCGATAATGTTTCCCAATCCCTCCAGGATCTTCCGTGGCTGCGTGATAGGAGCCACGGGTAACCGCATATCGACCTGGCCGAACATGGCAGACTCCGGAAGGTCAATGACCTGTGTGTGCTTCTCAGCGGTTCTGACCATCTCGACGTGAGTTTTAGAGAAACCTGTTGCAAGTCTCCACTCGGACGCCAGAAGAGTTGACCTTCTGCCATTGGAAAACAGTGTGTTTGCTAGTGGAAACGTCACTGTTATCCTGCCTCCCCCGGAATACATCCTTTTCGGAAACAGTATGGACAGACTTGATGGTGAATCTGGGTCCGCCGGCGAGTGTGAAAGCGACTCTGCCGCGTCCCCGGGACTCGTGCTGTCCCACAAGCCGGGGAGTAGGCCATGCAGACGGCCGACGTGGATCGAGAGACCCTCCTGGAGCTCACGGCTGGGTGACCGAGCGCAGAGTCCATCGACCACAGCGGCCAGCACGTGAAACCTCACGTCTTTCTCAAATTGCCCGTGGAGCGCGTGGACCAGTTCAGCAGTGAAGTCCTTCTCGGTCAGCCACGAGGCGTGCCTGGGACTTGCAAGGACGACTGCTGCGCGGACTGGCCCGCCTGATCCGGGAGCGCTGATGCCGAGTCTTCGGCGGATTTTGTCCAGAACAGATTTCTGCGAGGGCGGTTAGCGGTCATAGAGCGGAACAAGCCGAGGCCAAAGGGGAAATACAGCTTCTGAGTGTTACAATTACCTTTGTAGCACGGGGTTGAGTGAATATTGTCAGTTTATCCGACGGCCCATCATTTCTGTTCCTCCTAGGAGTTGAGGGAATGTAGGCAGCACTGCTCTGAGCTCTGATGCCAGCCTTGACAAGCTTGGTGCAACTAGGCTTGGATGTTGCCATCATGTGCATCTGAAATGCAGATGGACACGACATGATCCTCATCGCGAGCATCCACGACTGGCTGCAGGCCTAGAGGGTCCGGCGAGTAGGGAAGCGCCAGGTCATGCGATTCCCTAGGACAGGATGAGGAGTTCAGCACGTTATTGTGGGTTTGTGAACGATCCCACGGACATCGATATCACTGGAAATCGCTGAGGTTAAACAGGAGCTGCCGAAAAGCCTAGGTATAAATCTTAGGGTTTGCCCCTGAAGCCCTACAAACGAAACCCCCCCCCCCAAAATTATGCCCAAATCCTTAAGAGCCAGAGCTACCCCTCCATCTTCCCTCCTCCCTCCATCCAAAGGTGGTAGGTCGCGTTTTGAGGTCCAGTCATCTGTGAGTCAAGGAATTCTAGACAGGTTCAACGACAGGCCTGACTCACTCTTTTCTTCTCGCAACGTATATCTACAAGCTGTTCTCGCCACGCTGTCGCGCCCAATTCTTCGTGCACTTCTAGTGCACTCGTCAGTACTGCGACGATTTCCTACAAGCTTTCCTCGTGCGACAATGGCTACTAACTCTGGCCGCGGCAATCCGTAAGTCCACACGCCTGGTCCTCTCCACGCCGAAGCTCTCCTGCGGCCGGTGCTGGTTGGTCCACATGAACATGGCTAACATTCTCTTGTCCTCAGTATTGCTGCTCCAGACGGCCCAAAGGCCGACAACCAAGCCCCTCCTCCTGTCTCAGAAGATGCGAAGGCCACAATCCAGACGACACCTACTAGCGGTGCCACAGGAACCCATGCTGCCGGGCAAGATGCCGGTGCAGCGTCAATGGAGGGCACCGGCAAGGTGAAATCCGCCAAGGAGCTCGAGAAGGAGCGCAAGACCGCAAAGTTCCAGGCCAAGAATGCTGCCAAACAAGCCGCGCCTGCCAAAGCACCCAGCAAGCAGAAAGAAAAGAAAGCCAAGGCTGCCGAGGAGGCTATACCGGCATTTGTCGAGGACACGCCCCTCGGGCAGAAGAAACGGCTCAAGCCCTTGGATGACCCTCACTACAAGGCCTACAACCCTGTTGCTGTCGAGAGCGCATGGTACGAATGGTGGGAGAAGGAAGGCTTCTTCAAACCCGAGTTCACCGAGACCGGCGATGTGAAGCCCAATGGCGCCTTCACGGTCGTCATACCTCCTCCGAACTGCACCGGCAGTCTGCACATGGGCCACGCCCTTGGCAACAGTCTCGAGGACATTATGAGCAGATGGCAGAGAATGCTCGGCAAGACTACCCTATTCTTACCTGGCTGTGATCACGCCGGCATCGCCACTCAGAGTGTCGTTGAGAAAATGCTCTGGAGAAGGAAACAACAGACTCGCCACGACCTTGGCAGAGAGAAGTTTTTGGACCTCGTCTGGGAATGGAAGCAGGAATATCACGACAAGATCAACAATGCGGAGCGAAAGATGGGTATCTCTGTAGACTGGTCAAGAGAGGCCTTCACCATGGACAAAAACTTGTCCGCAGCCGTCGCTGAGAACTTTGTACGCCTGCACGAGGAGGGGATTATCTACAGAGCAAACCGACTTGTCAATTGGGACTGCACTCTGGCAACCGCCTTGTCAAATTTGGAGGTTGACCAGAAGGAGCTCGCGGGAAGAACTCTGCTAGACGTGCCAGGTTACGACAAGAAGGTCGAGTTTGGGTAAGCAGATTCCACCCGAGTCTCGGCATAGTGTTGTGGAAGAATGTAGCTGACTCGGTCTCCCCTAGTGTCCTTGTTCACTTCAAGTATCCCATTGAGGGCTCGGATGAAGCAATTGAGGTGGCTACGACCCGTATTGAGACAATGCTTGGAGACACTGGTATCGCCGTCAACCCCAAGGATAGCCGGTACACCAACTTCATCGGCAAGTTTGCCACTCATCCCTTCATTGAGGGGCGACGACTGCCCATTATCGCCGATGAGTATGTCGACATTGAATTCGGAACAGGAGCTGTGAAGTTGACACCGGGACACGACCCCAACGATTTCAACCTGGGCAAGGCTCACAACTTGGAGTTTATCAACATCTTCACCGACGACGGTCTCCTCAACGAAAATGCTGGCCCATACGCTGGGCAGAAGCGTTTCGATGTGCGATACTCGATTCAAGACGCCCTAAAGGCAAAGGGACTGTATGTCGACAAGAAGGACAACCCAATGAAGGTTCCTCTGTCTGAGCGGTCGAAGGATGTGATCGAGCCCATCATGAAGCCGCAATGGTGGATGTCTATGCGAAGCATGGCCGATGAGGCCGTCAAAGTTGTCCAAAACAACGAAATCAAGATCAAGCCAGAGTCAGCGGAGAAGAGCTTCTACAGATGGATGGAGAACATCCAAGACTGGTGCATCTCAAGACAACTCTGGTGGGGACACCAGTGCCCCGTCTGGTTCGCTGCGGTCGAGGGCGAAGAGCAAGACATGTCGAACAATGACCGCTGGTTCAGCGGGAGGACGGCAGAGGAGGCAGAGGCCAAGGCCAAGAAAGTCCTGGCTGGCAAGAAATACACGCTCGAGCGCGATCCCGATGTTCTTGATACCTGGTTCAGCAGCGGCCTTTGGCCCTTCTCTACGTTGGGCTGGCCAGATGCCGAAGCAGAAGACTACAAGAAATTATATCCCACCTCAATCCTGGAGACTGGCTGGGATATCCTCTTCTTCTGGGTGGCTCGAATGATTATGCTTGGCAAGAAGCTGACAGGAGATGTGCCTTTCAGAGAGGTGTACTGTCACAGCTTGATCCGTGACAGTGATGGCCGAAAGATGAGCAAGAGTCTGGGTAACGTAATTGATCCGCTTGATGTGATCAGTGGTATCGATCTCGAGGCCCTCCACGCCAAGCTTCTCACAGGCAATCTCGCCCCTACCGAAGTGAAGAAAGCCACCGCTTACCAAAAGAAGGCTTTCCCTAAGGGCATTCCCGAGTAAGTTGAACATGTCGGTCAAAATGACCGTACTATGAGACTTACCAGACAATAGGTGTGGCGCCGATGCCTTGAGGATGTGCTTAGCAGCTTACACAACAGGCGGTGGCGACATCAACTTCGATGTGCAGGTGATGCAGATGTACCGAAGATTCGCCAACAAGATGTACCAAGCAACTAAGTACGTCATCGGTAAAATCGACACCGTCGAGGGCTTTGTCCCCGCAAAGACCAGGACACTGCAAGGCAAGGAGTCTCTATCTGAGCTTTGGATCCTAAGCAAGATGAACGCCGCGTCCAAAACAATCAACGAAGCCCTAGAAGAGCGTGAGTTCATGAAGGCTGCCAACATGGTGTATCACTACATTTACGCCAACCTCTGCGACGTCTACATCGAGAACTCAAAAAGCCTGATTCAAGACGGCACCAAGGAACAGGCTGAATCCGCGCTGCAAACCCTATACTCTTCTCTGGAGGCTGGCCTGCTCTTGATACACCCATTCATGCCCTTTGTGACGGAGGAGTTGTGGCAGCGCCTGCCAAGGCGTCCCGATGATAAGACCAAGTCTGTCATGCTGGCATGGTACCCCGCCTACCAGCCAGAGCTGGACCAGCCGGCCGCGGAGAAGGCGTACGAGCTGGTCTTGAACAGCTCCAGTGGCATCCGCTCTCTCATGTCCGAGAACGCGCTCAAGGAGGATGCCCAGATTTTCATCCAGGCCTACGATGCCGAGTCGCACAGGATCGCAGCCGAGCAGGTCGGGAGCATCCGCTCGCTCTCGGGCAAGGGCATCGGCAGCATCACCGTCCTTGCATCCGAGGAGCCCCGCCCCGCCGGCTGTGTCGCGTACCCGATCGGCGCGAGCGCCGCCGTCTTTTTGCACATCAAGGGCCGCATCGACCTGGACGAGGCGATCCAGAACGCGGCCAAGAAGCTGGAGAGGAAGAAGGCCGACACCGAAAAGCAGCGCAAGCTGGTCAACGACCCGACTTACGTCGAGAAGGTGGCGGTTGCGACGCAGGAAACGGACAGGCAGAGGCTGCGGGATATGGAGGGCGAGATGAAGGGCTTCGAGACCACGATCGAGCAGCTGAAGCAGCTGAAGCTGGAGTGAAGAAGGGGATCGGTGGAAAGTGTCTACCGCTTTCACAAGTTCGGCGGAGTTGGGATTGATCTCTTTACTAGAACATAGGAGGCCTATATGGCGAGACAAAAGCACCAGTGTTTCATTTCATTGGTTTCATGGAAGCACGAGTGCAGTGCTCGTGGACAATTGCCTTGAAACGACTCTACATTCAAGAATAACAACCTTCATCTTGTCCTGTGATAGATAAGGTATCTTAGTTGGAGGCCACGCAATGTCAAATTCCCCCAGGACGACGGAGTATATCTGGAACTCTGATCACGGGATAGCGTACGCCCATATTGCGACTGGGACCAGGCACCTAGTCGTATAGAAAGACAGAAGCTTTGCAAGACTTGCACACTGGTCTTGTTTAGAGGACGACTGGAATTGACTCAAGGTTTGACATCGGACAGATGGTATCAGCAGGGTAATAGTGAGGCAGTATACGCCGTCGATATGTCTGTGTCTAATAACGTATAAGGGTATTGTACCCATCGCATGCTGTCAACGTAGAGCGGAGAGCAGCGTCACAGGAACCTGTCCACTTCAGGGTACAAGCCTCCGTGACACCCTCAGCTTTATAGATACACCGTCACTTCTTCAAAGGTGGTCATGCCACATACAGATCTAGTCGGTACCCATGCCGAGTCTGTCCAGCATCTGTTCATCTGGCTTCTGGCGGAAGTTCGCAATCTACGCGCCCCAGCCATTCTGAGCCAGCCAAGTCGCCACATCAGAGCGGTCCCTCTCCAGCCACTGGATCTTAGACCTCACACCATCCAGACTCTGGGCTAGAGACTGGTCGTAACCGTTGGTGTTTTTGTCCTTGAAAAACTTCTCGACCTCGGCCAGTTGCTCCGGCTTCGTGAAGCTGGATGTCATAATCTGGACCATCGAGCCCAGCATGGAGAGCGCTGGAGGTAGCCGCTTGTATAGCTCGTCCCAGTTCTCGTTCATCCATTTGAAGAGTGCGTTTATACCCTCCGGGTGGGTGCGCAGCCCGCTCGTGGGGAGATAGATGTCCTGGTCTTTGATCTCACCGCTGAAGAGCAAGTCCAGAGTTTTCTGGATCAGTTCCGGCTGCTTGGCGCGGCCGAGGGAGCGGAGCGCCGTATTGCGCTCGTCACTGTTGGTGGACTTGCGGTAGAAGTCTAGAATCCTCTCGTACTGCGCACGGCGTTAGTAATGGAAGACCCAGGGTCTCAGAGAGGAATGCCATACCTCATCCTTCCCGCCGTATTTCAGAGCCATCGCGAAAACGCTGCCACGGATGTTGGGGTGAATGGCACTCTTGTCACCAGCCATGTACTTGCTGAACATGTCTTTGGCGGCATTGATGATCGTTTCATCCCCAGACAGACCAGCGCTTCCAAACAACAGGGCTTTGAACTGCTGTTCGACGTGTCCATCGTCTTCAGAGAACGTCCAGCCCTTCGCATGAGCCTTCGAGCTGACAAGGAATCGCTGGAAGTTCTCTAGTCCTTTTCTCACGTTCTGCTCCTCAAAGATCCAGGCGGCCTGCACAGCGCTCAAACGAGCCACGATCTCACCCCAAACAACAAATTCTGTCTCGGTGTCAAAGCCGTTGAGCAGACTCAGGACGCCAGAAGTCTTCTGGTAGCCTGACTGAGCAAGAGCTCCCGCATCGGCGATCATGCCTGCGCGATCCTCCACACTCATGAGGCCCTTCTTGGCTGCGTCCCCGAGTTTTGCGAGGCGCTCAGGGGAGTAGGAAGTTCGGTACGGGTTGGTGTGATCAGCATTGAGCTTGAAAAAGTCCGTATTTGGCACATAGAAGTCTGCTTCGCGCTTGTCGAGGATCAGGCCCCTGTTAACACCATCCTCGGTCCGAAGACCAAGAAGGACGGGATACAAGGTCTCGTCTTCCTCAGGCTTCACGTCGCCAGTCCGCAGGAAACGGTTCTGCTTGACGTGAATCTTATCAGGGCCACTTTCTGAGACAGTCACAACGGGATACCCGATCTTCTTCGTCCAGGTATCCATGACTTCCTCGACTTCCTTGCCGCTGGCCTCGGCGAGAGAGGCCCAAAGATCACCAGTCTGTGTGTTGCCGTAGGCGTGCTTCTTGAGGTACTTCCTCACACCCTCGAGGAAGACATCCTCACCAAGGTAAGTGGAGACCATGCGAAGGACGCAGGAGCCCTTCATATACGAAATTGCATCGAAGATCTGGTTGATCTCGTCAGCCCGCTTGACAGGGACTTCAATTGGGTGACTGCTTCGGAGAGAGTCCAAAGACAGGCCGCCCTGCAGGGTGTCCGTAACGAAAGTTTGCCACACTTTCCACTCAGGATAGAACTCGTTACAGCTGTACCAAGATGCCCAAGTGGCGAAACCCTCATTGAGCCAAAGACCCTCCCACCAATCCATGGTGACAAGATTGCCAAACCATTGGTGCGCAAGCTCATGCTGCACAACCTCTGCGACTCGCTCCTTCGTTGCGGCGCCACTGGCCTTCTCGTCGAGGAGAAGGTCGACAACACGGTAAGTGACCAGGCCCCAGTTCTCCATAGCACCCTGCGCAAAGTCTGGGATTGCGACCTGGTCCATCTTTGGCAACGGGAACTCGATGCCGAAGACCTTTTCGTAGAATTCCAATGTCTTGGCCGCCAAATTGAGAGAAAAGCGACCGTGCTCGATGTCCTGGCCTGGGGGAGCGTAGACGCGAACAGGAACACGGAAATCCTTCGTCTCGATGTAGTTGAGCTCACCAACAATAAACGCGATCAGGTATGTCGACATGAGTGGGGACTTGTTGAACTTGACAGCTTTCTTGCCAGATGGGACCTCGGTCTCTGATGCGACGTCCATGTTGCTCAAGCAAGTCAGGTTCTTGGCGGCGACCAGGGTGACGGTGAATGTTGCCTTAAGCGACGGCTCGTCGAAGCAGGGAAACGACCTTCGTGCATCGGTGGGCTCCATCTGGGATGTTGCCAGGATGCCTTCAGTGCCATCGGATTTCTTGTATGTTGAGCGGTAGAACCCCGCCATCTTATCATTGAGCTGGCCGGTGAACTTGATTTCCACCTGGGCCTTGCTGCCCTTGAGTATGGCATCGGAAAAGTCGATCTTGGAGACCTGGGTCTTCTCGTCATACGAAACCTGGGGTGAAGAGCTGTAGTGACCGGTGAGCATGGGTTCGGTGCGCGACAGAAGCTCGCCGGGCGCGCAGCATACCTGATGACCTTGCCGTCCGAGGAGACCTTGACGGAGTGGATGTCCAGCTCGAGTGTGTGCAGGGAGACAGACTTGGAGTCCTCGGCCACATCAAGGTCTACCACAACTATACCATCAAATGTGAAGTTGGCAAAGTTGGGTTCCAGGGTCAGGTCGTAGTGCCTCGGGACGACGTTGGTGGGGAGGAGCTCTCTCCCGTTCACGTTGAGCGAGCTCGAGGACTCGGGGGCGCCGGCGTGCCTGCACATGTTGTTTCTTCTGAATGAGCAGTGACGAAGTTGAGGCTTGCTGCGCAAGGGTATTCTCCGTGCACGTGGAGAAGGGAATTGGTTTGAAGTCGAAGTCTTGATTACAGTGTACAGCCTCTTGTGGAGGGTTGGAGGGGTTGCACCTCTGGCAGCTGGAGTCAGTGTTGTTTCACAGCTAAAATGGGACGAAATGTGGGTAAAAGACAGGGTCCTTCCAGCCGCCAAACGTGGAGAGCCTCGGGTCTTCTGATCACTTGGGGTTGAAGCCGTTTTACGTTTCAACAGATAGAGAAAAAGACAGCATCCTGCGGGCGAGGGAGGGGTTTTTAAGAAGGCACGTACGATGGTCTAAAAGAGGATGGCGGCTGCAGTGTCCAGGGCAACCTCGAGGGCAGCAACAGAGCAGGAGCGCTTGCGGATCTTGAAGACAAAAGTCTCTGCGAGGCGGCTGGTCTCAGCGATGAGGAGAGAGCTAGAGACATGACCCAGAGACCAACCAGAAGACGAGCGAGGCTGCAGAGAGAATTAAATGATGGACTATTAGCTCGAGCACTCTGTTTCTTCTCCTCACTCGGCCGTTCCGTGCGTAGCCGACTGTCGATTGGGGATTTTGGTCTGGTCTGGTGGTCCTGGCAATCGGTCGGTTGGCCTAGTCTTCAAACGTTGCTCTCACCGTCGTTGAACCGCAGCGGCAGGCAGGGTGGGGACGCTTTGGTGGCCGTTGAGCCTGCCGATTGCTCAGGTAACGCCCGCCAGTTGGCGTTGGCTGGGCCTTTCCCGCTCCCAGAGACCAGAGAGAAAACGTGCCTTGCAGGTCCCCTCGACCTCGATCGACCTCGACCTCGACCTCGACCTCGACCTTCCATCCATGTCGGCTCGGCCGGCCCCAGCTTCAGTGGTCCCTTCTGTCATTATCATTTGATCGGTTGATCGTTGCAGCCACGTTATGCTCCAAATCGCCCCTCGCAGCTGCGACCACTCAATTGCTCAACCCGAAGCTGGTACCAGTAAGCTCTTCTCTGTTGTATCGAGCTGTGGATATGAAGGCAAGCGAGCCCGGGGAGCTGACGTGCAGCCATCCGGGCCATAGCGACACAGAAAGCTAGGACACCGCCTGAGCTGCTAGGCACGGTGTTGTTCCAGAAGCCCTGCTCGCCAAGTCGCGGCATGGCGGCTTCGACTCGGCAATTCAACGATGATGCCTATGCAACGCGTTGGCTGAAGTCAGAACCCAGCACAGTCCGTTGAGTAGACTTTACAAGTCTTTGCTCCTGCTATGACAAGTGAGGCCGCCACCTGGCACAGGCAGATCGAGCTCTGTGGAAATACTCCGTACTAGCATTCCCATGCCGTAAAAGTCCTGGAACGCTCCAGGCTCGTGCGATGGGCTCTTAAGAAGGACATAGCTTTGTGTCTGTCGCAATGGAAGGAGGTTGAGGCCAGGTTGGTTCATCATAAAAGCCCAACACACCTCCGTTATGGACTTAGGGTAGTGGTGTTGTCGGAAACGAGGAGCAGAGAGCCGCATCGATCCCGAAATAGAATTTAGGCGAGCAAAGCAACGCAATCACGCCAATGCCATATTAGACCGGCCAAGCAACGGATACTCCACCGGGTAATGATGTGATGTTTTGTCTCGGTCCAGGCCGCACTGACTTTGAATCCACACGTGGTGTTGTTGGATCAGGATTTTGCGACGCCTGTCCACAAGCGGCACTCGAGGCGAAAGGCAGTCCGCGGGATTTCTGGAACTGGAACTTGGACTCTAAGGTGCCAAGGGGGGCTCCGACAGCGGGTCTGCGAGCGACAAAGTCAAGAAGCTGACGATTGGCACCTCAGAAACATGAGATGTTGGCTGGGGTGATGTGAGCTTCTGGCGGTCCGCCCGAGCCTCACGAAGCCCAGGGTAAGACGAGAGAGAAAAATTCATCCTCCACGGACGATGACCTTGACCGTGCTGAACTCAGGTGAGAAATGAGCAGGCTTTGGCAGCACAATTCTGCGAGTCTAGACTAGAATGATCGCCAGTCTCCAGCCCTGCCCGAAGCAGCAGCGGCAGCAATGAGGCTGCTGGGCGTGCTGGGCAATGGGGTTTGCTCGCCCCCTGTCTGAGCTGTGAGCTGTGCACAGTGGCAGGCGGGTTCCCTGCTTCCCACAGGAGATGCCCTACCATACCTAGGTACTGTATGGTCAAGGTGTGTGTCCGGGTGGGTACTGTGTAGTGCAGCGCCCTTCTCATGCCTTCCCAGGTTGTCTTGTCATGCACGCCTACATCGGGGTGCACGGTACTGTGTGCGTGTGTACGGAGTACCGCAGTTCCTATCCTACTGTACTGCGTAGCCTATGTGTGCTAGTCAGCCCCTTGAGAGATGAGATCACCCCACTACCATTGGAAGCTCGACCCCTCCATCTCTCATCCCACCAAGACCCTAGACTCCCAGCTTTGCCCGACAGCAACCCCGCCGTGAGCTTTTTAAAACGTTGAGACTCCCTCCTTCCATCCGTCTCAGCTCCTCGCCCTCTTGTCTCATTCTCCAATCCCTCAAACCACTGTCATCGTGAAGCTCGACGTAGTCATTTCCACCCAAGGTATGCCTCTTACCACCCTTCCCCTTGAGCTCTGCCAGCTCCCCAGAGCTTCCCCTGCCTTCGTCTTGCGTCACTTCACCGAGCTCCTCTTGAGGCATTATCACCTGCTGTCTGTGACGGGCAGGATGGCTTCTTCAGAAATAACAAGGCCACCTCGACGGAGCTGTCTCTCCCTTCGCTTCGGAAGCTTTGATGCTACTGAACTTTCGTGGGAACCAATGGCTTGCTTCGATTTCTCTCGAGGACCAACCCAAATCTATCAGCTCGGGGTTCCCCAAACATAGCATCACCTGAAAAACCTTCCCCGGTGAACTTCACCGAAGCTACTCAAACCCGAGACCTGCAAGCATCCACGACTGGTCGACTGACGATCTTCCAACGCTTAGAAACACACATCCAACATGGGTATCTCCAAGATCCACGCTCGCTACGTCTACGACTCCCGTGGCAACCCCACCGTCGAGGTTGACGTTGTCACCGAGACCGGCCTCCACCGTGCCATTGTCCCCTCCGGTGCCTCGACCGGTTAGTTACATTTGCTATAGGCTACTTGGCAACGATCAATGCTGATATTTATTCTCACATACAGGTCAGCATGAGGCTTGCGAGCTCCGTGATGGCGACAAGTCCAAGTGGGGTGGCAAGGGTGTGCTGAAGGCTGTCGAGAACGTCAACACAGTCATCGCCCCCGAGCTGATCAAAGCTGGCCTGGACGTCAAGGACCAGACCGCCGTCGACAACTTCCTGGTCAAGCTTGATGGCACTCCCAACAAGACCAAGCTCGGCGCCAACGCCATCCTTGGTGTCTCCCTGGCTGTTGCCAAGGCCGGTGCCGCTGAGAAGGGTGTCCCTCTGTACGCTCACGTCTCCGACCTTGCGGGAACCAAGAAGCCCTACGTCCTTCCTGTTCCTTTCATGAACGTCCTGAACGGTGGCTCTCACGCTGGTGGTCGCCTGGCCTTCCAGGAGTTCATGATCGTCCCCTCCGACGCTCCTTCCTTCACCGAGGCCCTTCGCTGGGGTGCTGAGGTCTACCAGCAGCTCAAGAGCCTGGCCAAGAAGAAGTACGGCCAATCTGCCGGAAACGTCGGAGACGAGGGTGGCGTCGCCCCCGATATCCAGACCGCTGAGGAGGCCCTCGAGCTCATCACCGACGCTATTGAGAAGGCCGGTTACACTGGCAAGATGAACATTGCCATGGATGTTGCCTCCTCCGAGTTCTACAAGGTCGACGAGAAGAAGTATGACCTGGACTTCAAGAACCCCGACTCGGACCCCACCAAGTGGATCACCTACGAGCAGCTGGCCACCCTCTACGGCGATCTTTGCAAGAAGTACCCCATTGTCTCCATCGAGGACCCCTTCGCTGAGGACGACTGGGAGGCCTGGAGCTACTTCTACAAGACCCAGAACATCCAGATCGTTGGTGATGACTTGACCGTCACCAACCCCATCCGCATCAAGAAGGCCATCGAGCTCAAGGCTGCCAACGCCCTGCTGCTCAAGGTCAACCAGATCGGAACCCTGACCGAGTCCATCCAGGCCGCCAAGGACTCTTACGCCGACGGCTGGGGTGTCATGGTCTCTCACCGTTCAGGTGAGACCGAGGATGTCACCATCTCCGACGTCGTCGTCGGTATCCGGGCCGGACAGATCAAGACTGGTGCTCCCGCTCGGTCTGAGCGTCTCGCTAAGCTCAACCAGATCCTTCGCATCGAGGAGGAGCTTGGCTCCAACGCCATCTACGCTGGCACCAACTTCCGCAAGTCCGTCAACCTGTAAGTTGGCGGCGATGAGGCACGCCAAGTGCGTGAAGGCGGTTTTGAGCAATTTGAGATATCCCATTGAGCGTCGACATATTGGAAGGACGCGTTAGTGCTAGTGATGAAAACCTAGCTCGATCATCTGCAGGACAGCTAGCCTGCATTCTATGACCTGAGATGACCGAAATAAAAAGCCTATGAACATTTTCCAACACCAAAGTGCTAACAACGTGAGTGACGGTTTCCGATAAGATGTTGCGTAATGCTTTCGTCCATTATCTGCACTATAGATGATTCTTGTAGCACACATCCCTCTCCACTGTGGTTTGACTTTATGTAAGCGCAACCCACCCAAACTTTTGGGCGGCACGTAATAGGCTAGGCTTTTTTCTTGTTCTCCGGATCGTTTCCAGGGCAACGGGAATGCACCATGCTACCAAACAAGACCATCCTTGTCCAAATCAACATTAACAACTTATTACAGAAAGACAGTGAAGACCCTGTTTCATTCAGAGCTTGTGACATTCACACACACGCGCGCGACAATCGAAACCCGCCACTGCCGAACTCAACCTAGATTTTCTTCACATACACGAGACCGACACAACAGCCATTTCCCTCGTTTGAATCGACATTGATTTCATCAGCGTAAAGGCTCGGCCTAGAGCATCAGCAGCACGATGGCTGCATCAGAAGACCTCATCAATTTCGATGTGATCGAAGCCCACAAAGAAAACATCCAGGCGCTCCCCAGTGGCCGATCCGCGAAGAAACTCGCTGAGACATTCTCTCCTTCGACAGCGCTCACGTCCAAGTCAACAAGACCAGCCCTCCAGAGCCTTGCCACACCAACACCAGCGGACACAAAGAGCATAAACGACCGCATCCGCGCCGAGTATGAGTCCGAGGTCGCCAACATCGCAGAGGCCGATGATCCTCTCGATGTTTATGACCGTTATGTCCACTGGATCTTTGATGCATACCCTTCGGCCCAGGCGACACCCTCATCACAGCTCCACACGGTGCTTGAGCGTGCGACCAAGGCGTTCGTCAGCGTGCCCCAGTACAAGAACGACCCTCGCTACTTGAAGCTATGGCTTCTCTACATATCTTTCTTCGCCGACTCGCCACGGGAGACTTTTGTATTCCTCGCCAGGCATGGCGTCGGTGACACGCTCGCTCTGTTCTACGAGGAGTACGCGGCTTGGCTGGAGGGCGCAGGAAGATGGGCCCAGGCCGAGGAAGTCTACAAGCTGGGCATTGAGAGAGAAGCGCGACCGACAGCCAGAATTGTGAGGAAGTTCGGCGAGTTCGAGCAACGTCAGACTGCACAACCTGAAGGGGCTGGCCCTTCGAGCCCTGCTCTCCCCACGGTCAGGCCTGCACTGGCAGCCAAAATTGATCCTTTTGCGGCCATGGACAGAGACCCTCAAGCCTCCGGCCAGGCAAATGGTCTCGGTGGACAGAAAGCCAAATCATCCAAGTCGAAGCTGCAGATTTTCTCGGACGCGGATGCCGCGCCCCCATCTGCTATGGGCTCGCAAGAGTCCGATTCGAAGGGCTGGGGTTCAATCGGATCACTGGCGGATAGGAAGAAAGAGAATGAGATGGAGCCAAAGCCATGGACAGGCGAGACTTTGCAGGCAGGTGGCAAAAAGAGTAGCGGGCCGAAGATGTCTGTGTTCAGGGATCCGGTGAGTCCACCCGTCTTCGAACGTTCCCCATCATAGCCGTTTGTTGATCGAATATCAGGACTAATTGTTTTCGGCCGCTTGGCCTATTGTATTGTATCAGTTCAAGTCTCAGCTTTCCAAATCACACATCACGATTGCTCCATCGCACTACCAAGTGACCGTAAATCCTTCTAACGGCAAGAAGGAGCGCGTTTTTGTTGACCTGCAGGCCGTGTACCCGAGCCCCGAGGTACCGGGGACTGAGTTGAGCTTTGAAGAGATCTGGGCGGCAAACCGTGGCTGGCTTGACCAGACATGGCAGGGGAACGATCTAGTCGATGGGATAGCTTCAATGAGAGTCGACGACAGCGCGCCCATTCTGCCACAAAGAGAGACAGCGAAGCTAGTCGCTCGTCAGGATATCGTCACGTTAGATGAGAACGGTCGCATTCCAGATCAACACCGCGCGGGCAGGAAAAAGAAATTAGCAGAAGTCAACGAGACACAAATCAGTAGGTGCAGTCCCATCACACGGCAAAGACGTTACCAGCTAACTCCGAGCAGTCAAAGCGAAGCTGGACTCGCCCACCGGTCCCAAGACAATGAAGAAAAGACACGTTTCCGAGCCCACGATGACCATGCACACCAGGGCTGCCACAGACGACATCTATGACATTTTCAACGCCCCCTTGAAACGTCCCTCTGATGAAGCAGACGAAAATGCAGAAGATGAAGATTACGAGACAGACAGTAACTATACAGCCAGTGTTGCGGAAAGCACCTGCACGACTCGGCAGATCACCACGAGTGAGGCAGGCGATACTGAAGAAGACCAAGCAGCTCGAGACGACGAGACATCGGACGTGAGAAGTGTCAGTGGATGGTCCGACTTCTCCGCAGGGCGACACATCCCCAGTATTGATCGGGACGATGATGACGACGACGACGACAATCGGTCTGTCGTGTCAGACTTGATCAACATCCGAGATGCGGACCCATCTTTAGCATTCACTGAGCACACCATCACTGCGCCTGAATTTGAAGATGACGACGACGAGGACCTCGACACCCCAATGTACGACGATGTGTCTCCGCCTGGGACGCGTACGACTTTCGTCCCTGTGCCTCCAGAGGACTATGTCGCTGTTACACGAACATTCAGGGACCCTGTTGAGATGGCTAATAACCGTCTCCCCTTCATGACGCCCATCACAGAGAAGACAGAGTCGTCGCTAAAAGTTGATTTTGAAGACCATGACCGGTACAGCACCAACAAGACTCCTAGTAGGAAGTATGGCGCCTCGCCGCGAGTGGTTGGGGATATCGATTACGAGCCTATGAGCAGCAGCCCACTAGAGGAAGTGATCAATGAAGACTTCTCTCCAGTCAAACATATATCATTGCCTCTACTTTCCAAATCAAGACCAGCCCTTGCGCCCAAGACAGACGCGAAGGCAGTACCAGCGAAAGGACCCATTATCAGGGAAGCCCAGTGCAACCCCGTGGATGATGACATTCGCAACAAAATCCTCGAGGAAATGCAACCGTCCTTGACTTCTTCCACAGGTTTCTACGACCACCGGGCTGAGAACTATGGCAGGGGAGGAGAGATCCGGAAGTTCGTCAAAGCATGCAGAAGCAGCAGGAACAGTACAGACAGGACGGCCAATCTTGGTGCCTCACCTATCATACGTCTGCCGGGCATCGGGACCGAGTATGCACTCAAGAAGGAACTTGGGGCCGGCGCGTTTGCACCGGTCTACTTGGTTGAGAATTCCAGGCCTGACGACGCGGAAGACGAGGAGGCGCCGGTGGCCATGGGCAAGGGAGGTTTCTCAGTCGCACATGACCACCGCAGGCGCCTTGAGGCGCTCAAGATGGAAACCCCTCCCAGCGCCTGGGAGTTCCACATGATGCGGCTGGCCCACGCGCGTCTTGGCCCCCAACACCGCGCAACAGCCTCTCTCTCGTCCGCGCTTGAGATGCACCTCTACCAAGACGAGGGCTTCCTCCTCCTTCCGTTCCACCCTCACGGCACTCTTCTCGACGTAGTCAACACCTTCCGCGCGGAGTCCTCGAGCGTCATGGACGAGAACCTTGCCATGTTCTTCACCATCGAGCTGTTCCGCACCGTCGAGGCCCTGCACTCGAAGCAGATCCTCCACGGCGACCTGAAGGCCGACAACTGCTTGCTCCGCCTCGGCGGCGACGCTTTGAGCGCGCAGTGGCGCGCGGACGGCGCCGGCGGCTGGGGGTCCCGCGGTGTGACGCTGATCGACTTCGGCCGGGGCATCGACATGCGCGCGTTCGTGCCCGGGGTCCAGTTCATCGCGGACTGGAAGACGACGGCGCAGGACTGCGCGGAAATGCGCGAGGGCCGCCCGTGGACGTGGCAGATCGACTACCACGGGTTGGCCGGCATCATCCACTGTCTCCTCTTCGGCAGGTACATCGAGACGGTCAGGTGCGACGCTGGCGGGCTCGGGACACAATCCGGCCGCCGGTACAAGATCAGGGAGGGTCTGAAGAGGTACTGGCAGACGGAGATCTGGGGCGAGTGCTTTGAGTTGTTGCTGAACCCTGGCGGGCACGTTGAGGGTGAGGAGGGCGGGCAGATGCCGGTGCTGAGGAGTATGAAGGCTGTGAGGGGACGAATGGAGACGTGGTTGGAGGGCAACTGCGAAAAGGGCGTGGGCCTGAGGGCGTTGCTCGGAAGGGTGGAAGCTGTTGCCAAGGCGAGGAGGGTGTGATGGCTCGGTCCCCCTTTCACTGGTGATTGTGATGGACGTGTTGTTGAGCACGAGGATCACGACTCTGGCACAAGGAGTTTGCGTGGCGTAAGCGGCATTTGGATTGGACTCTCATTTTGTTTTCTTCATCCAGGTCTTCATGAAGTTTTGTTGGTTCTCGTTGTCCCTGTCGCGCAGCGTTAACACGCAAATATACCCTTTCCTAGCGATCATACAAAACTTCGACTGACGGCTCGTAAACATTGTACTGTCTTATACACAAGCAATCATGGCTGAAACCCTTCCGCGACCGAACGCCACTGCCGTCCAACATGAAACCTGAGAACAGGAAAATGCAATCACTTACTCGCTGTCCTCGTCATTTGATGAGGTCTTCTTGCCCTTTTTCTTGGTCCCCTTCTTGGCATCCTTGGCCACCTTCTTGTCGACCTGATCCTGTACCTTCTTCCTCTCGCCTTCGCCCTTGGCCGCCAAGTCTTTCTCCTTGTCCTTGAACTCCTTGCTCCCCGGGTCCGCACCGATCAGCCACTCCAGCAGCTTGATCTCGTCGGCCCACACCTGCTTGTCTTCCACCGTCTTGCCATCGTCGCCCTTCCTGTCGATGGGTGTCTCCAGCACCATGGGCAGGTTCTGAAAGCCCTCGTAGTTCATGACGTTGTGGAACGCCCGCAGACCCATGAAGCCGGTGCCGATGTTGGCGTGGAGGTCGCGGTGCGACCCGAATGGCGCCTTGCTGTCGTTGAGGTGCAGCGCCCTCAGGTATTTCAGGCCGACGACGCGGTCGAACTCGGCCATGACGGCGGCGAAGGCCTCCGGGGTGCGCAGGTCGTATCCGCCCGCGAACGAGTGGCACGTGTCGATGCAGACGCCCACGCGGGACTTGTCCTCGACGCCGGCGATGATGTCGCGCAGGTCCTCAAACCGCCCGCCAATAATGTTACCGTGGCCACACATGTTCTCAATGACAGTAACCACGGACCGCGTCGCCCGGTGCGAGCGGTTGAGCTGTGCGGCGATCCGCCCACACGCCGATGCCATCGTCTCCCCGCCCGTGGACCCCGGGTGGAAGTTGTAGAGCTTGATGCCCAGGGCGTCGCACCTCTTGAGGTCATCGACGAAGTTGTCGTAGGCCTGGTCCGCCTTGGCCTTGTCCGCCTGCGCGAGGTTCACGAGGTAGGACCCGTGCGGCAGGACGTGCAGGCCCTGGTCGTATTCCTGCGCCTTGGCTGCGGCGTGAAAGGCGTCGCGATCGTCGTCCTTGAGGGCCGGGGAGACCCATTTCCGCTGGGACTTGAGGAACAGGGCGAACGAGTTGGCGCCGATATGCACGGCGTTTTGGATGGAGTTTTGGCAGCCTTTGAAGAGAAAATTTCATTAGCTGGGCGAGGGCCGAAACGAGGAGAATGCACTTGACCAACCTCCTGCGCCACTGACGTGCGCGCCGATGAACATAGCTAGCTTGAGGGAGCTGACGGCTGTCCTCGCAGCGAGCGGCATGGAGTCTGCTTCTTTGTCCTTCTTGGTCTTCCGCTTTTTGGGCCCAGGTTTCTCTTTCTCGTCCTTTTCCTCATCGTTATGGCTGTCACATTCGTGGTCCTCGTCTTCAGTGTCATCAGCTGCCTTGCGTTTCTTGCCTGCAGTCTTCTTCTTCGGGATGACAGCCTCAGCCTTGGTCTTGGTGACCTTGGCTTTGGCTGCTGCACCGTTGGCTTTCTGAACGATCTCCTTTTCAGCTTTGACGACTGTGGCGGTTGCCTTCTTCCGAGGCGACGTGCGTGGGGGCATTGTGATTTAAATTTTGAGCATCAATGATTGACGATGCATTGGAAAAGTCAGGGAAGACGCGTTGGAGGTTGAAGAACTACCTAGGTAGACTATGTCGATTACGTCGAGGGGTCAAGCTCGAGAATGTGAGACAAAGCTGTATCCCTGTCGGCGCGCACGACTGAGACGCGACCGCACGTGTTGCCGGCTAAGCAATTAAACTGGTTCACTGACGGAGCGGCGCCGCAGCCTACACCGGGGTAGCTATATACTTAAGCACGCAGGCGATGAATTCCACTTGTTGCGGAACTCAGGGGACCTCGGAACTTGAAATGAGGCGGTGGCGAGATGGAAGAGCTGGGAATCGACAAGTAATAAGAAATTAGGATGATTGTTGCAAGAGATCAGAAGTCTAGGCATAATGTTCGAGAATACGATGTAGTATTTTGCTTTGGTCCAGTGCTTACCAGCGACGTCCTTTGGTGCTACTCGTCGAACTGAAACGTATCTGGGCGGCCTCCTTCCAACCAGGTCCGGATCTCACGCAGCGCATCCAGGTCGTTGGTAGGAAGAGATTCCTTGACCGCCTCATCATACCACTCGTACGTACGGCCAACGCAATCCAGACTTTCTCCCACGCGGCGGCAGGACCCAAAATCAATCAAGACCCAATCGTCCCCGTCCCTCATAATGTTGCTGGGATTCACGTCGTTGTGTACAAGTCCCAATGAATGTATGTGCTTCAGGCCGCTCTCGATACCGTCCAGCATGTGGCCGTAGTCGCCGAGACCGAGACCCTGACGCGTCGCGCCGAGCTGCCTCTTCATGAAGCTGCGCGGATTGACCGCCTGCATCAGCGTGATCTCGTACCTCGGAAGGCAGAGGCCGTCGATGTCGTCCCCCAGGGTCCGGCACCCAAGATATCTCGCAATGTTGGGATGAGGATTCCGCCTCAGCAGTTCGTAGACTCGGGCCTCGACGAGTAGGCCGTCTGCGATACTATTCGGCAGGGCGCTTTTGCAGACTCGATCGTATGACATGAGGCTCGGCCGCTTGACGTACGTGTCGCGGGGCAGCGGGTCGGGCGCGCGCGTCAGGGTCGATTGGAAGCGGGGCCTGTAGGCGGCGGTAGGGATGGGCGTCTTGCTGGTGACAAGCTCCATGATGAGCTTCGGTTGTGCCGTGCCGCGAGCCTTGCTGATTGCGTGGTATACGTCGCCACCGTCCCGGTAGACTACCAGTGTGCCGGCAAACTTATACTCGCCTCCATCTTCTTCGTATGCCTCCTTAATTTCCAGAACCTCCAAGTGTGTTGCTAGGCTTGCATTGGCGGGTGCATGAGCTGCATCAGCTTGATCCGCCTCGATCGTTGTTGGGGTGTTGCTGCACATAGTGCGAGAAGAGTAGGAGCGAGTTCTCCAGATTGTTAACGTTAACGAGGGCCCCGGCCCGCGTCTATAACAAATCCAACCCTCCCGACACAAGCTCTGCCTTTCCCCGCAATTGTTAGCGCAATACCTCCCGTCCCCCCCCCCGTTTTGGGTCAGGGACGAGGTACTTGTGTATCGTTCCCGGGCACTCGTCGTTCATCCAAGCTCTTTTTGCACCACTCTTCATATTGCAACTCGGATCAAGCCTCAACGACAAGCCAGACAAGACGCAACTGAGCTAGATCGAGCCCTCGGAGGGATCCTCCATCTAGCGATGTAGGCTGCGTCACGATTTGACTTCGGCGCGGCCTCCTAGAGACCTCGCTGCCGTCAGCGCCAACTTGAGCCTACCACACTCGCACCGACAACACCGAGCACACAACACTCGGATCGAACAAACAGCCTCCACTAGGAGGCAGCCCACGAGAAGAGACATGGGGAACACGTCGTCTACGGCCGAGGCAAGATGGGAAGGAGGTTGCAGAGAGCATCCTTGCGGTTTCGAGTGTGATAGCTAGACACGTTGAGTGCCCTGACCGGCACTACAAAACCGACGATGTCGCTTTCGCTCGTTGCGCGCCACCCGCGTGGAAAGACTGTCCCTTCGCTCTTTTGTAAGGCTGCGCGTCATGCGAGACCCAAAGGCGTCCATTCACAGCATGCGTGAGTCTCGAGGGAATGTTTCGCAGTTGTTGCTCCAATTGTCTTGTGAATCGGCGCCGAGATTGTACCTATGCCACACGATATGCGCCCGAGATCGACGAAGAATACACGCCACCCCGGCCACCAGCATCTGTGCAGCAACTGTCACGCCGCGAGTCTTGGGCACGCCCTCACCGTCACAAATCTCCAGGAGAGCCATCAGCACCAAGAAGCGAGCCACTTGCTCATCAACCACATCCTTCGCAACCCAGCAGGGAGGCTCCAGTGGAGGACAGTGCTCATGCAGGGAATGGTCAGTATCTTCCTTGGCATAGTACTCAAAATCATGTTGGGCCACAACTGCAGGGCAATGGCACACTCCAGGATCCCATAAATTTAACAAATCTTTAAATAATACTGTGCTTTCTCTTGCAAAGCTATATGAAGAAATACTAGTTGTATACCTCAACAAGAACTTAGAAATGTGAACACTGTAAGACCCAGGCACTTTGATACTTCCTGTGCACACTGTACAGTGAGCTATGGCCTATGTATTGTGCACGTTCTGCTTGGGTTGCAGGATGTGCCTTGACAGGATATACCTTGTTTTGTACCCTATCCCATCGAACGATCCAGACACACCAGACATACAGGCCATTTATAGGGGTGGTTAGGGAAAACCCAAGATAGTCACGCAGACACTATCCACCTCATTCAACTACAGTGGCCGATTTCTGGTTTATGTGAATGGATGCCGTGAAGCCAGAATTTAGAGCATGTATGCATCCCAGCCTTGATTTCCTAGAAAATGGTCGCCGTGCCTCACCTCCTGTTACCTACGAAGTAGGTGTCGTATATATAAACAAAGGAGAATGCCCTAGGTGGTGGAGCCAGATGATAGCATTCATCAATCATAGTATCCTTTGTTGCCTTGAACAAACATCTGAAAATACAATACCACTATGGACCCAGAAGCTGCCCAACTTCGGCGCCGAGAAGCGCAACTATAAGCTCAAGCATTCTGCAAATGTCGAAAGACCGTTCTGCGCCGCGCTGAAGATCTTCGAGCCAAATGTGGTGCAGAGGTATATATTGTCATCTATCGAGCTGGCAAGTTTTCAACAAACACGTCGTCGTCAAATGCTAACTGGCCGCCGCCACGCTCTGAGATTGTGAGTGCATTCAAGACAAGAGCAACTAACTTGATTCCTAACGAACTAGTGTAGCCTAAATTCTTCCCGATCCCTCTAATAATGACCCCAGAAAGCTTTACAGCAGTTGTTTCCACAGACGAAAAGAAGAAACAAGACGAGGACAATGATAAGGAAGATGATGGTTACATATTGAATGAGACTGGTGGTACACAGGTGTTCATGACCTCAGACAATGCTTGCCATCAGCAGGCCACTTAATGTGGGGACTCGTTCCTGCTCATGGCCTGGCTCTGCTGACCTTGGGCAAAGAAGAGTGAACCACGTTGTGCAAGTTCGGTTTGCAGAGGCAAGCCTGTCTGGCTGTGTGGAGGGGTGGGCAAGCCATGTTGTTCTTTCGTTTCCTCTGGTGGGTGGCTTCGAAATCTTAGTTAGGATCCAAATAAATTGCCTTGATCCAGGTACCAGATGATTGAGTAGTACGTTGACCCGTGACACTTCTGCAGTGAGTTGTGCATTTTTAGCATAGGCCGCTGTAAGCCTAGCTTCTAAAGTTTAGCATGTCGCAAAGCATCTTGAGAGGTGACCCAAGCCTGCTCCCAGGCTCGACCACAGTGCTGATACTGGGTGATGAGTGTCTTGGATGTGTTGTGCTTATCAATTTCCTTTTGCAAAAGGGTTTGAAGATGTTTGATATGAGGGTTGGAGAACTCCATAATGAAAGGTGAGGATGATTGATAATAGAAGGTGCCTTTTGGTTCAAGTCACAGCAAGTGAAGAATACCTGAGAAGCAAAATGTAGCATCATGGAGCAGGGAGCAGACACCTCTTATTTAAAACATTTGCTACCTATACAAGCGACTATCACTTGGAAGAGGATCCACCTCCCAAAATAATGCAAGCCAAACATCATAAAACCGACCAATAGCAAAACCAACAGAACAACCAACTGCAGGACCAATGTAACCACAAAACGATCGGCTCCTACCTAACAGACGGCCCAGCGTCGGCGGCGGAACAAGGCCGGTAACTGTGAACAAGCTGGTCAACGTGGAGACAACGGTTGTAGTCAAGATTGTTATGGATGTGGAAGGCGGCGATGCCGTGCCAGATGAGAATGGTGAAGCTGTGTTGACAGTTGTACACTCGGATCCACTGCTCCCTGGAACTTGACTATTTGCGAACACTGGAGGAGGTGTGGGCGGCACTTCCACGGAAGGGGACGCTTCTGTCCAGTGAGGTGCTTGTGTGCTTGAAGGCGCTTCTGTCGAGGGAGGCAGGGGAGGCACCTCTGCTGGAGGGGGCTGCGGTGTAGGGGTGGCAGGAGGCAGGGAGGATGTATCTGTACCTGCAACGGACGATGTGGGTTTGACAGGCGGAGTGGTTGACGCGCCCCTGACAGATCGCACGGCGAAACTTGTAGTGCTTGACTCTGTCAAGGATATCACTGTTTCGAGAGAGGTACGGGAACCGAGAAATGCTGTCTCTACGTTGGTCACGGTGCGCAGGAGCGGCTGGACGCAACCAAGAGCACCGTCCTGGACGTTCGTGATGGTGTCGCTTCTATCTCCGCCATTGGATACGATTGCGTGGTTACATATCTGGCCAGCTTGGCCGGCGCATCGACTGTAACAAATTTAGCTAGACGCAGGGAAGGTGACAGCAGCTACCTACAACAAGACAACGGCGCCACCGTTGGGCGACTCGGGTGGGACGATCAGACGCGCAGCTTGAGTTCCGATACATGTGATTGGCTCGAAGGAGAACGAGATAGGAAGGAAGGCCTCGTCTTCAAAGCGCAGGATAGCTTCACACCTCTAATTAAAAGGATTCTCGATGCTACCCACGGTCTAGCTTGCTGTACAGACAGATACGCGGACGGAGACTTACTCGAAGTCCAATGGGTGTCCAGCGACAAGCGCGAGAGGGGGGCTGCCCATACAGATCCTCGGAAAGGCGCCTTCTGCGGCTGCCGTCGACGCAAATAAAATAAAGGAGAGCGGTACCATGATTCCTAAAGCTGCCCGGCCAGGATGGATGTGTGGTGTGTTACTGTCAGCGCGTGAATCTTAAGCGTAGCGGAGGCGTGTGCGCCTTTTTGTAAGTGGGTGACGGGCGACTTCTGAGAAACCTGCCTGGACGTTGAACGAGTTCCTTGATGTACATTAGTCAACTGGTGGTCATGCACTATAAATCAACATGTCCGGCAACATTGAATGCATTATAGACCTCCCAACTCCCATTTCTTGAAAATCATCGCCACCATGTATTCAGACCAAGAATTTGAGACCAACTTTGGGTCGGATATGCTCAACTCGGAGTGCATACTGCCCTCAGGGCCCTCTACGAGCAATGCGACCGAGTTACGCCCCGGTGACGTGGACCTCAAGGCGTATGTAATCCATTCCGAATACATTGGTCATCGCAGGCTAAACTGTTCGCAGACTCCTTTAAGGCCTGATCTTCAAGGTTGAATGTCTCTCCAGAGAAGTCGCCTGCTTGACAAGCCACGAGCGTCGCTTCGACAACATCGACCGGGAGCTAGTAAGACAAGGACGGTTGGAGCGGATCGAGCAGGACGTGGGGAAGCTACTGCAGAACACTTCCACATTGAACGCGGATCTGAAAGGCTTCTCTATGAGCTTGGCCTCACGCATCAAGCAAATCGAGGTTCATCCGGAGCAGAAGATCTGAACGAGGGTTGTTCCATGTCTGGAGGCATCAGGGTTGGGCTGCCACACCAGATCCTTCCCATTTCTGAGTTTTCGACCAGTCAATATAAGGTTGCATATACCCATCATCACACCCTGCTCAATGTATGCTGTGCCGATGGCGTTGTTAATGAGCTATGGCAACCAACAAAATCCTGCCTCCCACCCCACTAGGCCTCAAGGGTACCGAATTGGAGGGCAACCACCCTCGGTACTCAGCAGGGACGTACATCAAGCTCCTCCATCCTGAAGGTCAAATAGGTAGCAAATCAAGTAGCACCGACAAAATGTACTCGGCAGAAACATACGCCACACTCCTCGAACAAGAGAATGAACAACTACGTCTACGGAACAGTCAACTACAACTACGGCTCCAGTGTCTGGAAACCAAGATCAGCACGGATCGTGAGCATCAGAAGGCTAGAGCGGAGCTGGCGAGCAGGTGCAGCGAAGAGGTAAAGAAGCGGGACAAGATGGTGGGAGAAATCGCAGAAACGATCATTCAAGAGTTTCAGCGATACAAACAAACGCTGAGGCAGGCGGAAGACGAAGAGATCAAAGTCTACAGTGCCTTTGATGATGATTCACCGATTTAGAGGAACTGTTAGCTTTATTTGTTCACGTTGCGGATCCCGCGCGTTCATGTAACGGCCGTCGGCGAGGCACAAACACCTGGCTATATTATGGGTTTACGATGGTACTGACGAGGTCGTTGTGATGTAGAAGTAGCATACAATGGTTAGGGATTCCAAATATTAGCTCGGCGCTAGTACAGCTCACCACATACAAACACTTCGGGAGGACTACACTAGCGTTGCGCTAACGTTTGGAATCCCTGACCATTGTACCTTACCCGGCAGTTGAGCCGCATGAGAGCACTTGAGATTTTCGTGTTTGGAACTTGATCCTCGCATTCCTCTCCTCTCTCCATAAAGGCTTACTCCCTCCACCCTCCAGCCTGTATTTGACACCTTATAGAGAGTCACTCGTAATGGTGCTACTACTTGGACCTGCTTCTCATTAGACCAGGCAAATAATTTGTCCTTGTCCTCAGATAAACCTGCGTCAAGACAGCTATCACATAAGCTCTGTATGTATGGTCCCGCTGTCCTTTTTCATCTCGTGGGCTTTAGAGGCAATAGAAATGACGTTTTTCGACCAGGAGAATCGGTAAAAACTGGTGGGAGTGGTGCTGGACGTGGTAAAAGATTCATCATAACACGGTACCGGTACCAGTGTGGCCAGCAGGGCCCAGACACGGCGAAACATCAATTTGGTGAGACTCCTGTGCCTGGAAATATGACCAGCCTGTAAGATGAATTTACTACGAAGAGGTGGTCGCATGATTTAAACTTTGAAATGCTTGTCTTGATGGTATGGAACCTGCTCCTAGAGAGTCCTACTAGTAGCCTCGAAGGTGACGCCTCATAGTTCCAAAGACAGACAATGTCTGGCGTTCCATTTAAATTATTCTAATGAGCTGGAAGCACATATGACCGTTTGTTCAACCTTTTGTTTTGACACGGAGCTAGATAGGTGCTTTGTCGGTAGTGAAGCAAGCATTACTAGTAGCATATCCTCCGCAGATATATCTTTTAATCTTTTGTCTTATCATCCGTTGTGATTACATGAAGCTTACTTGATGGTCTATTTAGTTTGGCTGACTGGCTGCCCATCAATGTTCTCTAGTTTTTTTTCCCAGTTTTTTTCTTTTTTCTTTTTTCTTTTTAACAGGCCAACTAGTCACCTGGGCAGCTAACCTCGGAAGGGAGAAATATAAATATTTACTTCCCCTGCCCCGGTATTTTCGCCTTCATCCCCCTTTAAGCTTGTCTTCTTCTCTTCGTGTCCATGTCATATCCCACACGCTGAAAACATCAACCACAAAACCATCACCATCAATACTCACTTTCTACATCATTAAACCACCAACAATGCATCATCACGGCTCAAACGAGGCGCCCAGCCCAAAACGCCCCTGGCAAGACGGCGACATCGCCTTTCTCAAAGGTTACGAATATTTCCGCAACAAAGATCACGAAAACCTCATTGCTTCAGGGTATGTGCACCGGAGCGCTACCAACCATCCAGTCATCATACTTCAAGCAGGACCCGGTGGAGCTATCATCACGACAATCTCAGCCTACAATTCTGGGCCTGAAACCAATTTCTTCCCGCCTTGGAGGATGTCATTCCACCGAGAAAAGCTCTTGGACGATTTCCATGCTTTCGTCGGGACAGAGCTACCACCAAACAGTAGCCACAACCACCTCAAACTCTCTGACTCGCAAGCCAAGCTGAACAAGCCCAAGGCGTCTTGGGTCCATGTCAAAAACTTCTGGACGGTACCATACAGTGTCCTACTCAGGTGGAACAAGGTCCCGGGACGACTGCAGGTCTCGAAGGAGAGCCTGGCGCAACTCAATACAGATATCGAGCGGAAGTACACAGCCCAGCTCCAGGACGCCAGGTCTAGGCTGGCGCCTTTCCCTTCGTCTCCTGGGACATCTCAGACTCGCCAGAATCTCCGGCATCCCAGGGCCCAACGCTCGCTCTATACAGCTTACCAGCCTCAGCAGAGTGCATTTCCGAAGGCCCGCGGGTCCGCCCTCGTGACAACAAGTCCAGCCATGAGAGCCAAGTACTCATCCCCTGAAAAGAAGCCGGCGAATTGCTTCGTTACAAGTTCTCCCTGGCGTCAAGCCATTTCAACGACTGGTGAATCAACAAATTCAACAACACACTCATGGCGCCGACCTATAGCGGCATGAAAGGGAACGCATACGACAACCGCGGACTCCAAGCGCGAAGAGGTCTTGGCCTTATCAGCCTTGCAGTAACTGCATGAGAAAAAACTTCTGAACAACATGGACTTTGACAATATTCCATCTCTCGACCCCGTCGTGGCCCGCCCTGACACATAAGCCGGTCATCATTGAAACCCGGAATATCCACGAGAAAAGAGACAAAGAAAAGATTGGGCCGGGGAGGGGGGGGGAGGTTGGAATTCGACTACTAAGAAGAGAACTACGACAAAAGTAGAGTAAGGGATGGAGAGAAACAAAAAGAAGCAAACCGCGGCCTTGCCGCCTGCAAAAACGCGGCATCGGACCTGTCCGAATTTACACCCGGTACACCACTAGATCTGCAGGACTAAACTTTACCGAATGCGCGCTGGGAAATCATTCTGGACTGTTTGGATGTTTTGAATTCATATTTTGCTTGGCATCTTGGAAAGCTTCGAAAGGATGTTTATTTCCGTTTAGCACAAATAGAAGTCTGAGACTATCTCAAATGGTTACACGTATTGAGCCAATATGAAACAAGTTCTTGAAAATCCCCAAACTCACACTTTGCAGTCCGGCATGAGTGAAAAATGTGCTGATAGAGTCTGATAGACCTTGCTCTCCGGTGTGCTTGTTTAGGTATTCCGCTCACTCAACAGCAACGGTGTATCAGATGTCATATGCACACTTTCCCATAGACTTTCTGTTCTGGACTAATGAGGGTCACAAGAAAGGTAAGTAAAGTGAGCAATCATGCAATTTCGATTACTAAACAGCCCTCTGTTGTGTTTGGGGCGGCCAGGCCGAGGGCAAAAGTCAGAAGGTGGGAGATGGGGCGCAATGTCGAGACAGAGCAATCTAGGACATGCTATCCGAGCGGGTTAAGCTCGACCAACAAAAGTTACGCAGAAGCTCATTATTCTCATGTACCGCAACCCATGGTGTATATATATATTCGTCAGGCATCTGTGCTTACGGTCTAAATTCCGAATGGTCAAAGGGTGTGGAAACCCTCCAGGGGCGAGCGAGGCGCTGGACGAAGGCATATTGTGCAGTAGTCCTGGGGTCGGCTGGTTGTCTGGATGTTCTGAAAGAGCCAAGAGAAAACCGCCGCCCCCCAACCCCCCCAAATGGTGACAAGTCCTACATCCGAATCAGAGTGACTTGCTTGCTTGTGGGTTTAAGGGTGCTAGTGATGTCATATGGCCATTGGATGGATCATCACATCTCTACGGGATCGTCACAAAGGGGGCTGAGATTCTCTACAGCTGATTTGGAGCCACTGCAGGCACCACGTATCGTCCGAGGAGTATCTGTCGTATTATCTTTGGAATCAAGCAGCCACTCGCTGCAGAGTAATCATTGGCTCGGCTGGGTGGCCAAAGTCACTACGACGAATCGACCCACGGAGCCTTGCGAGATGCAGGCACGGAGTGGGGTGGTCCTGCACTCGGTGTCGTGAAGAGGTGGATGGGTTTTACGCGTCGTGCCCTATGGTGACATGAGCCACAGTCTATATCGGCCTCAATCAACAACACATGGTTGCTGGGCAGTGTGCTTGGTTGGGTTTGGGACACAAAATATGCCACTCTACAAGGGGATTGCGGGCCACTGGCATTTCGCTTAGCGATGGGGAGCCTCGTCCAGGTTTAGTCTCGGGGAGGATACTGGGCAACCATACGAATGAAATCCAGCTCTCACAAGAGACCCCGACAGATGCGGATACCTTCAGCCTGTTACTATTTGCGACTTGACAGGAGGCTGAATGGCCATATGGCCCTGGGATGAAAGCCTTGGGAAGCACAAATGGGAAAGACCGTTATGTAACTTCAAAAACCCCACAGGTTGATTGTTGATCAGGCTGTGTTGATAGTCTTTGATGACGCGAATGGCGCGGCCACCTATCGGAGGGGACCGAAGTGTCATTGGACGGGTGGCCTAAGAGCTCGGGACCCGGATAGCCCAGGTGGAACGCGGTGGTGGAATCCTAGAGCGCGACGCCAGCGATGGTTATGGGTACGGTGCCTGCTGGCCAAGAATGTCGTTCCCGCGCCCTCGGGACCGCCGAGGCGGTGTGCCTAACAAAGGGGAGGTTTGGAGGCGGAAACGAGAATGATGGTTCAGCACGGTCTCTTGAAGAAATGATATTATTGTTCAGCCCGAGGCGAAAGAGGGAGAGAGAGGGAAATGGAGAGGGTTTTAGAGAGCTGGTCAATCAAATCCAGCAGGGGTGAGGCTGGAGCCGTGCCACGCGGCGAAAGACTGTACTACACCACACATTGTCTATATGGGTGGCGATTGAAAAAGAACCCTGGGGGCTGTGCGGTGTGAGAATCGGCCCCTGGCGTGCAAAAGACCGAAGCCAGGCAACACTTGGATGCCGTCGAGGTGAGAGGGAGTTGAGGTGAGGTGAGGTGAGGTGAGGTCAATGTACTGTGGTATTTCCATCAAATCATGAGGAGTCAACTAAACTGTATTACACAACAGATGGAATTAGACGAGTCTCACCTCACGTAGCTGAGATGGGCAATACTCGAAGGCGATACGCCCGGTGGATGGGGCTTGGGAGTTTTGGCCAGACAGCTCGAGGGGCACGGAGTCAGCAAGGGCGACGTGGGTGTGGATGCATACTGTGCTGCTTGCGAAGATGTACTGTGGACATGGGATTGCCAAAAATAGAACAAGAAAAGAAAGTGGGCCAGGGAAGATTCCGAGATGGTTGGCGCTAGTGCAATATACTGTGGTCTGTGGACTCTGGACTGTGGTCTGTGGAGTGGTAATAATGTCAGTGGGCGTGCAATGGCCGAGGTCGGTCGGATTGGGACACGGGGGCAGCACGCTTTATTTCGCACGTTCTCAAGCAGGCTATCATGCTGTCTACCACAGTACCTGCCTAGGTACCTAGGTAGATAGATGGTGCATGCAATTCAGAGCCTCACTAACAGGTGCTGCTGCCTCGAGGGCGCCCGATGGGTTTCGGACGGTGAATGTTGAGTTTAGTGGTTCAGTGAGATGATCCCCCCATTCCTCTGGGGGCGAGCTAAAGAATCCTTCCGCGTTCCTTCGACTACATGGGGAGCTAGCTGCGGCGTCTCCCAATTTACCGGTCGAGCACCGAGGTCCGCCGCACAAATGCGTTTAGTATTTTACATACAGTGGATACTATGGGAAGAGGGATTGAAAATTTCAGTACCATTCGCTCACTGTCGAGGATGTGCCAATGTTGCAACATCTACACTCAGTTTGTAGTCGGCAGTAGTCGGTAGGTATTTAAGATATCGATAACAATTTGGCCGGCCCGACAGGCATAGCGTCTTTTTTATCTTATAGGCACTAAATGGTCTAGGATAAGGGGTTCCTATTTTAGGAAGAGAAATAAAAGGGGGCGGATATAATTATATTTTCTAAAAAGAATTAGATGCCTATCCGGGATAAGAAATCCCTTATTATAAATAATATATAAACTACCCTATATAATACCCTTTTTTATTTTAGTTAAAACTTTAAAGCTATTCTATTAAACTATTATATAATTAATCGGCTATAGATTATTATAATAATTATTAAAAAGGCTAGCTTTTAGCTATATATCCCGATTAATATAATTATCCTCCGGAATTTACCTTTCCTTTTTTTTAATAATAAAGTTTATATCCCTATTTAGCTTATTAAGCTTTTAAAATATTATTAATTAGGCTTAAATAGCGTATTTATATAATTACCTTATTTTATATAATTAAAGATAAGCTTAAGATTATTATTAATTAATTTAAATTAATATTTATTTCCTAATAGATAAGGTATAATTAAAATATATTAAAGCTAATATTAAGTTTAACTAGCTAATAATTCTAGCTATATAATCCTATATTAATAATTTTCTTCCGGCGGTATTATTTAATAGGTATTAAGTTTATAGCGGCTATTTAATTTAGATATTAACTTAAATCTATAAACTTATATTTAATAATTCCGGAAGAAAAACCCTATAATACTAATAAAGGTAAAGTTAAATTTAAAAAGTTATAATATATATTACTATAATTAGATATCGGATTTAATATTTTTATATTTTAATTAAAAGTAATTATTATTAAAAGGTTAAGCTATTATAATTAAAATTATAATAGTATAATAAAATATCTATTAGTTATAAATATTAAAAGCTTTTCCTATATATTAATAGGCTATATTTCCTAATAATTAATTATAATTAATACCCTATATCTTTACTTTTTAATACTTAATATATTTATTATTAAGGATATAAGGTTTAATATCTTTTATATTTTTTTAATTAAAATTAGCTTTTTTAATTTATAATTAATATTTTCTTCCTTTTTAAAGCTTATATTTATAGCTATTTAAAATTTCTTAAATTTATTAAATATAGCTTAAAATTACTTTATTCTTTTTAACTATTAAATAATAATATATCTTTATATCTTTTATCTATATAGATTATAAAGGTTTATAATCTTAATATTTACTTTTTTAACTTATTAATATATTATAAAAATTATATTTATTATTTTTATATATTTAATTATTTAACTAAAGCTATCTTTAATAATTAAGTTTAAATATTTATTAAATTATTCTTAATTACTATATTTATAATATATTTTATTTAAATTAATAATAATTAAGTTAATAATTTATTAATAAATTATATAATACTTTTTTTCCCGGATAAAAGCTAATATAATTTAATTATATTATAATTATATTATAATTACTACTTATATAATAATAGCTATTATCTTCTATATAATATTATTTATTATTTCTTAATTTATTTCTATAGTTAGCCTTTTAATAAATATTTAAATTATTATAATATTTATCCGGTAATCCCGGTATAAGTTAAGTTTATATTTAATAGCTTTATTTTTAGCTATAATATTTATATTAATAAATATATTAATTATTTAAATAAAAGCTATTAAAGCTTAATTCCGAATAAATTAGCTATATAGTTAAAGTATTATAACTTTAATTATAATCTTATTTATTTATAAATAATTATTACCGAAAATAACTTATATTTCCCGGTTAAGTTTTAAGTTTATTAATATTTAAATTTTTTATATATCTTATTTTAACCCTCCTGGGTATAAGGTTAAAAGACTTATAATTATATTTTTTTAAATTAAATTCTATTTAACTATATTGCGTTTCTACAACTAAGCTTTATTTCTTTAGTTTATTTAGATAAAAGGTAAACCTTTTTAAAAAAGCATATTAGATAATTAACCTCTCTTTTTCTATTTAGCTTATTTATTCTTGCTTTATAGGCGATAAACTTATTTATTTCTTTAGAATAAATCTTATATATCTTTAAGGTGCTAATAAATATATTAATTTATAAGGATAAGGAAGAGTTTTTATCTTTACGCTTCTTTACCTTAGCAAGAAAACTTCTTACCTAGATAAAAATTTACTTATTATAAATAGAGTCTATTTCTATGGCTATAAAGCTATTAGATTTACGTATCTAGATAATAAAATATGGTAGCCTTATCTAGGTCTTAAGCGTGTGCAAGTAATGGTTTAAGCTTAACTAGTAGTTATCTCGGTTCCGGCTAAATAATTGCTTTTAAGTGGTTTTACGGAAAAGGTTGTATCGCTCGGTTTTGCTAGATAGGTATATGTTTAAGCAGAGCTAGAACCTTAGTTAGGGTAATAGCGGCTTTTTAATATCGCCTATTTTGAGCAACTTATGCCTAAGTTATATGGCGATAGCACTTTTATATAGTGCTTAACGGCGTTAGACTAGGTTGCTTACGGCCTGCGATAGCTTTAACCTCGACGGGCTAATAGCTTATTAATAATATCGGCGCAAACAGATTAGGCGCGGCCTAATGCTATGGCTATTAGCGTAAAATAGCGGCTTTTAACTATAGACGGGCTTGCAGAAGATTAATAAGTTACTGTGAAAAGTTCTATATAGCAAAATCTATTATGTTAATTAAAAGATATATTATGCCTTATCCTTCTTAAATATTTACTATCGTTCTAGCTTAATAGGGGAACTTAAATAAATAAAATAGTTAATATCTTATTTTAATAATCGGGATATTAATTATCTACCTATAAATCTTAATATATACTTATTATATACGCTTTAGTTATTAATTATTTTACCGGAATTAATAATAAATTATTATTTTAAAATTAAAGTAAAGTATATATCCTTTATTATAATTCCTTTTTAGCTATTAATAAGGTTACTCTATTTATTAATATATAAAATAATTCTATTATTTATAAAGTATTATATATTTTATTCCCCTATTACTTTAAATATATATTCCCGATTAGTTAGGTTTATATAGGTAAGTATTTTAAGTAAAACTAAATATAATAGGTATAGCTATATTAGTTTAATCGAATTTAAGCCTTTACCTTTTATTAAGTTAATAATTCTTTAAATTAGTTAAATTATAAGTTAAATATAAAAGAAAACTATATTTAAAAATATTATAATATATAAGTGCGCTATATTATTAATAATAAAGAGTATTTATTTTAAAATAAAGATTTATTAAATATAAATAACTTTATTTAATAAATTTACTTATAAGTTATTATTATTTAAATTATATATAAAATAATATAGCATTAATATTAGCCTATAAATATTATCGGCTATAGTTTATCTTTTTAAGTTATTTAATTTTAAAAATAAAAGCTATTTATTAAACCGCTTATCTATTTATTTAACTATTATTTATATCTTCTTTAGGGTTATTATAAAGAAAAGAGTTAGTTTTTTTATTACTAGCATTTATTACTTATATATACTTATTTAACCTTTTCCTTTTAAAGTTTTTATATTAAACTTAATTAGGGTTTATAAGTTTACTATCTCGCTTTATTAATTAGCTTAAGCTATTAATATTATTAATATCTCTTTATCTTTATTTTAAGGTATACTTTAGCTAATTAAACTGCTTTTCCCTTAATATTCTTTAAATTATTAAGTATATTATTTAATATAAAATAATAGCTGCTAGATAATTTTTAAAGCCTATTATAATATTTTATATAAGTTTATATCGGTTTATTTTAAATCCGTTTATTAAATACCCTTTTTAATTATTTATAATTACTATAAGGTTATATTTAATAACTTTAGCCTTTTTATTATTATATTTAAAGGCTATAACTCCTTTTAATACCTTACTTTATTATTACTATTATAAGTAAGCTATATAATTTAGTTTAATAGCGCTTAGTAATATATTATTATATATATAGCTATTAAGTTTATAATATTAGATTAATTAGTTTTTATTATTTTAAAACTAATATCCCCCTTATAAAGGTTTTCTATAATTTATACTAATATATTTTAAATTTAATCGGCTTAAAAAAAATAAAGTAATATTAATATTAAATATAAAGTTTACCGCTTAATTTACTATATATATATAGGCGTATAAAATAAATATAAAAATTAACTCTTTTTAATTTTAAAGTTAATAATACCTACTTAATATAAAAATATTAGTAATTATATTTTATAATATATATAATATATATAAGTTATAAGTTAAGTTATTTTATATAGCGGTTAAGCCTTTAAGAAAGCTTTAAGTTAAAAGCTAAAATGCTTATTATATTTATTATCTATATAATATTATATATATATTTAATAGGTCTCTTTTCTTATTTGCTATTATTAATTAATATAAACTTTATTAATTTTAAATTTTTAATAATATTTTAAGATTAATTAATATAATAATAATTAAAAAAGGCTTATATATAATAAAAAAGAAAGTATATAGGGGTTTTAATAAAATTAAGATATATTAAATAGGTTATTAATTAAGGGCTTAAAAATAAGGTAATAATATAATTATTATATTTACTTAATACGATTTATTTATTAATTAATTCTTAACCTTTATAAATAAATTAAAAATAATTAATTATACTTTACCTTTATTAAAAAATATTATAGTATAGGTAAATAATATATTACCTTTTTATTTATAATTAATAAAGATTTATCTTAATTTTAGGCTTTTACTTTTAAATAAATAGCTAGCTATTTTAAAATTAATATATTATAATATGCTTAATATTATAATTTTTTTTATTATACTTTTCCCCTTTTATTATTATACCGTTATTATTTTTACCGATTTAATAGTTATTACTTAAAACTTTTAAATAATTAGGGCTTTAAGGTTAATAATATTATTAGTTTTCTTTATTAGCTTATTTTCTTACTTATTTATTATTATTTAATTTAGCTTTAATAATCTTATTAATATAAATTAATTTAAAGATATTATATATAGCTTAAGATTATTAATATAAATTTTTTAATTTTATATCCTAATTATAAAATTTATAATTATATATATAATATATAATATTTATATAATAACTTTTTATAGTTTAATCTATTTTAATTTAAAGGCCTTTATATATATATTACTATTAAATTATAGCCTTTACCTTATATAATAATTTTACACTTTTAAATTTTAATTAGCTAATATCTTTTTCTATATTATTTATTTAGGCTTTAATATTTATTTAATAGTTAATATTTAATCTATAGCTTTTTATATTAGGATTTTATAATATTTATCTTTTATTTTTTTCCTACCTTTTATTATTACCTTATATATTTAATCCTTAATTAAAAGTTTTTTTTAAATAAATATAATAGCTTTCTGGGCTATATAGTTTACCGCTTAATTTATAGTAATACCCGGTATAGGTTTTAATTATAATAGTTAACCTATTATAATTTTATAGGCTAAATACTTTATTTCCTTTATTAGTTATATATTTATATATATAGCGATTTTAAGAATTATATTTAGCTATTTATTTAATCCCTTATAATTCCTTTTTCTAGCTTATTTCTTTAATTCTTATTTAACTATCTATATAGCTATCTTTACCTTCCCTATTAATAATAGGCTATATACCGGATTAAAAGTTAAGGTTATACCTTTATCTTTAAAGAATTTTATTATTTAAGTAGATCGGAAATATAAAGTGTTATCGGAATAAACCTATTAAGGAAATTTAAAGTATATTATTATTTAAACTTAATTTTATTTTATATTCTCTATTATAGGTTTAGGTAATAGAATAGCTATAATAAATCCTAATATATAGTTTATTTTAATATAAAAGATATTACTTCCTTTATATCCTAATAAAATAATTCTTTTTAAATAATCGGTTTCCATTAAATTTTATAATAATAATAAAATTATAAGTATTAGGTCTATTTAAATTAGGCTATATATATTAATTATAATATAAGTTTAATATTTTAAGATAAATATTCTTATATTTTAATATTATATAAGCTATTATATTTTCCTTTATAATTAATATAGTATTAATAGTATAGTATAATATCTATATAGCTTATAGGCTTATTAAAGTATATTAGAAACTTTTTTTTTAAGGATATATAAAGTATAAAACCTATTTTCCTTATAGTATTATAATATACCTTATATAATTTAATATTTAATTACCTTTATTATTAAAAGATATTTCTTTAATACCGTTTTATTAATTAATATCTTTAAGCTATTAAGCAGAAATAATATAATATTATAATATTAGCCGGAGGTAATATACTTTTTATTTAATTTAATATCTTTTTTTATTATAAATATATTTATTAAAAAAAACGGTAATATTTTAAATATAGTTAAAACTATTATTAATATTATTATTTATTATTTATTAATCTAATTGCACCTTATAATTAATAGCTTTATTAATATTTTCCCTATTTTATTAATTAGTAGCCCTATTAACCTAAATAGGCTATTTATAATTTAAATTATATATAAAGAATTCGGCCGATATATAATTCGAATATTAAATATCCCTAATATATTTAGCTATAAGGCTATCTTTCCTATTAATTTTCTTTTAATCCCGAATATAAATATTATATTAAGGTGGTTAATATAAATAAAAGTGGGATATAGTAAAGAAAGTATATATCTTTATACCTTTAAAAGCGTTTTAATAACGCTTAATATCTTTTATTCCCCGATTAAATATTATATTTCTATATTCTTTAGCTTAAATAATATATATATTATTGTTTTTATATACTTTATTTAAAAATCGGTTATTTATATATTTAATAATATTTCTGTAATTTAAAAAAGAACTATCTTTATTATAATATTTAATATATTTAATAATAAGTAAAATTAAATTAATTTATTTAGGGCTATATTTATATTCTTTTAAACTTATTAGTATATAATTTAAAACGCAGCTATATACTTTATAATTTATTTAAAAAGCTTATTCTTTTATTTTTTTATTTTTGATATATAGCTTTCCGGGGTAGTTTTTAATATTTAAACCTAATACGCTATCTTTAATATTAATATTTAGGTTACCTATTTCAGAATAAGCTTTTTAAAATATAAAAATAGATAAAGAAACTCCTTTAACTTAGCCCGATTTTTAAAATAGTTTTCTATTTAGGCCTATTATATAAATTACTTATAATACTTAATTAACGGCCGGAGGGTTTTAGCTAATAGCTAAAAACTTAATATATTAACCTTATCTATAAATAAAATAATCTTTATTAATAATAAGTTTATTTTTATAAAGTATAGTTATAGGAAATAATAATAATAAAGAAAATTAAATATATTTTTAAATTTTATTATTAATATATTATAATTATTAATAAATAAATTAAATAATACTTTTTATTATAATTAATATTTAATTAAAGATAATAGGGCAAGCCTTTTAAATCTTTTTATTATTAGCTATTTATTAAAAGCTATATTATTAAATATATAAAAGATATATTTAAAACCGGCTATATTTTAAAGTATATAATAGGTAAATAGTTATAAATTAAGTATTATAAATACGGTTTTATTTTTATATTTAAAAATAATATAAACCTTATAATATTTATAAGTAATATCCCTTTAAAAGAATACTTTATATTTAGATTATAATATATCTTTAAAAATATAGTTATATTAATATATTAGCTATTACGGTATAATTATAATGCTATTAACTAGCCGGTAATTTATAATAGCTTAAAAGGTTTTATTTTTCTTTTATAGAAATAATATATATATTATTTATTTATTAATTCCGGGCTATACTTATCTAGCCTTTTTTAGCTTATTATAAAACCTTTAAATAAAAATCTTTATATTTTTAAAATAACTCGGTTATTTTAAGTAGTATAATATAGTATTTAGGATAATATTAATGTTATAAGTAATAAGGTTTATAGCTTTAATATTCTTTAAAATAAAAGTAAAGTAGTTTTATTATATATAAGCTAACTATTAGGCTAATTTCTTTTTCTTTTTATTAAATATAGCTTCTCTTTTTTAAATCCCGGATATAAAGAATTATTAGTTAATATTGCTTTATAATATATTATTTAGCTTCCTTTATTTAAATTAATAGCCGATATTTAAATTTTATTAATACTTTTATATTATAAGTTAATACTTTTATATTTATTTATTAAAGATCCTATAGGCTAATAAAGTTAAATTCCGTTATTTTAATTAATTAAAGTAATATTTATTTTATTATATTATTCTAAATACTAAAAGTATTATATAGGTAAACTTATAATATATAGCATCCTTTTTTCTTAATATTATATTTAAAGCTTATTTAAACCTATTTAATTTATTAATTACTAAATTAATATATTTTAGGTTATCCCTTATATTAATTTAATATATTTAGGAATAAAAGTATATAAGCGATTTATTAATAACTCCGCTTATAAGGGTTAAGGTTAGTATTATATAGGCTTTCTCCGAGACTTTATTTTTCTGTTATATTTTTTTTAATTTAAGTATTTAGTTAATAATTATTAAATTACTTTCTATTTACATTTAAAGTTTACTTATATTAATAAACCCTAAATTATCTTTAATTATAATAGTAATAATAATATTAATATCGGAAAATTAAACGGTTTTATTTATATAATTATTCTTTAATTTTATTATATTTAAAATCTTTTTAAAGATAAAGCCCTTTAAGTATTTTTTAATTAATCGGTTTTAATAATAAGGCTAATAAGGTTACTATTTAAGAACTTTAATATATTTAAAAGTTTAACCTTATTTATTAAACTAATTAAGGTATTTATATTTATAGCGCTTAATTTATTATTATTATTATTAAACTTTTTTATTATAAAGCCGTTATTTAAATCGCTTTTATTCTTAAAATTATTCTTAATTTTTAATCTTTTAATTAATTATCGCTTAATTTTATAGAATTATAATATAATTATAGTTAAAAACCCTCTTTACCCTTATAAGGTTAATTTATTAAAGCTATATTTATACTTTATATAGTTATAAATTAATTATAATTATTTAAGCAATAGGTTATAAATCTAATTATACCTAATAATATATATCTATATTATAATTATAATATTATTAATTATTACTAGTATTAAGGTATAATATTTAATTAAAGTTAAAAAATTATTAGCTATCTTTAAATATATCGGCTATTTTATTTTATATCTTTTTAAGCTAAGTTAATTAATTAACACCGGTTTAATAAGTTTTTTAAAAGATCTATTATTAATTAGTACTTTATTAATATTAACTTCTTTAATAATGCCTTTAATATAGGCTAGATATATTATTTTAATATTTAAAAGAGCTATATCTTAAAATATAATTTAGTTAACGGTTATAGAGATAATATTAGCTATTATTAATTATATTTAGTATTTAAATATCCCTTTTTTTAATTTTTAACCTTTTTAGCTATAATTAATTAAACTTAGCTTATATATTATTTAGGATTAGATTTATAGGCTGCGGTTTATTAATTACCTTATTATTAAGGTAATATTTATATTATATAACTAGTTATAGATATTAAAGTATTTAGTATTATTTTAACCGAATAATTAAATTAAAATAATATTTTTCCTTTTCTCTATAGTATTTAAGGCTTTCTTTAATTAGTTTTTTAAGTAAATAATAGTATTTTAGCCCTATTTAACCTTTTTTAACTCTAATTTTATAAAAACTAGAAATAAAGGAATATAGGCAGATTTAAATAGCTGCCGAATAAGGGTAAGCAACTAAATATTAGCTATTACGATATTATTATTATCTGCTCCGGCAGTATTAATCTTTATTAAATTATTTTAGTTATTTCTTATAAAGATTAAAAGTATTAGCCGGAAATACTAGTTATTTAACTAATTATTTAACCCTTTTTTCTAATTATTTTATAAGGTTTTTATAAGAAATAATAATTTGCTAAAGAATAGAAAAGCTAATACCGATAAGATTATATTTAAATCTTTAATAATTATTATATTAGTATAGATTAATATATTTTCTTATACCTTTAAATTTTCTAAAACCTTTTTTTTAATTTATATATACTTTTAAATCTCCCGTTTAATATTAATAAGACGATTATTATATAGGTATAATATAACCCTATAACCTTTTTAGCTATAATTAAAATAGGTTTATATTACTATATAATTATTATTTATTTTATAATTATATCCCTTTTTATTATTATTAATAAAAGCACTTTTAAAGCTATCTTATCTTTAGCTTAATAATCTTTATTATATTTATAATCTGCGGTTTTAAAGTAGTTAATATATACCTTAATAGCCTTTATTAGCTTACTATTTATTAGCTTAATAGCTATTAGCCTAATACTTATTATATTAGGTAAAACTTATATTCTTTTATTAGCCCTATTAACCGTTATAGCCTATAAGCGCTATAAAGCTTATATTATACCCGGAATAGGTGCCTATCGATAATATTAAAAAGCTTCTATTATAGGGCTAGCTTATAGCGTTCTTAAGCTTTATTACCTTAGTTAAAAGATTTTTAATAAGCTAGATAGTTTAAAGTATTAGCTTTTTAAATAATATTATTTTTTATATAAGCGGCTTAGCACCTTTATTATTATTTTCTCTTTTCGGTTATTAAATATAACTTATAATATATCCCTTAATATTATTAAAGGTATATCTTTCCTTAATTACCCTATTACTAATTATCTTTTTAAAGCTAAATAATTTATTATAAACCCGCTTTTAAATTTAAAGGTTTAAGTTATAGTTTATATAGTATTCCGGGATAAGTATATAGGTATATAAGCGGTAAATTAGCTTTTTTAACTGCTTATCGGAATATTAATATAAAAGGTTTATTACTCGATTTAGAAAAGCCTTAATAGATTTATTACTATATTATTTAAAGTTAAAAACTTAAATCTTAATACCTTTTTTTATATCGGCTTTATAAAGCTTAAAATATTTCTTAAAAAAAGGCTTTACCTTTTTTTATTTATAGTTTTTTAATAATAGCTAGAAATATTATTTAATCTTAATATTACCTTATAAGCCTTATTTAAATATAGCTTATATTTTATATTACCTTAATTTATTATTTATAGGCTAAGCCTTCTTACTATAGATTTTAATATCCTTAATATATTTAAAGGGGTTCTTTTTAAGATATCCGGTAAAAGTACTAATAAAGGCTATTTAATTAGCTATAATAAAGTACTAATAAATAAATAAGTTAGGATTTATAATATTAGTAATAAGTAATATAATATTAAGTAGATTTTCTTAATAAAAGATATTTATATTACCGGATAAAAGAAATAGTATTATTAAACGGTTTATATTATATATTAGATTAAGTTATTAAATAATAATTTAATTAATAATTACCTTTAATTTTTTTTAAATACTTTATTATTTAATTTATTATTCCGAATTTATTTTAATCTTTTTCTTTATTTTAAAAATAATTAATTTAAAGGGGTTTAAGTTATTATTATTACTTTTATAATAAGAATTACTTAATTAAAAAAGGTATAATAAGATAAAAGTAATTTATATTTTAATTTAAAAAGAAATATTTAAAAAGAGTAAATAAAAGTAAAAATAAAGGAAAAGGTATTTATTAATTTTAATAATAGTAAAAGTAAATATATATAGCATTAATAGTTTTTAATAATAAGTTTAATTACTTTATAATAATTAATATAAAAAATTTTTTATAAGAATTCTAGTTAATAATATAAGTATTTATATAAAGATAGTATTATAATAATTTAAATAATTATAAATTTTTATTTTAAAGTATAGGTTTATTATCCCGGAATAGGGAAAGGTATTTAATCGATAGAATAATTTAATTCGAATTAAGCTTTTAGCTATATATATAATAATAATTTAATCTTTAACTTTTTTATTAAAGATATAGGTACTAAATAATTTAAGATAAGGGGTTTTTATTTTAAGAAGAGAAATAAGAAGGGGCGGATATAGTTATATTTTCTAAAAAGAACTGGGTGCCTATCCGGGATAAGAAGTCCCTTATTATAGGTGGTGCACAGACCACCCTACAGTCTCCAGGGTTATATTAAGTCTATCTGGATTTGCAGGGTCGTGCCGGAAACAACCGCAACGTTTCCAGTCAGGGTTCGAGGTTCATGGGCTCGGGGTTTCAAGGTTGTCGTGGGTGCAGATGGCAGATTGGCGAAGCTTTGACATGACAGCCTCTCCAGGGCACACAGACATGATCACCGTCTGCCCGCGAGTGGTGTTCTACCGTGTGGCATAGACATGCTGCTTGAAGCCCCAATCGATGCACTACACTTGGAACATCACGAAGACACATATTGACAAACTGAAATTTCCAATGTGCAGTCAGGCCAGGCCGTACGTACGCCTTGGACGACACGCCCCCAACCCCCCAGACCAATGTTCATTGGGCCGAGCGGTCGAACAGTACCAACACAGTGGCAGCTGTGCAGTGGCCCGTGGAATGGCCTGTAGCCTGCAGAGGACAAATAGAGAGGACCCCTGTTGCGGCGCTTCCAGGGCACACCCCAGTGGAGCAGCAGGAGCGCCATGCCCAATCGACGACGCCCATCCGTCATCACCCCTCCGCCGCAGCCAACTGCATATAGCGTTCTGCGTGACTGCGTAGGCTGCCGGCGGTACTAAACTGCCCAGGTGCGTACGTAACAGGACAGGATGGGTGCTGCTGCTGCTCATCGTGGTTTGCCATCTCGGTCTTGTTTACTACAGCGCGGCGCATCCCATTCCTACCTCTGGAAACCAAATTAACCCGTGTCTGTTTGTTGGCTATGTGCGTGTCTGCATCCGCATCCGCATCCGCATCTGCGTCTCGTTGCGTTGCTTGTCTGTGCCGCTGAACGGACGGCCTTGTTGTCGTCGTCTTCACTCTTGGCTTTTTTTTGTCTGCTCGACTTGTCTTCCCTTCTCGTTCGCCCCTTTGCCATTCCAGCCCCGCCCCCAGAGAGACCAAACAGACGGCACCGCGAGGTTACACAACCTCACCACCACTGTATCACCCAGGAGGCCACAACCGGCATCTCCCTCCTCTTCTCTTCCAAACAGTTGAACAGTTCGTGGGGACAAGGTGCCACGAATCATGGACTGAACAAGGAACGGTGCCCACCCCCAGCATTCTTGCGACTTACACCGTCAAGAACCCGGTCGACCTTTTGTCTTCAACCATGTCACAGGCCATGGACGAGGACGCCCTCGACGACCAGCGCCCACGCCGCTCCTCCATTGAGAAGCACCCAATATTGTCCGACCGCGACATTGGCGATATCGACGATGACCCTGAGCCTGCTGCTCTTGATAGGCTGCCCGAGGAGATCATTCAGCAGTGAGGACATGCTCTTCCTGTTCTCCAGCTTCCCTCCGCTCTGTCGTTCGCTCCTGACCACTTTGTGACCCAATCTAGAATCCTGGAAGCCGCCGACCCAAGCTCTTTTGCCTCCTTGATTCTCCTCAATTCAAAATGGCGGAGTGCTTCGCAGCAAGGTCGACTTTACGCTCTCCAGTTGATGAGATGTCCCTCATACTCCGCGAGTCATAAGAAGCCTCCCAACGGCGCACAGCACAATCTGCCCGTCCTGAGGACTTTGTTCGCGAGGGAGGTCAAGCGGAACCTCTTCGACGCCTACCTGCGCCCAAGCCATACCATCGTCAAGATCGTCTCCAACTCCATCAGCTCCTCGTCCTGCCCTGGCGGCGATGGCATGTCCTTCAGCCCCTCGCCCAAGGGCCACTTCCTGCTTGCTTACAATTCCTCGCGCATCAATATCATTGACCTCCGCGGTCCCACTTTGAAAGTGGAGAGGGAGCTCAAGATACTCCGCAGACCCGCCGCGACATGTGTCAAGGATGACGGCTCTCTCTTGGCTGTGCTCTTGACCGAGATGCAGGTCGACCTGTACGACCTCACTCAGACCCCTCCGAAGCGCACTCAGTCCATCATACTCGACCACAGCCCTCGCACCATTGCGCTGTCGCCGTGCGGTACTGTTTTGGCTGCGGCCTACGAAGGCGGCATCGAAGTCCAGTCCCTTGGCTCGGGAGCCCTGCCTACTGATAGGAGGTCTGTCAAGTGCGACGCCGTGGATGCCCTGGCCTTCTCTTTCGACGGCACTCAGATCCTGGGAACCACTGTCCAGTCTGCCCAGCCAAACACAGTCATCCTGACGGCGCCTTATTATGATCCCGGCAGCCATCTGTCCAGTGACAATATCAGCGCTCTGTGGACGACCTCGATTCTTTTCCCCAATACCAGCCGTGACTGTAGCCATGCAGTGCTTATACAGGAATCCACCCATGATGAGGCGGCGTACGCCTTTGCATATGACCGCAGTTTCGAGACTTTCCGCGCAGTGCGCATCGATGATTTACGAAATGGCACCACATACTTCACTGGTCCGATCCCCAACACCCCATTGCAAGCGAAGCTCATACCCTGCACTCTACCAGCGGCTTCTGTGTGCGGCGACCTGATGGCTGCTGGTTTTCAGGGAAAGGAGGTCTGGTTGTACGGTGTGCCTGAAGACCTCGAGGCGGTCCCAGACACGTCAAGCAACAGCCTAGATGTGGCCGGCAACCCGGGGGGAGTTCACCGCCGGGTCAGCGGAGGCTCGATGCGCTCCAGAACACAAGAGGCCGGGGAGGCAAGGGTGCCACAATGGCAGTTATTGTGCGACAAGCTCCGCAACACCTTCGTCGAGGGCTTCAAGGTCACGGATCTCAGCGGTGTGAGCACGGTGAACTGGGTAGCCGGCTTCGGTGACTCGTCGCTGAAGGAGCGTCTGGTCATTGCTGCCAAGGGTGCTGTCCCAGCCAAACCCATCACGGAAGAGGATGGCATAGACTTTGAGGACGGCGGCAGGCTGACGCTTGTCGATTTCGACTACGGTCTGGAAGATGGCCACGTCACTGAAATGACCATTGAAGTGGGGCTGGAAGAACCCGAAGTTCTCGAGGAGGAGCACCGCGACATGGCTACCGAGGTGGCCATCGTCAGAAGACGGACTGTGGCACAAAGGCGAGGGCCTCGCAGTGCGATCATGAGAGCAGCAACGACGGCTGCGCGACCCACACCCGCTTCAGAGACCGAGGAAGATGACGATGATGACGATCCTCTTGTGCCTCGCCGAATCGGCGAAGCACCGCCGCGCCCGCCGCAGGCTCCAATAGCCACCGAAGAGAGGGAAACAGCGACGGTCATGGAGGAGCAAGAAGCCTTGGACGCACCTTATTCGCACACAGGCCCTCGCTCTATTACCACGTTGCGTCGTGCCGCCACGGCGGCGGCTAACCATAGGCGACTCAACCCGACAACCACTGCAGGGGTACCGGTTGAATATCGCCGGGCTGATGGGCGCGCTGAGCATCCTCATGAGAGTGACGCCGACAATTGGGTACCTCCACCTCCGCCTTATCAAAAGGAGGACCCCGAGGAAGCACCTGCCTTTTTGCGTCACTCAATGACACCAATCCTAGCCGTGGCGGAACCCGAGTCTTTGAACCGGGACATACCTCCTGTTCCGCCTATTCCACGAGCCCATCGAATGCCAGGGCAAGACGCCATTGCACCAGGCAATTCGCAATCTCGGCCTTCGAGGCGTCATACGCTTGCTCCGAATCGGATGGAGAGGACACAACAGCGCACGCCCCAAAGCGCTGTTCAGCATCGATTTTCTACCGCGAATCCTGTTGGCGTTATACCCAACAATCGAGCGTCATACATTGAGTCTACTACTGATTCACGTGAAGAAGATGGCATTTACAATGTCTCACCACCTGATACTCCACAGCCTCAAGCCGCTCGGAATTCGAGCACCCAGCAGACTTCCAGCCCTGCAACCCCTCAAAGCGTTGTGCTGTCAGGCTCGGAGCCATCGCCGGCGCTCACAAGCGCATCTCCCTACACTGGTACGCAACGCGTGATGCCACTTGTTCCTCGGATCCAGACATCGTCTGCCAGCTCGCTTCAGCCTGTAGACCAGCATTCAGCCATTGAGAGACCAATGCCAGGAGCACACTCAGCCAGCTCTACTTGGAACCCACACACTTCCGGTGGTTCTTTCCCGACTGTGATACATTCACAGACATGGCCCATCCCGCCACCCGCCTCGGTAATGCCTGTGATGGCTCCTGCGGGATATCCGCACTCGGCGGCCCCGACGAATGCGACCTCCAACGATATGATCACTCAGCATCATCCGCCGCTCCCTGTGCGGGAGCAGCTCCCTGTGGTTCACGACAACACCGGGCAATCAAGCCTGGCAAGAAGACTATCAACAGGTTTTCATTTGCCCCGTGTGCCTACAAGCCGAAAGAGTGAGAGGGGAAGGCCGATGTCCGTACATCAGCCATATCACCATGGTACTGTCCTTCCGGATTCTCAGCATCAGACACTACCTCAATATCCATATACCCGGTCCCTATCGGACCCGCCGAGTGCGACCCACGCAATAGACCACGCACTGGTGCCTCCGGATCAACCCTTGATTATCAGCACTCCCACAGGAGTCTCGGGTGTATACGACGGTCCTACTCGCCAGCCATCAGACCGACGAAGCGAAACCACCATTTTTGCACCGATTCCTCGCCACCCGCGGCCCTACAACAGTCCAGGCGTGCTGCGGCCCGCGGCCGAACAGCTCGAGGTTCAGCTCAACCCGTCGTCATTCCACGCCACGTCAGCTGCCCCGGCGGCAGGCCTGAATTCACGGCTGTCATCTGTGAACCGCCGATCGTCCCGTGCGGAGCGCAGTGCTGCAAAGAACATCTCAGATGCGAAGAAAAAGGGTTGGCGGCCCGGCAGGAGCAAGAGTAAGAAGGAGAAGGCGAGGAGGGGCAAGAACAAGGAGCCCGACTTGGACGTGATGAGTCAGAGCGCGTGGACCGATGCCACGTGGTCCACGTCCGGAAGGGGTCGGAATAGGAGAACCTACAACTTTGGCAGTGGTGGTGGTGGCGTCGCCGGTGGCGCCGACGAAGAAAGGGACAAGAAGTGTGTGGTGATGTGATAAGCTTGATCGCTGGGAGCTCAAGGCGGGCGGAGATGAGACAAAGTCACCAAGCATGTGGGAACTGACGGACGGCGGCATGGTAGATGTTGTTGTTTGAGGAGTTGGGCTTGGGAGGCGTCAATGCGGATCGGATTGGGACGACTGGACAAATCGATACGACTTTCCACGAGGTTAGGAGTAACTCGTGCTTTGAAGGCATGGCGATACATGTTTTTTTAATCATGCGTAGTAGTGGAGGGCGGGTGCTACGGATGCACCTGGTTTATGAGTGGGGACAGCTACGGGCTGAGCTGTTCGAGGTTGGGTATTTTCTTGGTATATATATATAAATATATGTCTGTGTTCTGGAAACTGTATTCGCTATGGTCATTTTGCCATAACCGATCGAAGTGACGACGTATGTGATCTACGAGATGAATATGTTGCCGTTCTCAGCAGAGTGTTAACCTGGCTGGTCCTCAATGTTAGTTCAGTGAGAGCTATGTACCTACCTACCTAGGTAGGTAGGTAGGTAGGTAGGTAGGTAGGTAGGTAGGTAGGCTAAATGCTTAGTACTGTACCTGGGTAAGCACTGTGCCGAACGTGAGAGCTGCAGCACCCCTCCAAGCAACATCATACTAACCATATCCTCACGCTCTACAAAATCCAGATGCCGTGACGGTAGCCTGTTTTATCATATAGACTGTTGAGCTTGACTGGTTCTTTCAATTTCGGATGTACTTACTGATCAGGCGCCTCTATATATGCAGAGCTTGCATGGGCACGTGAACCGAAATTTCTGTTTGGTGAAGTTCTCCGTCTTGTCGCGCTGCCCACTTTCCAATCTCATCGCCCGATTCTCAGCAACGCAGCTTCTCTCAGGAATCCCCACTGGCCCCTGGCTGGTACGAAAAAGAAGGGACCTACTCGTATCGGCTTTGATCATCCGACGCCATGGCTAAGAAAGACAAGAAGGGTGCCGACAAAAAGGCCAAGCTTGCTGAGAAAAAGGCAAGGCAGGAAAAAAAGGCCGACAAAAAGGCAAAGAATAAAGCTTCCAAGGCCGATGCCAGCGATGCAGAGGATGTCGACCTGGACGAGGTCCTAGCCGAGTATCAGAGACAGCAGGAGCAGTTCCTCAAAGTCACAGAGGTTGTCGCTGAGGGCCCGCCGAAACCCAGGGCGGCGTCATGCTTTCTCGCCTCGCCCAGCAACTCCAAAGAGCTCCTCCTCTTCGGCGGAGAGTACTTCAACGGCGCGCTGGCAACGTTCTTCAACGACCTGCACATCTACAACATCGATAGGGATGTCTGGAAGACGGTCACCTCCCCAAACGCACCGCTGCCACGGTCAGGGCACGCCTGGTGCCGCGGTGGCAACCAGAGCCAGTACGTGTATCTCTTTGGTGGCGAGTTCAGCAGCCCCAAGCAGGGGACCTTCTACCATTACAATGACTTCTGGAGGCTGGAGCCCAACACGCGCGAGTGGACGCGCATCGAGTTCAAGGGCAAGACGCCGCCCGCGCGAAGCGGCCACCGCATGACCTACTACAAGCAGTACGTCGTGCTGTTCGGTGGCTTCCAGGACACCTCGAACGCCACCAAGTACCTGGCGGACCTGTGGCTGTACGACACGGTCAACTTCGCCTGGTTCTCGCCGGTGCTGCCGCCCGCGCAGCTCAAGCCCGACGCCAGGTCCAGCTTCACCCTGCTGCCGCACGAGCAGGGCGCCGTGCTCTTCGGCGGATACTCGCGCGTCAAGGCGACGGCGGCGGCCAACAAGGGCGCCAAGGCCGGGGCGCAGGGCCAGCGGAGCGTGCTGCGGCCCATGGTGCACCAGGACTGCTTCTTTCTCAGGATCACGGCGCCCGCCGCCGATGCGCCGCCCAACACGCCACCGACGGTGCGGTGGGAGCGGCGCAAGAAACCCGCCAACGCGCCCGAGCCCAAGCGCGCCGGCGCGACGATGGCGTACCACAAGGGCCGGGGCATCATGTTTGGTGGCGTGCACGACGTCGAGGAGAGCGAGGAGGGCATGGAGAGCGAGTTCTTCAACGGGCTGTTCGCGTGGAACGTCGAGCGGAACCGCTTCTTCCCGCTCGCGCTGCGCAAGGCGCGGCAGCAGCAGAAAAAGGGAGGCGGGGGCGACGAGAGGGTCGGAAGGAGGGGCCGCGCGGCGGCCAAGGAGGAGGAGCTACTGAAGCAGCTGGCGGCGCTGGAAACGGGCAAGTCGGTCGAGGACGCGGGCGACATGGGGCTGGACGACGGCAGGAAGGAAGGCGGCGTGGATAGCAGCGATGGGGACGAGGCCGCACGCCGCGAGATGCCCGTGTCGCTGGAGCTGCCGCACCCGCGGTTCAACGCCCAACTCACGGTGCAGGATGACGTGCTCTACATCTACGGCGGGACGTTTGAGAAGGGGGACCGGGAATTCACGCTTGACGATTTGTACGCCATCGACCTTGGCAAGATGGACGGCTGCAAGGAGGTCTTCAGCAGGAAGTCCGAGGAGGACTGGATCGAGTCGGAGGACGAGGAAGATGATGAGGAAGACGAGGACGAGGACATGGATGAGGACGAAGAGGAAGAGGACGAAGACGTCGAGATGGCCGACGAGGGCAATCCCAAGTTCACGCCGAGCAAGCGCAAGAAGAGGCAGCAGCAGGACGAGGCATCCAACGCCGGTACGGACTCGACGGCGCCGTCGACGCCCGGTACCGCGGCGGAGGAGGAGGAGGAGGAGGGGTCCGAGGCGGACACGGCGGCGACGTCTGCCGACGACGGGCTGCCGCACCCGCGGCCGTTCGAGTCGAGGCGGGACTTCTTCCAGCGGACGTCGGCCGAGTGGCAGGAGGTGCTGATGACGAGCCTCAGGTGGAAGGGCATCCAGCCCGAGAGCCTGACGGTCAAGGAGATCAAGACCAAGGCGTTTGAGCTGAGCGAGGAGAAGTGGTGGGACTGCCGCGAGGAGATCACCGCCCTCGAGGACGAGCAGGAGGCCGCTGGCATCGGCGAGGTCGTTTCGCTGGCCGACAAGGGCGAGACTGGCGCGGGAGGAGGTGGCGGCGCTGCCGGGAGACGGCGGTAGGTTTGTACACACCTGTGGACTCACTAGCCTGGCCGGAGACTATATATACCCTCTCCTGTTGCTATTCCATGCTGTGTGTCTCTCTGCCAGCTGCGGCTCTGCGACCTCGGCGTAACCCTCATGTCGATGGTGGCCCGCGAGAAAGAGAGCCGAGGTCACCCCGAGCTCCTCAGCCCCTGCCCGACTTTTGGGAGATTCTCTCCAGGGCCGTTTTTCGGGACCAGACTATATCTTCTGAGGCAGACGAGGGTGAACAACAATACAGATGGAGCCCGCCAGCCTTCAATGGGTATTTTGTGACATGTCGGACAAACATGGGCGCATTACCTAGGTACATAACAATACAACAACTCTTGACCACCATCGGTCTCAAACTCATGCCACTGGCCCGAGTGCAATAGAAGACTGGAATCATTATGAATAGTCCGTTACTTGGACATCTGGGGCTCAAAAAAAGCTTGGCACAAACTGATCCATCCTGTGTAAGGTGGAAGCGCAAGGGCGTCCTGATACTTACATCAATCGAGGTAGCACCTTTCTGACAGAATGCCTCTGATTCGTTCAAAGATAGCGAGCGTCTGATGTGACTTCCAGAATCAGGCGTCTCCAGAAGTTCTACCATTTATGTCTTACTGCTATGGCCTGAAGAATTGTTGACCTCTGCTCACGTGGCCATGGGTCCTGAAGTTTCACCTCTGCCCTGGCATCATGACCAAACATGTTGTATTCGCAACTTGGCCGTTCTCAAAGCGGACGAACAATGTGTTTAGAGTGAGGATATTGAACTCATATCCCCGTGATATTGCAGCTATAAAAAAATCCCATGTTTTATGCCGAGAAGATTGTCATCCATACCGGTATATCTTAGTGGGTAAAAGAGAGACAGTCAGGGTTTGTAAAACACTGGGTGATGTTGTTCTCTGAGCCATACTTTAGGCATCAAAAAAAATTTACCTACACAGTGATGAGGAGGGAAGGGAAGAAAAAAAAACCGATCGACGGTTTAACATGTTGTCTTCCCAGATGACTTGTGATATGGCGTGCAGGTGGGAAAAGGGGCATTTCAGGGTATTCGCCTTTTTTTTGCGCGGCGGGGGGGACCCGGGGGGGGGGGGCGCAGAGGTAAGGTCAACGGCTTTACAGAGGGTTAATAACTGCTTATAGGCGCGGTTGCCGTCGTTAGGGATTGCATTAATTAAAATTCTCCGAGATATAATAAATTCTATAATAGTATAAGTAGGAAAAAGCTTTCGGAAAAAGCAATTAATTAATAATACTTTCCTTACTTTTAATTAATAAAATTAAATACTTTATTTAATAAAAATAATTCTTATAATATATAATTATTAATATTATATAGCTTAAATAAAGTTAACTTAATATTAATAAAAGCTTTATAATTACCTTATTATTACTATATATATAGCTAATATAAATAATATAAAACTATTAATAAATAAAGATATTATAATATAATAATAATATAATATAATACCTTTTTATTATTATTTTTATATATTAATTATATTATAACTATAAATTTAATTTATTTATAAATTAGTTTTAAAAATAATAAAGAAAAAGCTATAATATTACTTTAAAAAATAATTATTTTATTAATTTTTAATAATAATAACCTTTTTTTATTAAATAGCCTAATAACACTTTTATTTAATTAAATTAAAAATAAAATTATAAGGCCGAAAGTAATAATATATAATATATATTTTTAAGTATAAATTATTTAAATTTAACTTTATTTTTAATTATATCGAAATATTAATATTATTACTCTTTAAAAATTTATTATAATAATTATTATTATAGCTTATAACCGGCTTAAATATATTATTTACTTATAAATAATAGTTTTTAATAAGTAAATATTATTATTATATAGGTTAATAAGTAAAATTAGTTTTTAAAAAGGTATTTTTTTTTAAAAGCTAGCTATAATTTAAAGATTAATAATATTTTTTTTTATATTATAGTTTTTCTTTTTATTATAGTTTTTTTTCTTATTATAATTTTTCTTTTTATTATAATTCTTCTTTTTATTATAATTCTCCTTTTTATTTAATAATTTAATATATTAAGAAAATCGCTAAATAATAATAATATACTTAAACTTTTATACCGGGTTTAATTTTAAATACTTTATAAAGTTAAGCTATAAAGTATTAATAATATTAGTAGCTACTATTAATATATTTATAGCTTTTATACTAAGTTTAATCTTAAATACTTTATAAAGCCGGGCTATAAAGTATTAATAATACCGGTAACTATTATTAATATACCTATATTTTTTATATTAAATATAGTTATTACTATTATAAGGTTAATATAACCAGCTTAAAATAATTATTTTTTTCGATATTATTAATAATTATAAATAAAAAACTTAAGTTTATATTAAAAATAAAGCTAAAAATAATATTAATAATTAAATATTATAATATAAAATAGTTTTTATTAAAATAAAATAATATAGAGTTACTTTAACTATTAATATATTTATTATAATATTATATTATATACCGCTTTTATTATTAATAATTATATAATTAATTAATAACTTATTAAAACTATAAATTATATACTTTATATATTTAATAATTATAATATATTTAATATAGCGGAATATAATTTATAATAAAATTAATTATAATTAGCTTAAATATTTAAGAGCTATTTTATTTAATTTAATTTATAATAAGTTTATATTACTATATAGCTTAAATATAAAATTTAATTATTAATTATTTAAATAATACTTTCTTAAAGTTACTTTATATATATTATAGCTTTTTATTAATAAGCTAAAAGTTTTATTTAATTTTATAAATAAAAAGGGTATAATTAACGATAATAATATTAAATAAAAAGTTAAAGATAATAGCTTAAACTAACTTATAATAAAATTAATATTTATTAATTTAATTTAATAATCGGTAATATTTATATTATTTATTTATTAATTATATATATCGATAATTAGCGAGATAAATAATAATATCTTTATTTAATTACTAAAAATAATATAAAGAAAAAGCTTTTTTTTCTTTATAATAAAAGCTTAAATTATTTTTTATTATTTAATTATAAATTTTTTAAAGTTAAAGAAAATATTATTAATAAAAAGAATTATAACGCTATTCTTTTATATAATCCTTATAGATTTATAGTTAAAGGTAAATATTAAAAGGGTTTTACTTTATAATATATTATTTTATACTCTTTTAATATAAATAAAATAAGCGGAAATACTTATTAAGTTAACCTATATAGTATTAAATATAATAATATTAATCTTATAAAAGAAATTTATAAAAAGCTATATAAGAAAAAGGTTATTAATAAATAAATAATATTATAAATAGCTTAATAATAGCTTAAATAAAACCTTATAAAGCTATTATATATAATGCTAAGTTAGCGCTATATTAATAATATATTTTAGCTAATTTAAATAATATTTATTAGGTATATTAATAATATATAAGCCTTAATTAATAAAAGTAAAATTAAATATATATTTATATTAGCTTAAATAAAATACTTTAAAGTTAACTTTAATAAGCTTATAAAAAAATTATAGCTTATATTAGCTATAGCTAAAAAATTTATAAATAGCTTTATTAACTATAAATAATATATTAGGCTATTATAATTATTAACTAGTAATTTAAATTTATATTACTAAATAATCGACCCTTATAAATAAATTAGTATTTTATTATAATATTAAGCATTATATATAAAAAAACTAGAAAAATAGCTAAAAGCGGTTATAAGCTATATAGCACCTTAAAAAGTAAATTAAATAAAAATATAATAATTTAGCTTAAAATTAATTAATTTTATCTTTAAAATAAAAGCTTAAATAAATAATAATACTTAAAAAAATATATAACTTAATAATATAAATATTATATTATTATTAAAAATATAAATCTTCTTTTTATATATTTAAGTTTTAAGTAAAATAAAAGTATATATTAATATATTCTCTCTTAAGTATAAGGTTAAAAAACTTATAATTATATATTTTTTAAATTAAATTTTATTTAACTATATTACGTTTTTATAACTAGGCTTTATCTCTTTAATTTATTTAAATAAAAGGTAAACCTTTTTAAAAAAGTATATTAAATTTATAACCTTTAATCCTTTCTTTAGCTTATTATTTATTATTACTTTATAAGTAATAAATTTCTTTATTTCTTTAAAATAAATTTTATATATCTTTAAAGTAATAATAAATATATTTATTTATTTAAATAAGGAAGGTTTCTTATCTTTACGCTCTTTTACTTTAATAAGAAAACTTTTTATTTAAGTAAAGATTTACTCGTTATATTTAAAGTTTATTTTTATAGCTATAAAGCTATTAAATTTATATATTTAAAACTATATTTAGCAATAAAATATAGTAGCTTTACTTAATTAATTTAAAGGTTTTAAGTGTATATAAGTGTTAGTTTAAGCTTAATTAGCAGTTATCTCGGTTTCGGTAGGCTAAATAATTACTTTTAAGTAATCTTATAGAAAAGGTTATATCGCTTAGTTTCGCTAAATAAGTATATATTTAAGCAGAGGCAGAACCTATATATATTTTATAAAATAATTAGGGTAATAACGGCTTTTTAATATCGCTTATTTTAAGTAACTTAAAGGCTTAAGTTATATAGCGATAGCACTTTTATATACTAATAGTGTTTAACGGCGTTAAATTAGGTTATTTATAACCTATAATAGCTTTAACCTCGATAGGCTAATAGCTTATTAAAAGCACCGGTGCGAATAAATTAAGCGCGGCTTAACGCTATAGCTATTAGCGCAGAATAGCGGCTTTTAATTATAGATAAGCTTATAAAAGCAGATTAATAAGTTACTATAAAAAGTTTTATATAGTAAAACCTATTATATTAATTTAAAAGATATATTATACCTTATCTTTTTTAAATACTTATTATTATTCTAGCTTAATAGAGAAACTTAAATAAATAAAATAATCGATATATTAATATATTAAGCTAAAGTTTTTATTAAAGATAAAAGAAAAAATTTAAAAAAAATATTAATTTCCTATAAATTAATAATATTAAAGTATATTTTTAAGTTAAAGTTTATAAGCGATATTTTATTAAAAAGCTAGCTATTAAAGCTATATAGTTAAAACTTATAAATATCTTTAAATTTAGTTTTAGCTTTATTAGCTTTATTTAACTTAAATAAAGATAAAGTAATAATAGCTAGCTAATTTAGCTTAAAATATAATAAGTATTAAATAGCATTATTTATATAAGGGTTATAAGGAAAAGGTGTTTTATTAAAGTTATTATTAATATTAATATTAATATTAATATTAATAGCCGGCTTATTAACCTTATTATAAATATTAAAGTTTAAATAAATATAGTTTTATTATAGCTTTAAATAGTTATTTCGGTAAAAATATTTATTAACTTTATTATTATTAGGGTTAATAATATTTTTATTAAAATTATTAGCCCTTTTAAATAATAAGTTATTTAAAATTTATATATTAAAAATATTATTAACTTAGCTAGCCGGTATATACTCGGGGTTTAAGTTAAAGCGTTATAAAAAAGTATACTTTATTTTTAAAAAAAGCTTTATACTTATAATAATTACTTTAAAGATTTTTAATATTATTTTAAGATATATTTTTAAGGTTAATTAACTTAAAAATAAAAAAGATATAGCTATTACTAATTATAAATAATATTAAAAAACTTAAATATAGCTATAAATATAATAAAATAAATATAAAATATATAATAAAAAGAGTTCTTTTACTTATAACGATTTATAAAGAAATTATTATTTAAAAGGTATAATATTAGCTATATATTATTAATATATTAGCTTAAATATATTTAAATAAAGCTTTTTTAACTATTAAATTAATAATTATTATAAAAATAATAAGAAATTATAAACTTAATAAAAAATTATAAATATTTTTAAATAAATTAATTATTTATTATTATTAAAGATATTATAAGCTTATATATTATATAATAAATAAAGGTATAAGTATAAGTATAAGTTTTTTAATAAATTTTAAAATAAATTAGCTTTATATAAAAAAGTTAGCTATTTATTATATAAAGGGTTAATTTTAATAAAGAAAAATATAAAATTAATACTTTTAATAATAAAAATATTAAATATTTAATTAATTAATTAAATTTTTATTATCTTTATAATATTTTATAATAATGTTATTATAAAGGGTATAAAGGTTAATAAGCTTAATAAAAGTAATTATAAGCGATTAAAGGTTTAATATAGTTTAAAGTTAATTATAGCTAAAATAGGTAGGCGGTTAGTAAACCTTAGCCTTAAGCCCCCCTTAATATAGGGGGTAGGTAGGGGGATTATAGGGATATTACTTAAAAGGCTTTATATAAAATAATATTATTATATTTTTTAATTCTATATATTTTCTTTAAAAAATATATATATATAGGTATTTCTAATTAATTTAAATTTAACGATAGCTTTATTTATCGATATAAATGGCTGGGTATTAAGATATTTAGGTATAAAGTTAATAGTATAGCTTATATACTGCATTTGCCCCGCTTATACTGTATAGGTGGACGGTAACTGCGCCTGTAAGCAGATAAGTAGGGTTTGTTACTAATGTCCCTCTTACCGTAAACCTTAGGACGCCTTATCCTCTTGCCTTGGTCGCAGCTTTTCATATCCGATCCCTATTCCTTGCAAATTGGATGCAAAACCTGTTGTCTGTGATGGTCTTGTTTTGTTGAATTACAGTCCAACACTACCACGCGCAAAGACTGGCAACGCTCGGCGCATCAGTCGTGACGCAATCGCATCTGACAAACATGCCTCTAAGCATACAGCGCCTCAACGCGAAGAAGACCCAGCCAAACGATAGAGTGGTCTTCATCAAGCCTTTGAAAGGGAAAGATGAGGCTATCGCGCAGGACTTCCTCGAACGGATCGCCGCACAATGTCGTACGTACTACCGGTACCACACGTCTCAGGCTCTCTCCACGGCCGATTCACAAGACATGCTGACCATCTTACGTCAAAGTCCCCATCATGAAAGAACATTATCTTTCAGTCACTACTCTCGAAGAGTATGAACCCAATCCAGAATTTGTTGGGCGCAACTTCAATGCCGGAGAGATCATCCAGCTCGTGCTCAAGGCTCGATCGGGCCATTGGTTGCCATTCAACTACGTGCAGATGGTCATGATGCACGAGCTAGCACACTGCCGTCAGATGAACCACAGCCGCGCCTTCTGGAAGGTCCGCAACGAGTACGCAGAGCAAATGCGTACACTGTGGTCTAGGGGCTACACTGGCGAGGGAATGTGGGGCCGCGGCGCCCTCTTGGGCAGCGGAGAGTTCGAGAAGGACACAGTCACAGCTGGCGAGGATCTGCCGGAGCACCTCTGCGGGGGGACGTATAGATCGCGGCGGAGGAAGAGGAAGTTGAAGCCAGATCTGACGTACCAGGAGAAGAAGCAAAGGCGCATCGAGAAGAAGTTTGGGAAGAACGGTGTCGCCTTAGGGGCCGATGAGGACGTCAAACTGCAGCTGGAGAAGGGTCGCGCCACACAAGCAGCTCCGAGAGTCGCACAGAGTAAGAGAGGGAGGGAGTTGAGGGCTGCTGCTGCGCTGGCCAGGTTCGACCAACAAAAACAAGGCCCTGCCGAGGAAGGGAGGCCCGAAGACGAGGACGAAGGCACCGCGAGCGGGAGCGACTATGAGGATGCAGAAGGTGGCGCAGCTGATGCCGTCGACATTGACGGACAAAAGCTTGTGGATGCGAAGGGTCACGGCATGGTTCGGGTTTGCGGCGATGAGAACCCCGACGATCGAGATGCGGCAAACGAGTTAAGGGAGCTTCAGTCCTCCATAACGAAATATGTCACAAGCAGCAAGAGTCAGACCAGTCGCAGCCACAAACATCCTAGCTCGTCATCAGCTGAGCCATCGTCCCCGGAAGGAGAAATAAGTCAGCCCTACCAGGCCGCAGAGAAGGTTGAGCCGAAAGGCAAAACCGGGCAGACCCCAAGCATAAAGAAGCTTGAGGCACAGCCTCGCAGGACGGAAATAGAGACCGCGGCGACTCAGGACGCTACACAAGCAGTAGCAACAGGCCGAACGTGCACGGCGTGTTCGTTGCAAAACGAGGCTTACGCCGTGACCTGCAGCATGTGCTCCAATGTTTTGGATCCCACCAGCGTTCCCGGCACTTGGAGTTGCCAGAGTGCTTCGTGCAGAGACAGCACCTATCTCAACGCAGGAGATTGTGGCACCTGTGGGATATGTGGGCAGCGCAAAGGCGCAAACGGATGAAAGGACAGGACGACGTATCGGACAGCAATCACAACCCGCCGAGCGTACCGAGGACGACTTGGGTTGTTCCGCATGAAAGCGAGCCGAGTCATGCTCTATCCGTGTAAATCGTCCCAAGAATCACCTCGCTTGGAGATCCATATGATCTTCGACAATCATAGCATGACCCACTGGCGATCCTGTCCCGTGGGTGCGTGCTCTTGTTTCTGGGATCCGCCACGGGAGAAGCTTAGTGTGGTGGGATTGTTCGAGGCCGCCCTTGAACCAAACGGTTTCCCAAACAAGTAAAGGGCGCTTTTTTTTGAGGCAGTTCATCGTCCCACGTTACGGCTTTGCCATCTGAATCACCGGATGAAGTGTTGCCGCTGCTCTTGATGGGGCGCAAGAGGTGCACGGACAAGGATTCGAGAGACATCGTGTCATGAAGGCCAAGTCCAAGAGACCTGAGGCTCTAGTCATATCTCAGCGGATTGGCAAGAGGCCACAGCAAGTCAGCGCCCACGGCCTGGTGGAAGTGATGCTACTCTGCGCCGGAGTGGTCGGCCTCAGAGCCCAGCTTGCTGATAGATCTGCGGCAGCTCAGTTTGTCATAATAAACACTTCCCTCATCCCTTTGACAATCATGGATGCTAATCAACAGAAGTAAGCAAGGCTGAAGATGTGTCTTGAAAAAAAAAGCTGCACTTGCTCAGTGCGCGCGCCCTTGCTTACTATCGAAAAACAGACGTCAATAATCTCGGGGTGCTAGTGCCCAAAGGGATTGGCCGGGATTCGGTACCGACGCCCTCTCTGGCCTGTTTCATCTTTTTCTTGTGCTCCCTGTCCATCCTATCGCAACCCCACGCCATAGCCAACGGGTGGGTGGGGTACTACCACACACAAGGTTTGCCCGATGCATTGAGGTTACAGCGCAGTTCGCGCGCACACCCCTTGTCTGGGGTTTGCCCTTACCGTCAACGGCCCGGGGGCGGGCTCCCTTCCCAGAGGGCAGAGGCGCCAGGTCGTCTGGTTCTTTGGGAAGGTTGGAGGGTTGCGAGGATTACCGCGGGAGGAGATCACTGTTGCAGTCGAAGCGGTGCAGATCTCTGCATCCGCCGGGCCTCGTTTGGAAAGACCCCCCGGCGCACGAGAGTCAAGGTAGGGATGAATTTGTGAGTGCATGGTGAACCCGGCCGATATGTCTTGTGGCCTATTTTCGATCAATATCTATGAGACTCGATAGTTGCTCGGTTTGTATAAGGGCGAGAGGGGGAACATTCAACATCATCTTTTGGTGTCCACTTACTGTCCTCACGTTCATTCTCTTTACTGTCGACGGCAACTCGCTCAGCTGACCGGCACCTTCATTTTCCTTTGATCAACAGATCTGTGATCGTTCAGTCTTTTCTTAAAACACATTGATCGAACCGAGACTTGTTCTACTTCTTCGTGCGATCCCTTCGTCCTGTCCGACCGAGTCGACGTCTCTCCATCACTCACTTCACCTCGTTTCAACTTCGTCCTGTTGGCATATTCACACACTCGAAAGGACGAACCATTCAGCAAAGCCGAGGACATCCTTACCTACTCATCTCGTCATATTATTCACACACCTCAAAATGTTTTCAACTTCTACAGTCCTGAAGGTCTTGGTGGTTCTCGCCGGCGTCAGCGCGGCAGCGCCTGCTCCCTGGAGCGTTCCCCCAGGTATGTTTAGACGAGAACTCGTTGACGGCACGATACTGACTGAATCGATAGAGCACTTGGAGATCCTAGCCCTCCGACGCGCCACCCCTCTGAACCCAGACGCCGTGAGCGACGTGCGTTGCTGGAACACCGAAGAGTAAGTACATCATTATCTTAGATACCCGGGAGTTTCCTCTCTCAGGGCCGAGTCTGACAATCTTCACAGAAAGATCATCTTCCACGAGGAGAACGCAGCCCAGCTCGCCATCTGCGACGGCATTTCAGGCGCCACATCCCAGTGCGGCGGGTCGCCGGCCATGACTGTCGGCAGGAAGGGCAGCGCCAAGTTCACACTCACTGCTGTTCACGATGGCGCCAGGATCAACATCTCCAAGGTCCGGTGGGAGGAGTGCGTCCACGCTGCCCGCGCCGTGTGCCCGACCGGGAGCCTGTCAGCAACGTGCCGGGGCGGCGCAACCGTTGGGGATGTCGCCTTCGTCCTTGAGAACCCCGCAATGGAACTTAAGCGCTGAAGTGGGCCGGTTCACGAGCAGGATCGACACACTTAAAGACAAAAGACCCAATTGCGACGAGCAAAGAACTTTTTTTCCGTTCGAAAAGGTGCCTTAGGGAGGGGAGAGAAGGATTCCTCTGTGCCCGCCACTCAGGCCGGTGCCGGTGGAATCACACCCTTCACTTGGCTGGCCGAATTCACTTCTTGCGACCTCACGGCAAGGCTCGACAGTGCGCTATAGGGACAAGGGTATAGGATGGCGTTCGGTGGGAAAGGACGGACATTGGCATTCTACTTGATACCTGGCCCCTGCACTCTCTCCGAGCGAAGAGAAAATGTGGGCAAAATCGGGTCAAGACCGGGGAAGGACTTGATGTACCACTACCCGTGATGAGTCTCTGGATACTCAGATACCTGCTTCTGCGGAGGCTCAAATTTTTATTGCGATGTTGACATTCAAGACCCGTTTTCTTCTTCTTCTTCTTCTTCTTCTCTTTTAAAGGACGTGACATGGATGCTACGTTGCGATAAGAGTGAAACAAGTCTTGGTTTTACGTTGATACGCTCAATCTCTTTGGCTCAAAAAAGCACTTTCAAGGTTTGTTTAATTGCAAGTGGACACGCCTTTTCCCCATATGCTCGAGAACCAAATGTGATATATGTACATGCAGCTAGCTATTAATCAAGCAAGGAGTATTACACTCCAACTGTGAAGCATGGTGCCCATCACCAATTTCCGGTGTTGCAATGGCTGAGAATTCATCACGGCCGACACCAGAGACCCCAGCGCACATTCGCAACAACCTTGACACGTAAGCATGCACGGCCATCACGTTCAATGAATCGCCAATGCCATGTAAAGTCGTCATAGGGGAGCTTGCCCCAGCAGCATGTCATTTGAACCTGGGTATCACAATAATGAACGCTTTCGTTCTGCCTGGTAAACGCCCGCCCGCCTCATCACACCATGCCAAAGAGCAGCCACTGCTCAGCACTGATAACCCACCCCCCCCCCCGCGCTTCCCCTTGGGCCCCATCACACAAACCCCTCCCCGTCGGCCCGACTCACTCACTCACAGGCCATACCGCGTGACGCACTCCTCACGGTGCACGTCCAGACAGTCCAGCGCGCACACCCTCGTCCCGCACTTCATGCACCTGACCCGGCCCCAGTATCCGCACACCTCGCAGAACTGCCGCGGGGGGTACCGCCTGTCGTCCTCGGTCCACACGCCGCGCGCCTGGTTGTAGTTGAGCGGCGGGGCGCGCAGCAGCTCGCGCAGCTCCTCGTCCGTGGGCAGCGGCGGCAGCCACGACTCCAGCAGCGGGTCGGCATCGCCAGCGCACGACGGCGGCTGGAAGCGGGTGCAGGGCGTGAGGATCTCGGATTCAGCGCCGGGCTCGGGCTGGTCGGCGGCGCTGGTTGATGCTGGTGGCGGTGGTGGTGGTGCGTCTGTCATGGAGACGTCGACGTCGGCTATAAGTGTAGATACTGGGTTTGCTGATTTTTTGTTGCCGCCGGCGGTTGCCTTTCCTTTTGAACTTGACGCGCCACCACCTTTCTTCGTCGCAGCAGCGCCTGCCACCGCCGCCGGTCTTCTACTGCTGCCGGACGGTGCTGACGGCGCTGGGGTGCCCTCCAGACTCTGCGCCTGGCTCCTCACCGGCGCCTCGCTCTGTGTCCGTGTCCAGGCCTCGAAGTCGTCCAAGTGATTCGCGAATGTCTTCTGGCTGGCCAGTATCTTCCTCACGTTGGGCGTGTGCCCTCTGATCTTGCCGTCCTTGTCCCTCCCGCCACTCGGTATGGGGATCTGGCCATCACGGCCGCCAAAGTTGTCCCGCTGTAGCTCGTCGAGTTCCTTCTGGATCTTGGCGTCGCGGCGTGCCGAGATGCCCTTTTGTACATTGGCGGTCGAGCCTGGCGCCTGGTTCGCGTTACGAGCGGCGCGCTTGTTCCGGTTGACGTGCAGGTGGACGGCGGAGACAGACTGGCTGGGGGTCGCGGTGGCGCCTGTGTCAGGTACATAGGCCCAGCCCGGTGCATTCGTAGTTTTGGCGCTCGCGACTTCGATGACACCGAAGTTGTTCATTGTGAAAGTTGCGAGGTGTGGTTGTTGCTGGGACGGATGTCTGGAGGCAGGCTGGGTTCGGGAAGGGTGGATTTTTTGACAACGCGTCGGCCCGCGCTCGGCAGGAAGCTCGACCCACTGCGGACGACGGAGGAGCTCTCGTGCTGTGCATACATACTGTACAAACGATCTACAGCCCACAATACCGGCCCAAGGGGGCTTTAGTCTTTTCAGCGCATGATGATTTCTCTGGAACACATGCAATGAGCTTGCTGGACACTAGCAGTCCATTGCATAGCTGGGAGACGAACGACAAGCTCATCATTGTCATCATCATCATCATCGGAAACCGACACCAAGTCTCACACGAATATCAAATCGTGCTTAAAGGCCACCTCAATTGAAGACACTTTCGATATTGAATTAGGACTCGGACTGTGTAATTGTATCAAAACTTGCAGAGGCGCTCGGGTGTGAATGATACAGCCGTGTTCCCCCCTCCCCCCCCCAGCTTCGTCACACGGCGACGAGGTCGCCCGGGCGTCCCGATCCAAGCCGCACGCTCGGTCCTCCGCCCTCGACCCTTATTTCTTCTTCTTCTCAATCGTATCGATCTTCTCCTCGAGCGTTGTCAGGTAGTTGCTCATTCGTTGCGTGGCTGCCTGTAGGGCCTGGGTTGACATGCAAATCGGGGTCAGCGATCCTGCTCCGAGTCCGGGCCTCTTGGGTGGGAGAGGCGAGCAACGAGTTCAATGCAAAGAGGGAGGGTGTGTGCGAGACCAAGGCTGTAGAAACTTGGGCGTAAGAAAGACCAGCATCAATGTCAAAAACGCACATAGATATCGTCCTGGAGCAGCTCGTTGGACGCCTTGTAGTCTTGCAGGACGTAGTAGTAGGTCCCAGAGCCGGCGAGCGTTGCGCCAAGCAGGAAACCGAACAACCTGTTTGCTCTGAGAATTAGTACATGATCCTGTTGCCACTGCCTCCAGCATGGCCATGTGATTGCGACTGACCCTCCGCGGAACGCGCCCATAGGCTTGCTGGCTGGGAGCGGCGCTGCTTCGGCGTAGAGTCTCGGAGCGGAAGTCTGGAAGGATCGTCGTGCTATGCTGCCGGTCGAGCGGAGGGCGCGCGCTCCTGATGAGAGTAGTCTTGCAGCCATTTTGACAAGCTGTCGGTGAGGTCGCGAGGTGAAGATGGGAAGTTTCGGAGAAACAGCTAACTATCTCGGTAATAAACTGCCCTTGGAGCTCCCAAGCTGAGACGTCACCCAGGAGTTGCCGCGCCAGAATAGTGGGGCCGCCTGACCAATAGTCTTGCTGTGGTTACTTGCGGGTTTGCGGGGGCTCAATTGGCAATTGGACGTCCAGACGTCACAAACATAGCTCTGCGCCTCTAGAAGGCTTAAAGCCGCTGCGCTTAGCTATCATTTCACTATTCGGGCGGTTGCTAAAGGTACTCCAGGCTTTTGACTAGCCATGGCCGGCCCAAGCTATGCATACGCGTCCAGTCTGCCAGTCAGTTCTCTTCCCCCCAGGAGGAGACGCTCGCCAGATATTTGTACACGTTACTTGACAGCGGCTCCGGATAGCGAAGTTGTGAAGCAAGCCAACTTGCTGCAGAACCATCAAGATCAGCCTGCCAAGCGCATGCAACCCCCCCCCCCCCAACTTTTTTCTTCTTCTTTTTTTTAAAAAAAATTAAAAAAATAAAAAATAAAAAAAAATTAGGGAAGGCAGGCATTCTGAGCTGGCAGCAGGATACACGGAGCACATGAAGTCGGCGACTAACCTTGAGTGGTTACCCCAGCGGACATCACAAACACGGAGACTGCGTGGGGCCCACAGGCCCACAGACACTACACGCAGACGATGTAGAGACGTTCGCACCCGATTACTACTTCGACGTATGCATGTTTTCATTCCATCGGGCACTTATTGTCGTATATCGTACACATCTTCATTTTGCGTAAGACAGCGAACAACTCCTTGGTACGTAAAAGATTCAATCATTCGCATACGCCTGAACGGGCTATTTTGACCGTGACCATGAATCCCTAATATCCGAACAAACCAGTCCAAAAACGAAATACCAAGCCGGTCTGATGTTTAGCGTGGCATGAAATCACGACGGTTCGTTACTCCTCTACAGCTCGTCGTGTTCTGTCTCCTTCTCCTTGGCCTCCTCGGTCTTCTCGGTGGCCGCAGGAGCCACAGGCGTCTCCTCCTCGTCAGCGATGGAAACCTTGGCCTTGTACTTGCCGTTCTCAGCGATGAACTCAATCAGGTCCTCGATGGTACGAGAGCCGCTGTAGGTAGCAGGAGAGTCCTTACCACCAGCCGCGTAGAGCTTGATGGTAGGGAAGCCCTGGATCTCGTCGGGAACGTCGTTAGCAGTGGCATCGACCTTGGCAATAACAACCTTGTCCTTGAACTCGGACTTGGCGTACAGTGCAGCCAGCTCGTCGTACTTGGGAGCAAGAGCCTTGCAGTGACCGCACCAGGGAGCGTAGAACTCAATCAAGACATCCTTGGTGTCGTCCTTGACAATCTCATCGTAATTCTTGGCAACCACAACAGTCACGCCCTCCTGTTTCTCAGGGATAGGCTCGGACTTGATGCTGGGCTCGATCTTGCCGGCGACGAAATCCTCAACAAACTTCTTGATGTCCTTCGCGACAATCTTCTTGTCCTGGTCGTAGGGGAACTTCTGGTTCTTGACGGTGTCCTGGATGGCGAAAGCAGGGAACTTGTCGGCCTTGAGGTTCAGGTTGCCGGCGTGAGCGCCGAACTGCTTGGCGTCGATGCTAGCGAAGTTGAGAACACCGCGCTGGGCCTCGGCAATGGACTTCAGCTCTTCGCTGATCTCCTTGCGCTCCTCGGGGGTCTCGGCGAAGATGTAGGCCAGGGGCTTGCCGGAGGACATGTAGTCGGAGTAGGTTTCAGGGCCGACCTCACCGATCAGGGGGGTGGCGGCGGTTTTGGCGAAATTCTCGATCGCCTCAACATCGAACTTCTCAGAGAAGACAGTCTTGCCCTCGTCAAAGTCCTTGTACAGAACGACAGCAGGAGCGGTGACGCCCTCAGCCTCGGCAAGCGCAGCATCACTGCTTGCACCGAACGGGTAGTTGTCACGGAGCTTCTCGGCAACCTTGGTAAAGGTCTCATTGGCGGCCTTGTCAGAAGCATCGAAGTAGGCAACGAGGACGACCTTGTCTGCCTTCTTGAAGTCTTCGAGGGTGTCGGCGGTCAGGACGGATACTGCGGGCAGGCTTTGCTTGATCATGTAAGATGTGATGCTGAGCAGCACACGATTAGCCAGCTGTTACGGAAGTGAGGCAAAACCAGGGGATAAGCTTACGCAGTCGCCTTGCGCTGGCCCTTGTAGGGGGTGATGTTATCGGGGCCACGGAAGACCTTCAGGGTGGGGTATCCCTCGACACCATATTGTTGGCACAGCTCAGACTCCTCTGTGCAATCAACCTTGATGAGCTTGATGTCCTTCTCCTTGAGGGTTGTGGCAGCTTCTTCGTATTCTGGGGCGAGGGCCTTGCAGTGGCCGCACCATGGCGCGAAGACTGGATCAGTCTTGTCAGCTATCGTTGACCCAAGGCTGCTAGAATAGAGGTTCGCAACATACACTCTGCGAGGACAATGTCATTCTCCTTGACGAAGGCGTCAAAGGTGTCCTTCTTCAGCTGGGTGACATCTGAAGCGGAGGCAACTGCCGCAGCAGCGAGCAGGCCATAGGCCATGTTCCTGACGGAAGGCATTTTGGTATCTGATATATGCCTGAAGAGGAACAACGTCAACGTGAGTGCCACAGTCTGCTGGACTGTTGAAATGCATGCAGTGATTTGTGAGAGCCTGTGCGCGGGGACAAAGCCACGTAGAAGTGTGTGTGCAGCAACTGTAGATGACAGGCGACGTACCTTGAAAGCTGGCCTTATAAGTTGGTGGTGGCGGGGCAAGGGAAGACTTAGTCAAGCAAAACAGCCAGACAAAAAGATCACCAGTGATTGAGATTTCCTAGTGAATGGCTAGAAGAGAAGAGTGCATACAATCCTCTTCAGTGAAAGAAGAGATGATGGGGAGGAATGGGAGGGAGGAGGGGAATGGTGAATGTGTTGATGTTTCGACGTTGGATAGAAAATGTCGATAAGACACCGGGGCAGATGGACAGTGTCCCTGCGATTTCTAAGCTCACTAATAAGGCCACCTATTGAACAGGTGTCTTTTCCAATTCACCAACTCCCTCAGCTCTTGGCGGACCAGGAACCTCAATTTAGCCTTACCGGAGGGTCAACCTAGCACGCCTGCACGCCTAGTACCCTTGTTGCCACCGTGTCAGGGATTATCGCCTGCCAAAATCATGGGGAAGCTCGGGAGACTAACAAAGAACATTGCTGAATCGAGAAATCCCATCTTATGGGCCACTTGTGCTATTCTTGTGCATTGTGCACTTACCACAGCTTCAGATCTGCAACCAAATTTATGTGGGTTGTAGACTTGTTTCCTACTCATCAAGTGAGCAACTTGGTCTGCTCATCTTCGGCAGATAGCAGCTGTTCATGAGGCCACCATTCAATCATCTCCAAGTGCAGTACCGCGTAGAGTAGGTACCATGCTCCACTCACAGGGACTCGCCGTATCCAATACCTGGTAGTACAGGGCATGGAGCAGGGGCTAGCCACATTGAGACAGAGGCTCCATGCGGAACCACTGGCCCGCTACTGCGAGTGCCAGTTTGGCTAGAGACTGCCGCCATTACCAGCCTGCTGTTCCGTTCCACAAGCGTACCTAGGTACCCGTGGGTGGCTACGCTTCGGTTCACCCACTGCTGGGCGCAGTGGGCGCCAAAAAGCCGCCACACGCCAGCGAAAGAATTGGTGCGAATTTAGCAAAATCTGCACTTTTTTTATATTTAAGTTAATCCCTCTCTATAAGCTTTACTTTAATTTAGAAACAGAAAGCAGATTTAAGATTACAAGACTCGAAAAAGCTTACTATAAAATTTATATTTAATTTTAATTAAGTTTAATAAAATTATTATTTCTAAACTTTATATTTAATTAATATTTTAGTAGCGCGTGTAGGGGCAGGAGCGATAAACTAATAGGTGGGGTATTAAAGCGAGTTTCTTAATAGCTAGATTTAGTACTAGTTTTCCTTTAAATATATATATATCCCTTTTTACTTTAATGGCTAATTTATACACTTTTACACGCTACTAAAAAAATAAAAAATAAATGAACTTATAGCTTAAATTTTTTTATCTAATTTAAAAATGAAAAAAAAGACTTAAAATCGCTTAATTAATATAGGTAAAATAGTGGGTGAACCGAAGCGTAGCCACCCACCGGTATCCTTATAACTTGCCGGGTGAAGGCTAAGAAGAAGATATCTGTCTTTAAATACGGAGGAGTTGTCTACAAAGCTTTTCTATTTCAACCATGCACCCACAATTTCGTCTATCGCTCAAGTGCTTGGCTATGCGCCATGGAAGTGGCATGACGATCCCGGGGAAATATCTGCGGATTAACGGGGCCTTAGACTTGTTGCCAGGTCCGACGCGCTCGCGTATTATTCATGAACAAATGCCGTCTCTTCAAGGTCAGATCTACCACCTAGGTATGCTTCCTAGGACGACTTGCAAGTCCTTGTGCGCTGCTGATGCGATCTTGTTCAAGACGGTTACCTCTCCCGCAAACATGAGCAGCAGATGAACGAGGTTGTCAGTGATGAGACATTTAAGGGTGATCAGAACACTTGCCAGCATTATGCTGCAGGGAGACCGCTTAGTGGCCTGCTGGATATAAATGCAGAGCCTGGCGACTGGCAAGTGCTGGTCGTCAGCAGAATTACCGTAACGAAAAAGAGAGTGCTTGGGCGACGCAGACTGTTACGACAAAATGAGGCCTGTCGCCCAGTATTCTCCAGCAATTACGTCAAGCTCCACTCCTTCTCAGTGCAGTCATTCTTGGTATTCCACGTGGACAGAATCTCTAAGCGTCCATGAAATCTGCGCAATCCCGGTCTCATGGTTCTCGATTTGGCACTTAAGTATGCCAACGCTTCGTGGCAACTCGTCCCGGCTTGTTTCTCTCTCCTGATGGTGTCGTTACAAATTTATGATAATTTTGACCTGGTCTCTCTCTCTCCTCTCCATTCAAGATACAAGCCTCAACTCAATTCGTCTTTTGCCTGCTGCCGAACCAAGCTGAGGAGAACTGGTTGCGCGAAAAGGCCTACTTTTGGGCCAGGGGAGGATCATAACCATGCTACGTGTGTGTGCTGCAATGATATAGGCAATGCCGAAAAGTTACATACCATCCCTTTTCACTGCCAGAATTTCCATCAATATACAAACACAACTGCCATGTAAGTAATTCCACGGTTCCTGTTGTAGCAGATGTGGAACTAAGCACAAAGGTCAGAGTTCCGGGTCTGCTTCAGAACAGAAGCAAAGCAAAAAGATGGGAACAGCTTTTCTGGAAATGCCCTCGTTAGCATTCAAAAGCTGGAGCCCAGGTGCTACCTGTGACAGCAAGGGCATGGCGGTGCGGCTGCTGCGAGCAACCTTCTGGTGCGAAGTCACACCAACCTTTGAGCAGGTATTCTGGACATGCCTTGCCACTTCACGTCGTCAGACACAGAGAACCCCCCCCCCCTTACAAGTTCCCTCTTTGTTTTTCAGTAAAGAAAAGGGCATGGAGCAGGGAAGCTGCTGGACTGGTCCCCTAGAGCTTGCTCCATGATTCAAGCCGGGAGTTGTTGCCATAGCTTTCCGCAGCAAGAGCAGCAGGAAGAGAAGGACCATCCGGCTGCTCATGCCTTCCTCTCCCCCTTCCCCTTCCTAGAACCTCTCTTCCAGTGTTTGGACTGGGCGAGGTGTGAAATCCTCAAAAACACTCAATCATCATGGTTCCCTAGCCCCCTACCCCTCACGCACTACACTGTCCCGTCGAGTCCCCATCACCGTCACGATCTTGGATTTTGGTTTACAACCCCCGGAGGAACCAGTCTGCAACCATCGATCATACATATCTGCTCACGTACAATACTCGAGTGGTTCAGTATTCTTTTCCCCCTTCTCTGTTTAGCCCGAACAGATGAGCCCCCGACCATTCGGTCCTCACCATCAGAATGAGCCAGCAGCGCGTTGCCAGACGCTCAGCCAGCCACGGAGCACTCAGCAACTCATACACCGCTCAGGGCCGAGCCAGCTTCGATTCTGGACATCACCTGCCCCCGTTCAGACCGCTGAGGAGCATCAGGGAGCATACTTTCCTTGATCCTGCCGCGTCAGCGGAGGGTATGCTGAGGAAGACGACAGAGACCGGCAACATCGGGATTTTCTCCATCAATGTCGCTAGGCCCCATGACCAGCCCTACGGGGGGTCGAATGGTCTGCGGGTCCGAGCAAGCTTCAATGATTTGCGCCAACCGCCGCGACCATATTCGCGAAGCAGTGACAGGCTCCCAGGACGGGACGACCGAAAGCAGCTTCCTTCCTACCGCGACAGCACTTCTGAGATAATATCGATGTATGGATCGGAAAACCACAGCAGCAAGTCCCTTTCAAGCTCACTCACTACCCCCTGTGAAGAACCTGCCCCGAGGTCGTACTCGATGACGAGCTGCGGCCCCATAGGGTGTCCCGTGCCCAGGCGCAACGGAGGTCAGCTCTTACACGAGTACCAGGGAAGGATACAGCGCCCCAGGTCCCCCTATCCTTACCCAACCCGTTTGCCACGCCACGGTATTCGTCCTGCCTCTCCAGCTCTGACGGAGAGTGGCGACGTTGACTACAGCAAAATGGTCGAGATTGACAGAATCTCTTACGTGAGTTGCACAAAGTCAGATCATTGCTTGGAGGAAGTATGGGGCTAATCGACAGACAGAGAACAACGCACCACCCTCACAAGACATTCTTTCCATACAAGACGTCGAGAAATCCGTTGCCACTTTCCCTGAGACAAGACGCCAACCTCTCAACGCGCTCGCTCTCTGATAACCATGTCACGACCCGTGTCTACCCACCTCGTCCACAAAACCGACCACCGCTCCCAAGCCAACTTCATGAATGGGGTGGAAGACCAAGGGAGAGGCTCGAAAGTGGCTCATCAGATCAAAGTTTGAGGACTATGAGCTTGACATCGATTACTGGAGGGTTCGGCCAGGCTCCCTTACGAATGCGCGAGGTTTCAACAGTCCCAAAAAGGCCTTTATTCTATGACTACAGCGAGGACTTTGAAGACATTGTCGAACCACCACCAGTCGTTCCGATTGCACCCATTCCACGACGCGTATCAAGTTCATATCGTCCTGTGGTTGTCCCAGATGACAGTGGTGCGAATTCCGAGAGTGTAGTCGAGGCACAGAATGAATTTGTGTCTTATCTTCAGGGAGGCAAGACTATTGATCGCCTTCCCCAAGAACATATGGCTCCCAATAATGACCAACGTCGGCCAATATATCCACTATCTCATGCGGCTGGCGTTGTCTCGCAGGAAGCTTCGGGGAGCTATTTGGACCCATGTCCAGCAACAGAAACAGTTGAGCCGGTTGTCGATCTTGTTGCTTTAACGCCAATTCTGGACGAGAGTGGTGCAGCAGAAAATGCGAACGCGATAATAGACATAGACCAGACAAAGGATTCGACAATCGTTGAAATTACATCAGATGCTTCTACCCTGGACGATCCATCCGAGCCGAAAACGCCAGCATGCAACGCGAACGTATCGTTCCATGAGGTGGTGCGCTGTAACGATGAAGCAGACTCATGTCTAGACCCACAGCAAGGTCGGGTTACTGTCAAAGATGCCGGTCCCCCCCAAGGACTCGACAATCTGCCAACCTTGTCAAAATCTGCGTCCACCAGCTTCTCGAGACCCCACATGGATGACGATCCATCAACACTGCCGAAGGGAAGCTGTCATCTGCGGCATGACAGTCGCTTTTATTCTCTAGGCTCAGGCCTGTCTGATTTGGCTTCTTTTGTCCAGCAGGTTGACCATCATTTTCAGACGCCGGGTCAAGAGGATTCCAACGCTGTCTGCTATGAACTGGAACAGGCTCCTCGTGACCGGATCCAGTATATTGCAGCAAGTACGTCTGCTACAAATGTGGTGCCACATCCCCCTCGAGTGTCGTCGCTCCGTGAAAATAGAAGGGAACCTGCAGGACTGAGGGTCAATACCGCTGTCGATGAACCCCACCAGTACCAGGTTGTCTCGACGCGCAGTGGCCCAACGCTGACTCCGCAGCCGATTTCACCTGCCAAGCTATTGCGAGTGAAGAACAGCATTCCTCAATTGATGAAGGCGTTGCCACCCCTGCCTGGATACGCCCCTGCTCCGGAATCGCCCTTTGGGCCTGCTGTGGTGCCAATGGAATTCGAGCCGTTTGAGATATCACAATTGACAGACGCCCGTTCAACACTGATCGACGCTTTTCAAGCAGAGGAGGCCCCCAAAGGCTACGATGCATTCATTTTTGACCGGAATGCTCACAAACCGAGACTGAAATTGAAGCATGCTGCGTCGTTCGCGACAGAACACGAGCGAAGTTCGAGATGTGAACATACCGCCCCAAAAAGCACCTTCCGACCCGATGCTTCGATTGATCGACCGGCAACAGCGGCGACGGCGGCGGCGACTGTAACTCCAGCGGCGACGGAATACTCTTCTGCTCCTGTGAAGCGACGATTTCCAGTCAAGGTTTCTCGTCCCACGCTCACCTCACTAATTCCTGACGACTCAGGGACCGTGAAACGGCGGCCAGGCATCCAGAAATCTAGCACTGTGTCAGAACTCACTTCGAGAGAGCCCATTGATCTTTTTAGCTCCGCGGTCGCCTTGCGAGCTGCAGTGGCGAATCACGATGTGTCTTCATCTCAGCAACCAAGTCGTCACACTCGAGTACAAGCAGAGACGCCAATGGTCAAGGTCACGCCAGTGGCAAGGATTAAGCAAGTCTCTGCAGATGCTGACACTAGGGGTACGTCTCTGGACGCACACATGGGTATGTTGCGCGTGCCGAGTGTCGATTCTCGACCAGGTGGAGAATGTGAGATACAGAGCTTCTTCTCTGACAACAGCATTGTGAAGCCGCGGCAAGGGTTGAGGAAACGTATTTCAAATTTGAAATCGAAGCTTGCAGAGCCCCGAAACCATCATCGCTCTCCCTTAAGCAAGATTCCGCGGGCCGATCATCGTGATGGCACTGGTACTCTCTTGGGTGCTCAGGGCGGCCAGCCAACAGGGATGTGCCAAGAAGTGTCTATATCCGCGAGCAACTCCAAATCGCACCAACAAGCTCCAGGTACGCGAAAAGTGAGGAGCAAGTTGGGAAAGTTCATGAAGGGGGCCAAGCACAAACTTCGAACTTGGGGTAAAGCCAAACGTGGGACTGCTTGATCAAGGCTCTGCCAATCTGCTTGTTATGCCTACCTAGGTACTTTGGATTGTGGAGACCAGCCAGCCCTCATCTTTCTTTGCTACGCAACATTCATTGTGCAAGGTTTGGAGAACCGCAGTTGAAAGAGATGTTTGGGCTAGCCAAAGCTGAGTGGTGTCGGATATCGTTCCTGGAGATGTGCCACCTTCCTAATGCTGTCCATCCTAGTACCAGGGGATGTTAAGGTGGGAGGAGGGAAAGCCTACCGGGAGAGAAACGCGCACGAAAGACTTATGTGCTGAAGCATGCGCCTTGTTGGGGGAGGGGGGTTCTCACTCGTGGTAGGGTTCATGGATTATGGAATTCATAACGTAATACGCAGAAAAACATACATACAGTTCGGTACTTCTTCGCGTGACGTCGATGTGATCAACCGTATTTTGTGGTAATATAGACGGCTGAGAACATTGTGATGCTGCCACAGTCCATGACAGCGCGGAGGGCATGTATACTAAGTAGAAAAGGCAGAAAAGCCATGAATGAGTCGCCAAAGCCTCATTCAACTGCCTATGTGGCAGCGCGCCGCTGTTCCCTTGGACTTGTTTAGGAGTTTTCAAGGGCTCGAGAGTACTGGTTTCTGTCTATCGTAGAAAGTCTTGGACAATTCTAATTCCATATAGTGAGCGGATTATAACTACAGAGCATATTGGCCATTTGTGACGAGGTCCCGTGAGCTGCAAAAGCTAGAGCTCATTATGACCTCGGGAAGTCCTGTACGGATAGCGCCGGAAAGTTTTGTGTAAGTATGAATATACAGAATGCGCTCAATTCTTTTGGCGCTTATTTTGTCGGATTGCGCTTATTGCAGTATGATGGGACCGCATACTGCACCTTGATGGATGGGACCATCTCCCTAGTAGAAAATTGCAAATTCTTCAATTAAAACCTAACCTAGCGTTATGAACGGCCCTGAACTGACATAAAATAATTACTGCCCATGAAAAGTTACTTCGAGAAGTTCTGAGACGCTGTATTATGAGACGGAATGTTCTCAGTCTTGAGGATTGACGTGAAGACCAGTGCCAGTTGCACCGACCAAAACAACTCTTCTGTGCACTACCTGTAGACCAATCTCAAAGTGATATCAAGTTTTGCGATGTCTCGCGATTGATGGTGCATCAAGTCTCTTCGCAGACTGAGTGAATCGTAATATTTACTTGGACTGTAATTGTATGGCCGTATCAATAATTACAACTACGAAAATGACTGGTTCTTATATCGGTCCAAGGCTAATATAAGTCTCAATTTCCATAGTTCTTAAACAAATTGATTTTTTTTTTTAAAAAAAAAAGATTTAAATGCAACTACCTCACCCTGGGGATCTGTGATTACCGGAAACCTTTTGGCTTCAAGACCATTCCATAATCAAATATCTTCGTCATCTACGTGATCACCTTCAGAGAAACTTCATAGAGATACACAAAGAAGCCATGATCTCAAGAAAACAGACGGCCGACGAGGGCTCACCGAAACCATGCTTCTTCAAAATTGTTTGTGGCATGCTTGGTTGCAGATTATTGGCCTCTTTGACCAGCAGCACTTCGGATGGCCCGCGGAAGAGATATATCAAGGAATGGAGGATATATCAGCAATACATGGACGACCAAGAGCAGCTGGAGCGACAAAAACAGGATTCGAGTTCCTCTTCAAGCCCACCAAGTCCCCTAGGCAGCGCCACAGAAACAAACCGTCCTGCAAGGTTGCTGGCCAAGATTGGGGAATGCACGGAACGCGTCCGCGAATTGACCAGTATCTCGAATATACGACAGAGACTCCGCCATCGGAGGTATAGGGTCAAGAAAGGCAGCCCACCGCCCAAGCCACCGCCATATTGCCCACACTGGCACAAGGCCCGGCCGAAGCCGGAGAAGGCATACATGAAGCTAGGGACAGAACGCCTCAGGGTCCAAACGGAAGGGTACAGGACGCGGCTGGAAAAGTACGAGGATTCCTTGCGGGCGGCAGCATTGAAGAAGGCTAGGCGGGATTCGCGCAGGACCGACTCGCGCTCACTGGCGACCACACCAAGTCCTCAGCGGCCAGATCTTGAGGCGGAGATTGAGGGCGTTTCCAAGCGGCTGCGGGAGCTTGAGATCCGGAACGAGCAGCTGGTGAAGGCATTATCTGCGAGGCTCGCCGCGGAGCAGGACCAGCTACAGGATTCTGAGGATGCTCACTCTTCCAGCGAGGGGGCGAGTAGTGGGGCCAGAAGCATCGGAACTATTGCTCTCAAGGGGAAGTGTGCGACAAAGGTGTTTCAACAACCCGAATTTGGTTGAACGTTGCAATCACCGGCCTTTTGGAGTGCATTAGACAGGCCGCCCCTGGCGGGCTTACGGACGAGTCCGCTCACCAACCGTGCGGCGAAGGGAAGGACAGGCATGATAGAAAGCACGAAGAGCATGATCTCTTCCTGATATAGAGTCGTACGAATGCCACTGACCGAGGGGAGGGGGGAATGGGAAAGGGTGTAAAACTGATATCAAGGGGCAGGAGATATTTGGAAAGTGACAGGATTGTTGAGCTTCAGGCAAACATATGTTCGAGCCTGTGGTTGAATATCTGGGGTTTTATTTGCTGCAATCCAGCTGCCATTCATAGCATCTAGAGCAGCTTGCAATTGAGAGCGCACTTGAGACCCATATAAGCCGTACTTTAGAACCTCGTGTTATCCATGTCCTGTGAGCTTCCTCAGAATACGCCGCCGCCGATGATAAACAATCGCTCTTCTTCCTTCTTAGCCCATTGAATGATGTTATTGGCTCCTTGCGTCATCACGGCCCGGGAAGCATTCGGTCCCGCCACGCAGTAGAACTCAAATATCGGCGTGACCCACGCCAGGCTCGTGGCATCCTGCCCGACGCAGTGCAGCACCTTCAGGTGCGCGTGTCGCGCGTGGACTGACGCGTGCAGCTGATGGTAGAGCGTCATGAGGCGCCTGCGCGACACGAGGCCATGACCACTGTCTGCTTCCGCACCATTCTCATCCACGTCATCAGCAGCGCTGATTGACGAAACCCCTTTTGACCTGGAGAACAGATCCAGTGATGACATGCAGAATTGCACGTTGGCGCGAGACTTGTACACAAAATGGCTGACTTGGCTACCGGGTGCAATGTTTGACACCTGAGGCCGGCCGGCCTTGGCGGCTGCTTTGATGATGTCGAGACTGCCATTCTTCTTGAGGCTACTCGCAACCTTGTCGCGCATCTCTTTCAGATCGTAGAATGACTCTTTGTCTGGACTTATGAGGATAATAGCAGTTTCGTCTTCGGGCGCGAGGGCAGCTTGCTTGGCTGCGTCTGCCGAGGAGTCGTCAAAGAAGCTGACGTACATGTAAAGATAACCACTGCTGTTGAATGCCGGAAGGCAGAGAGGCACCCAGTTCTCGCCGCCTCCGGCCTTTATTCCGCCAGACTCGAAGAGCATGTTGAAAATCAACTGGAGGTCACTGGGGTGAAGAGAATGTCGTCGTGGCCGGATGACGCTGACCAATTTCCCACCAGCAACGATGAGACCGTAGAGCAGCTTCTCTGTGCGTGTCTTCAGAAACGCATTATTGACGGCATGCCTCTGTGACTTTCGTATTCTCAGGCACTCCAAAGCGCCCAGAAGGGAGGTTGGAGAGCCCTTGGTGAAACTGTCCGCCAGGGATGACAGGAGGGACTCTGTCCCTTGTAGTGGAGTCCGCAGATCTGTTGATGGCCGATTCACAAAAATCTTTGTGAGTGTTGGCAGTGTCAGGGTGGAGAGAATCTGCATGTATAATGCCTTCAGCTGGTCCCGGACCTGGGCCTCGCTCTCCCCGAGCTTACTGATGGCAACAAAATAGAGAGGGCCTTCCGTTGCAACAACGAAACGGGCGTTCCCAGCCGTAAATCCCCGAAGCGGGTTCTTCATGCCCTCGTAGAATGATATTATGGTCTGGACCACTCCCATAGACGAATTTATGAGACCCAAGTCTCCATGACGACTCCATATTGGTTTCCCAGCAGAGGATAGGATCATGTAGTGCTTCAGCTTGGACCTCCATAGGGCAAGCCTCGCATCATCGTTCAGAGCCCCTTCAGCCGGTATCTCTTCGAATTCGGTCTCGAAACTCCCGAACCTGTCGGCCAGACTGGCTCTCTGAAACGGCATGACGGTGGCGGATTGCGACCTGAGCATTGCCCACGCCCTGCTGTTCTTGTTCATTTCGCCAGCCACGAGACTGGCGAGATCGGCAGGCGGTCGAAGAGTCGGCGAGAAGCTCATGACACTGACCGAGTCATCGCCGACATCGCTGCCACGACCGGGTAGTGCAGAGCCCGGGGAAAAGCCCCCAAGTTCGACAGGCGTCGCGCTGCCACTAGGCACCCTAGTTGCAGCCTTGGAGTTGGAGGACACAGCTGTGCCCTCGAAGGTGCCTCGTGAGCCATCGGGAAATGAAAGGGTCTGGACGTCGATCGATGAAAGCGCAGTGGTTGGCTTCGAGAGATGACCAGCGTCGACCTGGATCGATGGCCGCCTCGGGGGTAAGGGTGGAGGCCGGTCATCGTCGACATCTGTGGCCACGTCGGTTGGGGAGCCGTTGGCAGCGGTCAGCTCAGTGCGGCCGGCGCCGTCGTCGGATTGAGCCATGTTGGAGGTTACTAGGTAAATGTGTCATGTTTCGATTGACAAATCAGCCTGCTGGACGGGTGCGCGGCTGACAAGAAGCCCATGAGTATTTATGCCTTTGGAGCGTGTCCATGCTGGCTCCTGCTACGTGCTGTGCCGGGGGATTCCACGGTTAGAGTTGACGTCTTCAGGAGAGCTCCTTATTGATAGGCAGCTCTCGGGATAGTGGTACACCGTTTTGACACATATATGCATTATATGCATAAAGCAGAGCCACGGCCCTCCAACCCCGAACATTGAACCTTCTGTTGCCCACTTAATGATAGACAGTCTACCCACACCCAAGCCATCTACAGTATCTACCCACAATGATAGGGGTAAAGTCCAACAGGTCTGCACGACTGGCGAATCGTCACCTCATCATGTGTTTTTGTGATCACTTCCTGGCCCACCACGCACACACCACGTCCTCAGAAAAGCGTTTCCTCTGGCTCGCTGAGGACACGGAACTCGCCAGCCCAGCCTTGCGTCCAAATCAATTTTGGAAGTGCGATCAGTGACCCAGCCATGCCGGTCTCTGATTTGCAGCTTGCTAGAGGAGATCATTAGCAGAAGCTGCCCGACCTACTGGTCAAAGTGAAGGGTCGAGAAAATGGCTATTGTTTATCTTCCACTACCGCCTAGGCCGGCAGGCATACACGATGCCTTGGGCATTTTTGCACACAGATTCCGTCCCCGAGCTCGCAGCTCAGCCTCACTCACCTCCCGATGTGCGACCCATCGCCAGGCAGGGCCGAGCGAGGGCATTCTGATCAGCTCAGGTTAGCGGCGTCGGCTCTAAAGATGACGCTTGGACTACTCCATAGCCGTGCGTCCGTCTGCCGGCATTAGTGGCACGGTGGGACGCAGCCGGCTCTCCTTCTTTACTGAATCGAGAATCAGTTTACCCAGACGTTCCCCGGCCTGGTTGCGGGCAAGCCGTGCTCATCGCCCAGACCAAGTGCCCCATGCCGGGTCTGCCGGTCCAAGAAGCCTAGCCCAGGAGTTCTCAGCATCGAGACTCTTTAGACTTTCCCACGATGATCTTTCTTCTGCGATGCCCTTTCCCGTGCTCCTTATCAGCTGCTCGCCACCCTACACAAAGAACCACAAATTGTTGGCTGGCTGAATCTACTTGACTCCATCCTGATAGATCCGCCCCATGCCCTCATATGCTATGGCTTCCGGGTGTATCAAGTGTGAAGTTGTGTCGTACAAACATTTTTCAGGAGCTGTTTTTCTAATCCGATGAAAAGACTACCAGTGGTTACGGCTCATAGCGGTTGACTCCGTATCACACCGGAGAGAACAACCATGGCCGTGAGTTCGCGGTATCTTTTCCCAACTCACATAGCAGCCGCGCAGGCTGAGGTACCCACAGCGAAAATGGTGGCTCTGATATCGGAACTGAGCCCACAAGCCGGGGAACCAAACGTCGGTAGAGCCGGGAGCCGACCTTCTAGACGAACCGGCTCTCTTCCACCAGGTCGGGTCCATCTGTCGCTAACGGCGAGCCGTCACAGCCCAGACTTTCTTATTGCTTTGTTCTACTGCTCACTTAGTCCAGGAACAAGAACGGCAAACTATATACACAAAGGGAAATGCCTCAAGACTGGTCCACGGTAAACTTGGGCCGACCCACGGACCGTAGACAGCGTGGTGGTTCGTTGGTGGCCTCGAAAGCCCAGCCCCTTCTGCCTCCCTCTGAGCGCTCTGGTCGCTTGGTCATTGCTGTACGATGTCAGGGCGAGGCTACGGGATAAGAGCCATAAATCCCATCTGAGCACCCTCTCTCCCTTTCCTCGGTTCTCGGTGTCTTCGAGTGACTGCCATTCGCGACCTCATCTTGCTCACCATGTACTTGACACAAAAACGGCGATCCCAAATCCCAGTCAGTCAGATTATCGATGACTATGCCTCTATCACATCAGAGGACGAGCTTACACAGGCAAGGCCGGCATCACAAAGCTACAAGCTGGTCAAGGTCCGTGGGGCTGACGGCAACATAATGACAATCAGACGCAATTTACCAACACCGGGGATAGGCGAGGTGCAAGATGGTGTGGCGACTACCTCCACACCAACAGCGTCGAAAGGGGCCTGCAGATTTGTCAATGCTCGCTCATCAGACGGCAGTTTTATGAGAGTCCAGCGCCCCGTTCGTGACTCGGAACTCTTCATGGGAATCCATTCCCGAGCCTCAGGAAGGGAACCAATGCCTCGAAATGAATCGGTCAGGTCCTCATCAATATATCATGATGATGTTGATGATGACGACGCTAGCCGGGACACGATGATCTCGACCATGACGCTTGTTGAGACGGCATTGGCTGAACAGCAAGCTTACCAAAGGTCGGGAGGCGCCCAAAGGCTTGGACACTCGGCAAATAGAAGCTCTGCAACTGGGGTTAGCGGATCATCAGGGAACATAGAGATTGGTCATATTGACGAGAACGACGAGATTGGACGCAGTCGCAGATACTCGGTCAGTGAGTACGGAGATTTCGATGATCACACAGCCCAGTTTGAAGGAAATGATCGCTTGACAATCCGTCGCAGCAGATCAGGTAAGCCCACATCCTGCTCCTCATGAAGGCCGATATTGACAGGTCCTAGCACATGAAAGCTACAACACCTCTGATGCCAGGGCTGCATTCAGACCTGCTGCCAGTGTGACGGTGCCTACCCCATTGCCTGCAATACGATATTCGGATTTGCCTAGCACATCACCTGCAGTCCGATATTCAGATGACAGTCACACATCTACCAGATACACAGACAAGCTACGAGATCAGGCAAGAGATGTATACCTGGGCACTTCAACAGAGGAGGCTGCCATGAGACCCTGGCTGCAACGCCTCGTCCGCCTCTGCTCATACATACTGGCAAGCTGTAGCATTGCTCTCCCTGTTGCCTTCATTGCCTTGGGCATTGTTGCGATTCTCATAAGAGGGCAGTCTGTGTCCTCAAAATGGTCTGTGGTTGCAGATCTCGTTGAAGTCGCCGCCGCCATCTGGCCGATCGCCTTCGCTACAATTGTGGCACAATGCTTCAAAGCCGGGATCATCTTCCGAAGAAGCAGCGGCTCAGGGCGACGCATTACCGACTGCAAAAAACGTTCCTGCGCGTTGCATCGTCTCGAAGCGCTGTGCCTCCTCGTCTTCCTGATCTGGTGCCTGTCGCCAATCGGACCGCTGGCAGCCCGACACATGTACGATACCACTAGGGAGGCCGTCCAAGGCCAAAGCGATGTTCTTTATATCGACAAGACGGGGCAAAACCAAATCTGGGCTCCAACTTCGGATAACACACTGTCCTCGACAAGCCGTTCCGAGTTGATTCAAACCATCGGCGCCAGGTATATGCGCAGTCTCTCACAGGACAATGTCAACAACCCCGGCAACGAACCGATGTCTACTTACTCCCCACCAGAGTTCACATCTATGGATTCTATCGTCTCTGAAATCGGATCCACTGAAGCTGCTGGTTTACCCCACGGCATTCGCTCTCGCAGTGGAATGGTCGACAACACCCACGACGGCGTATCCATTGCAGCAGAATTCGAGACTCTAAAGTTCTCGATGACTGCGTCTGCTTTCGAATTCAAATGTGGAGATTGGACGCTCATGAAGAGGCGGCTTGGTAATGGTACATCGTCTGATCAGATATCGTACAGTGCTTCTCAGACTCTTGGATTAAGCATGCCTGGCCACGACGACTCGACAGCTTCTCCAACGGTTCGACTTGTTTCGTTAAACAGGAAATCGACCTCAAATACCACTACATTGAGAAGGAGGCGTCGCGACACCTCGCCTCAAGCTGTCGACCAGTGGGAGTACTCTTCCATCAGCTGTAGCTACGAGCAGGTCTTCTACAATGTGCCCGTGCGGTGCAGTCGAGACAACAGCACCGGATTGACCACTTGCACCCAATCGGCCGCGTCACAGCCTATTCCCTATGATGATGCTTTGAACACGCCCTTGGGCGACTTTGCGTTGGACTTTGTTTGGTCTGGTAACTTGCCGACTACGGAAATGGCAGCCACAGCTAGTAAGTTCTCCGCGTCTCCATTTGCGATCTCCAGCGGACGCTTTCTCCTGGATCCTTTGATCGTTATTGTTTTCGTTTCCCGTGCAGACTTCCTCCGAGTCATTTTCAAAAAATGGCTACAAGCGACGGAAACCACCAAACCAGACAGACGACCAAGACCAACGCTGACATGAGATAGCTGAGCGATATATTCAACGTGGTGGCCCGTCTGATATAATTTCTCTCACCAGCATGAGGGAAGTCAGCAACGCCAAGTTCAATCTCTCGGCCACCGTTACCCCCGATGAATTTGCCCAGCGTTTCGGCCAACTGTTCAGCACATGGGTCGGACTCGGCTACTGCCCGCAATGCTCCTCAGGGATCGTGGTCAACGGCACCGCGATCCCTGCCAACTTGCAGCCCCACTACAGAACGACCTCCTCCACAGTAACCTGGTCCGGCGAGCAGACTTTCACTGTCAACTGGGCATGGCTGGCCGTGTTCATTGTGTCCACATCTATCCTACTCGTCGCTGCGATCGGTGCCATCGTGGTCGAGACGATAGTCACTGCAAAGACGGCTAGGGAGAACACTGTGAGCCGTGCCACTTTGATAAGCAACCCCTCCCCAATGCGTCTCCCGACAATGTACTCGACCATGAGTGATGGCCAAAGTTCACCGCAATGGGGCAAGGCGGTGATGCAGGATATGGACGTTGCGGCGGGTGTTGGCTATTCTAGGACGATGTACAACTAGTGCAAGATAAGTATGTTATGTGCAATGTAGATCTAGGAAACGTCATTTAATGTATAATTGAAATATTGAACCGCCCCCTGTACTGGGAAGCCGTCTGTGACTATGCTGATATGAGTGCCTCTGCCTCCTGATTAATTCCGTCCACCAGCGCTTCTGAGCACTGTAAGTGTGCTATAAAACCGTTTAGTGTTCTTTCGAAATGACCGAGAATGAATGGAAAATGTCTGAGCGATCAATGATGTCTCTGAGGTGACACTCCGCTGTTCTCGGTGCTTTGATGAAAAATTCACGGATGAGGGAGCGAGACAGGCTGCATTGTCACCTCCCCGGTGGCATTTTGATCTGTCGTATTTGACAGTGGATTTTCTCCCTGAGGCAACGACTGTGGGAAGCTGACTTCGAGCAAAAAGGCGTAATTCTTTTGCAAGGATTCTGGCCGACGGCTGCTACGTGATTGTTGGGAATATGCACATTCATCCTAGAAGACATCTGGACCCCGCGTAAGGCAGTCTCGCCAAACTCTGAGGCGACAGGTCCTTCGATCTCCCTGGGGAGCTCCGAGTGACAAAGTGTGCTTACCCCCGGGGCCTCTATTTGATATTGGTTGCACATGTACACACCGAATGGCATATTGTTGGAGGAATCTTCTCTTGACTGGCCACTCGGACGTGCTGCCCCGACCTTGCTGCCCCGACACCTCACTTGACCCGTAGCTTGAGACCGCTGGGGCTCACGGATGATGAATCTGTAAACATTGAACATTTGTGCGCCGAACTCACATCCCTGACCCCCAGCTCGACCTTGAAGCAGAATGTGGCTATACGGTCGAGCCACAGCATAGGTATAGACTGTGCAGGAGCTTGTGGGCCAGAGCCTATCTCGCCCTTCCCAAAGCAACACTGATTTCTGTCAAAGACTGTACGCACGCTCGATCAACCAGCCATTCCGAGATCCATTTTGAGATTTGTAATTATCGGAACAAATCCATCTCGCTGACTGACGATCGTGGCGCTTGTGAAGAGGGGTTCGCCTGGCGGAAAGGAGGGTTAGAAGGTTTACTACGAGGCGATGAACATCATCATAGCCAGTGATTCGCGATGTAGACAACAATAGCTTCGAATGTTGAAAATCTTCTACCATCTGCCATGCAAAAAATAAATAGGACAATCGCCCAAGTCAACGCATGCCCATAGTGAATAGAAAAGAACAGAACAGAACAGAGAAAACCAAGGTCTTACACTGAGGCCCAACGCGTAGGACTTGAGCCTTGAGAACGAATATGTGATACTTGGTCAGAGACAACCAGATCTTCCAAGTTGGCACGCCATGTGGGAGGGAGCACTTGAGATGCTTTGAAACGGGCCGGGCTCTTAGTGCTTATGGACGTTGGATCTTGACTGGAGAACCATTGGGCGGTCCCAAAAGCAGGAAAAGGAACGCATAGCAACAAATTGCGCTTTAGCGCGACAGGCTCGACATGAATGCCTCGCTTCTGGGATACCACAGCCTTGTGACCCGCAGGCGCCAGCACACCCGTGGACCTGGTGGAGGCTTCGCAGGCTGAGCGAACAGGGCACAGCATCATATTTTCTGGGTGAATAAGTCGATTCCGTTGCCGCGCGGCATCATGGATGGCCAGAGAAGTCAACAGCAGAACAGAAGCCATTCCGAGATTGAGCAGTTGGGAGATATCGGAGTTCGGGGGGCGTGCACTACGGAAATTTTGACGCCAGATAGTCATCGTCAAGTCCGAACATTGAGAAAAAAAAATCCACAAGCCAGAGTTTAACCCACTGCCACTCAATCGACTCCCAACAGGGCTGTCTGAGTGAGGCAGCGCCTCTAGCGTTGAAAAAGGACCAGCGGACACGAGTGAAGACGCTGCGTGATGTGTCGCACGAACGAGCAGGCTCCGCCCAGGCACTGCCTTTGGGCTGACTTGACCTTATGCATCAGCGCACTGGATGGTTGCACACAAGTTTTCATGTTCGTCATGAGATGGTCGGTATCAACATGGGCGAGTGCACTTCTTGACTGGACAGAAAGCTGCAGCACATGTGTTTTCCCCCTTCGACGTCGGCTATGAGCGCGGTGCCGCCCTGCTACTGTAAGCTGCATGAGTAGTTTGATATTTTCGGTGAATTTTCCTCTTTGAGCAAAATATTCTTCTTGTTTGGCTGCTGAGTCAACTTCGTGAGGCTGGGTCTTGATTGAACAATTTCCTTGTATGACAGTGATGAGTGAGGCTGTACATACGTCCAATTTTGGCGGCACGCAGTGAGATGAGTCACGGAGTTCGGCCGGTCCACTATCACCAAAGGCAGGGGGTTGGCACAGAGATGTGGTAAGACGCAATGCGACCAAGCTCGTCCTCCACACAACTTTAGAACTTCGGCGAGCCCAGGGACTTGACGCCAACCCCAACACCGACACGCACGGCCTGCATTGCTGGAGCTTGCACCCATTAAGCTTTCTGACTGTATCCCTAGACTGCCGGGGCGGTCACTGATGACTCCACAGGCCGCGAAGTCCTTTGGCCTAAGGCGCCCGTTTGGTGTCGAAAGATTGATCCGTCTTACTCCTGCGGTGGTCCCTCCGCACCCTAGGCAGGGTTGAGGCTGGCCTGTCAATCTCAGAGGCATGTCAATTCCCCCATGACCGCCAGGCACACCACATTTCTTCGGCTCTTGAGCCTGCTAGACCAGGCATCACTTCATGACCTGGCACGCTAATTGTGGAAGTGTACTGGGATCGTTGCCTATCCCGTTGGTTGGACCCTGCGAGCTGACGAGTAAGGTTGGTACTCCGAACTCCGAATCTGCACCTTTGGGGGCCGCAACCAACCTCAACGACAGGTTTCGACCCATTCCTCATGTCGTAGGACCGGGGAATGTGGGATGTGGCTGTGACTTCTATTTTGCAAGTGCGAACCAAGTTTCACTACGTCTTCAAATCTGACTCAACCTCTGTTCGCATGGCCAAGGGTGTGTACATGGTACAAGGCGAAGGATTACGTCCTCTTTCAGATCCGTTATGTTTATGGTGGGTGACGGCCATGGATGATGGCACATACACATGGTAAGAAACAATTCATCTTACCGCGTAACTGGATTTTCCCACGCACATCTATAAGAATGGACAGTTCCACTCTTCCAGCCTACCATCAATCTCTTGCTCCTTATCATTCAGGATTACTCAGAGCATCAAACAATAGCAATACTCACTCCGAGTCAAGCCTCTACGCATACATCATATCCGCACTCAGCCTCATCACCAAAATATTCACGATTCTCTCCCCAGGCAAGACCACCAGCCTAAACAGCACCATCCCAAGCACAATGCCTTACAACACAAAAGACTACACACAGTCGACCTACTCGGTCTCGACCACGTGCTCATACGAGAAAGCGCCCCAACAACCCACCAAGACCAAGCGTTCCTTCGGGCAGAGGATTAAGGCCGCCGTCAAGGACATCGGCTCCTCGCCATTCGAATACGACCAACGGGAGAAGCAGAGCTTTGCTTGGGCCGCGTCATTGCCGCCTTCGAGGCTCTAGGTACTCATTCCTGTCGAGTAAAGACAACCTCTGGTCTATTTTTCGGCCATCGATTCGAGAAGAATAACTCAGCATGGCGTTTCTTGGGTGGATTATGATACCGCGGACTGCGCAACTGTCTTTCTGCACTTTTGTTTTTTTCGGACAAGACGCTGTTATTGCCGGCGTCTTGGTGTTTCCCTGGAGACTGTTTTTATGGAAACACATGCGGAGCGAGGGGATTTGATCCCCTGGGGTTGGATTTTGGAGGAAGGGAAGGGCTCAGCAGTCTTAAAGAAGCTAGGAGCCGAAAGAGTCCACCGCTGAGAGGAATTTCTGAAAAGCAAAATTTTCTGGTCGCGGCTTCCAGGTAGTGAGGGCTTGCATGGGCACTACAGTATGCTGAGTGTTGCATCTTCTTTGCTATCTTCGAAGCAATGTTTTTTCGGGGCTCAACATTGAAGGATACTAGTCTGCAAAATTGACTGATTTTCTACTGAAATGACTGAGTCGTCTTGCAGTGATAATTTCCTATTCTTCAAAGCCGAATGCGTCTCTCTACGTGCACAACCGTAACCACCTTGGACACAACACTACAATACGAGCTGTCTTGACAGAAAACCTACCGCACAGATCCACAACACATCGGACGCGAACCCAAAGGGGAAGATTAAAGACAAAGCCAAAACACAAATCCTCCCAAATGTAGCGAGCGGATCGCATACGTACATATAGATTGATTCTGAACCAGCGGCCAAACTTCATGTTTTCACAGTGCCCAGCCAATGTGCTGACCCCGACATCATGGTCATGGCCCATGCAGGGTGGAGCTGCTAAGTGCCGCTGCGTCGTACCTGAATGATCGAAGACCCCATCATGATTGCGATATTCGGCGGCGCGAGACAGTAATTGCGTGTTCTTGAATTCTTCAATACGCTGGCTGGCTGACAAATGTGTAGGCTGCCCCTGGATGACAAATCTGGCCCCGCTATACGAGGGAGGCTTTCACCGGACGTATCAAGGAACAGTTTCACAGCCGGGTGAGATCTCGGGCGTCAGTGACGGTTCGGAACTCATGTGTGACCATAGAATGGGGAGGGGCTCCGGTGCTATAAAGTCCAACAGAGGAGGTTGCCGTCGTCCAGGCTGAGTGCCCTCAGTGCACATCCTCCAAGTACGTTGCACGCCGCTTCTGAAGATTTCAGACGGAATCCCGATACTTACAACTCACCCATACATATTATCATTCTATGCCCATATGGCATCGTCAATACCATCAAAACATCCTGCAGTGGTCGTTGTAGCCCCACGCGCGCCTCTGGAGATACTCGAAGTTGACACCATACCCCCTTCGGCAGATGAAGCCCTCGTTCATGTCGAATGGATCGGTTCTACACCTCTAAACCTCCATCAAGCAGATGGTGGCCTACTCATCAAGCCACCACATATCATGTCTGCTTGCTTTGCTGGTACAGTGGTTCAGCTCGGAGACCTGAAGGACTCATCCCTCTCTGAGTCCTCGAAGACACTTGAAGTGGGTGACAAGGTCTTCGGCTTCTCCTTCCAGCAAGAGCACCAGAGACCCATGCAGACTTATATCACTGTTCCTGTGACCTTTCTCGGCAAGGTTCCTGCCAATGTCTCCGCACAAGAGGCAGCCACCGTGCCGAGCAACTTCTGCACGGCCATGCACACGATTACCACAGACCTGGAGCTGGAGCTTCCGTGGCCTATTCCGGAGAATTGGACACCGCCACAGGCCGACAAGCCAATACTGGTATGGGGCGCCGCCAGTAGCGTGGGCCAGTATGCGTTACAAGTGCTGAAGCACTGGGGGTATCGCAACGTTCTGGCCGTGGCGAATTCGAAGCATCACCACTCGCTGAGGGATCTTGGCGCAGCATCTGTGTTCGATTACAACGACAAAGACACCGTGGCGTTGCTTTCTTCTGGGCAGCGCATCCCGTACATAATCGACTGCATCGGCTCGCTGGAAGGCACTCTGTCGCCCCTGAGCAAGATCGCTGAGAAGGGCTCCAAGGTTGCGGTCATGCTGCCTGTGATTGTGAGCCATGCGAGCAGCACTGAGGTGCCGGCGTATGAAATGGATGTGGACAATGTGCTGGTTGGGCAATGGAAGGAGGGCGTGGAGCTGAAGGGCGTGCGGACGCATTTCTACCAGGAGAATGAATTCTTCAAGTATCACCTGCAGCCGGACATCATGCCGGCGCTGTTGCAGAAGGGCCTGATCCAGCCAAACAAGCAGAGACTTGTCGAGGGAGAGACGCTGCTCAAAAGAGCTGAGCAGGCGCTGGCTCTGTTGAGGGATAGATCTGTCAGCGGAGAGAAGCTTGTATGGCGAGTTGCTGAGGAATAATTGTGTTCAATGTGTGGGGGAAATTTCGCAAGAGAGAGGCGGAAGCATGCGAGCCTAACGGCTTCGGTGGATGGGAGAAGTGAAGGAATAACGACTTTCGAGCTGCACACAACCTTCATCTGCACGAGAAGACCAAACTGTACTTGAATTCCTAGGCAACTCGAGCAGGTCCTCTACCAACCCCAATGGAACACGCCAGCCTTCGTTTCGTAGTCTCCAAAGAATTGGCTCAGAGGGGTTGATGCCGGGCTAGAAGAAGTTCTGTGTACTACCAGATCGAGCGCTCTAGGTGATTGATTCGAGTTCGCGTCGCGGCGGGTGACGCGACATCAGATGGAAGGCAAGGGGGTGTATGTCTCTCAGCCGCGCCGGCGATCGCTTCCATCTCAGAGACGTTCGCGAGGCCAAACAACAGAGCGTTGACACCACCAACGCGCTTGATGCACTTTCTTATGGCGCACGCCACTACGTATCTCGCGAACGAGGGACTGACATCATTCGGCAATTCGACAACTCGGCATTGCAAACATTTGCATAGAGCTCCTGGCCGATGACACCCAACCGTTAGAAATAAGGTTGCGCGTGTGGTGTGGGATTGAGGCCTACTTTGAGGAATCATTGGTAGGGCTGGGCTACCTAGGTAGCTTGCCACGCTGGTGGTTGGTTGGCGTTTGCCCCAGGTGCTTGGGAGTCTGGAAAGTCTTCCAGGGGTCCATTCGACAACGGCAGAACGGCTGATTTCTGCTGGACCGGAATGCTCCCCCGACAGATAGCAACATGCCTAAGTACCTAGTCTGGCATGCCGGCGCGCTAGAGCTAGGCGCGCCCCGAGCAGGCTGCCTCGTGCCCCTTGCGCGCCCCCGCGTGCCGCCCGTTTTGCGCAGCTGAGTTGACAGCCTGCCAGCCCCCCTCGTGCACCCCTGCTCCCCCAGCAACGCGACCCCCCTGGAGGCCCTGAGGAGAGATCTCGAGCCCAATCTGGTGGACTGGTGATGTGCACTGCGGATCGAAGCATTTGCCTTGCCGCCGTCCACCTGACATGTCGTATTTCCGATAAACTCGTTTGCTCGGCCTGTTTCTGCGACATGACATGCATTCATTCTCATAGAGAAGTCCTGCAATTTCTGTTCCTTTTTCCCCCCTCACTTTCAAGTTCGACAGCACTTGCGCAATACAATTGTGTAACCCAGCTTGACTTCTTTGTGTCTGCTTGTCTCGACTCGACCCGACCCGACTCGGCCTTGACTCCACTGCCAGTGCGTTCGTTGCCCGGTCAAACGCTCTCCACGCGGGATCTTGCGATCGTAAACCCAGCGACTCGCCCCACTCTGCGCGCAGGAGTGACGCGACCACGCAGTGCTCGACGATAATCTCAGGGCGTCGCTGCGCCAGACCACTATTGGAGCTGTCACGACTCTCGGATCGCATTACTTTCCAATAGCTTCGAAGCTGGAGCAAATAAGAGTTGAAGCTCCAGCCCCGACCGGCTGTCGCAGACATTGAGCTGCTGGGTTGGTATCTAAACTTTAACTCAGCGTTCGTGTCTGTTGGACCCAATGGATTCCGATGGCCCTGAGACCCAGCCGACCCAGCAGGGTATGTGTTCCACCATATCATGGGCCTTCGGGCCAGCATTGAACTCCTGGACTAACACTCTGTGGCAGCTACCCAAAACGTCCTCGATCCTCGCCGACTGGGGAAGCAGAACTCGGGGTTTTCAGATGACGACATCGCTGATATAATATGTCTCCTCCTACCCTACTCCGACGGCGCCCGTGCCGAGCTTCGCGAGATGGCCTTGCGAACCTCTCAACACATGGTTGACGCAGACGAGGCGGCGCATCCCGATTTACAAGCAGCTGAGGGCCTGAGCCTCATGCCACACCTCGTCGGCGAGCACGCCATGGTCCTACGACTCTCAGCACATGTCAAAGATCCCCTACAGGGCTTCACCTTCGGCCGCAATGCCACACGATGTGATGTGTGCTTTCATAATGATCCTATGAGGAGGCTAAGCAACATTCATTTTCGGATCTACCTCAACGATTATGGCGTCCTGATGCTGGAGGACTCATCCATAAATGGCACCGTTGTCGACGGAACGCTTCTCAAGGCCAGGCAGGGAGATCGAGCAAAAACAGGAGAAAAGAAGCTACCGAAGCGCAGGACCATCAACCCAGGCTCGAAGATACAGATTCTCATGCACGAGGGTCAGGATGATCTCGACTTTATTGTTCAGATCCCACGCCGGGAAGGTGACTACGAGGAGACGTACAGAAGGAATTTGGGCCGTTATATGAAACGCCTACAACAGATTCGGGACGAGAACGATCCTGGGGATGCGGCTAAGACCATAACAGCTGGACCGGGGGGGCATGTGAGCGAAACCAGTCCCTCGCCCGGTTACTTTGGCTGCTAACATGCCGCAGGTCGATCTATTTCCTGTCAACGAAACGAAACAACAGACTCCGCGCGCCAAGCGCCACCTCCGATTGCCAGATGACCCGACGCAGGAGGACATGGGAAGGTTGCCCAAGGAGTGGAATGGCTCAAACAAGTACAATCGTGTCGGGCGTATCGGCAAGGGCGCCTTCGCAACAGTTTACAAGGTGACAGCGAAATTCGATGGCAAGCCGTATGCCGCCAAAGAGTTGGACAAGCGGAAATTCATGAAAAACGGCGTGCTCGATCAGAAAGTCGAGAATGAGATGAGGATCATGCAGAAAGCGAAACACGTAAGTTTGTTTACTCTCTTGGCCAGCTTGTCGGTGACTAACATCAGCAGCCGAATATCGTCGAATACATTGAACACATCGACTGGGGTGACCGACTTATGATTATCATCATGGAATACGTCCCCAACGGTGATCTCGGCAGTCTAATCGGCGACAACGGACCCCTTAGAGAAGACATCGTCCGGGAAATGTCCAGCCAAATGCTGAGTGCGCTGTCCTACCTGCATGCCAACAACATCACTCACCGTGATGTTAAGCCAGACAACATTCTCTGCCAGTCATACAGTCCTTTCATCGTCAAACTGACAGACTTCGGGCTTTCCAAGATGGTTGAGACCGAGCAGACCTTCTTGAAAACCTTCTGTGGCACACTTTTGTACTGTGCTCCGGAAGTATACAATGAATATGCAGAATACGATGAGTACGGTCACAGGCATCCAAGGAATAGGCAGCGCCGCAGACCCGTCGCTCAACGATACGATCATGCTATTGACATCTGGTCTCTGGGCGGCGTGCTGTACTACACATTGACAGGGAATCCTCCTTTCCCGGCTAAGAACGGGATCAGCTATACCGAGCTCCTCCATCAGATCATGACCAAGAAACTCAACACGCAACCACTGGAAAAGATGGGCATTTCAGAAGATGGCATCGACTTCTTGTTGCGGATCATCCAGAGACGTCCAGAGCAGCGTGCAACGGTAGAGGAGCTTCGGTCCCATCCATGGCTACACGGGACCGAATTTTCTCAGCAGTCCAACGAGGACGACGTTGACGAAGGCCTCCAGAAGGAAGCCTCTCAACTGAGCCTTCAGGACCGAGATTCTCCCGTACGGATTTCGGCTAGCGAAGATGGGGTTGACGACGACGACCACCTGAATTTGGAGCAGTATGACGGGGAAGGAGTCGATGCCGTACAATTCGATGGCTATGAATCTCAGAAAGAGAATTACACTTTCGGCCAGATGGATCAACAGCGCTCAAAGCTCTTCGGGGAGGTCAACGGGTCAGCCATCGGTAGCGCCGGGCTCGTTCCAACAACTCGCTTGAATTTGCCAGATTCTATCGTGAGCTTGGACAGAACAGAAATCGTAGATCCCGAGGTCAAGGACAGCTACGGTTCAGAAGACTCGACTCCTCGGCAGACTAAAGGATCTCAACCTACTCCGCGCGCCGCCGTTCCGGCAGCTCTTACGCAGAGTCGTCGGTCTGCCAGTCGCTCTGTCGAGGAGATCAATAACATGACATTCGACGCCGAATCCCAGGACCTCGAGGGCGCAGAATCTCAGTTGGAGCATCTGAACATGAAATCGTTGCTTCCATCGAATGGTCTGTCCTATATGAGCAGCTTCAATACAAGCAAGAGGAAACCCGCACATGACTCAAGCGACGAGTTTGACAACACTCCTAGGGCGAGACCACCTGTCAAGAAATTCAGGTCCGATAGCCTCTTCGGTGACGCGATGAGTTGGGATGAAGACAGCGAACAAGTCCTGTATGCACAGATTCCACCGCTGTCTCGCGTTAACTCGAGCAGGCAGATTGATAAGCCTGTGCACAAGTCAACGTACTGGGATGCACGAGACAAGGGCACTTGGCATCTCAAGTATCCAGAGATGACCCAGTTGCAACACGACGCCTTCGCATCTGCAGCGAAAGACAGAGGGGAATCCTTTGCTCCAGGCAAGTCTGCACTCTGGGACTTGGCGATGAAGAATTTCCCCCCTGCCGCTGGACAGACACCACCGCCAGATCTTGATAACAGCACATCTGATGCCGAGTCAAGGGCATCGGGCCGCAGGTCTGATGTATCCAGCGACCGACCCTTACCCCTGGAAAACGCGGGGAACGAGGACGAAGACATGCCCGACACACTTCCCCCAGACCATGGCACCGTGTTTCCGGCTCAATCGGATCCACCACTCAACAGAGTCGTGGCCACTCTCGAGTCGGCGGACGGATCTGTTGTCTCTGGTATATCAATACCAATCAATCAGGCCATGATTTCCTGGGGGCGAGCCCCGGAAAACACCCACATATACACACCGAAGATGGAGGCCAAGGTGCCAAAGTATGCTCTCAAAGTCATACTTTGGAAGGACGGCTACGAGCCGTCCAGGAACTTTCGCCCATGGAACAGCGCAGCTGACGACTTCCATTTCTATATTTCCACCAAAGCCACCAACGGCATACAGATCAACAGGGCTGTTTTGCCGTCCGACGAACCCAAGAACCCTAAAGGCCCCTCAAAGAACTGGGTCCGACTGCATGATGGGGATGTAGTAACCTTCTGGAGATCCGGTGATGGTGACGAGCAACTCAAGGCTAAACTCATATTTCACTGCAGCTGGGGTGGTTCATCGCAGCCACGGGCCGCACCGGCCGACTTGGTCTTGCCAGATCTTGCGGTCTGCTTGGATGCGTCTTGTCGTAAGGCCGAGGACCGTATCAAGAAGCTAGCAGAGTACGATCACAGCCTGGAAGAGGCTGATCTGGATGCTTTGGAGCGGCATAAGAATATTGAGAGAGAGCGGCTACGGTCACAGAACTTCGAGACTAAGCGGCTCGAGGCCTGCCGAATCTTAGCCATGAGGGCCAGTCGTCGGAGCTCGCCAGCGTGTGCATCACCTATCGCCCCAGCGTCTTCGGCGCCACCAGCCATGATGATCGGTGCTGGAGTGATCGCAAGGCATAGGAGTGTTCCGGCCTTGAAGCATGCAGCTTCGGGTTTGGACGCGCGCACACTGCAGACCATGGCTGAGGAGTAAGGCACATACCTGAGCCAAGGCGTCAAATCTTCGGGGGAAATGGGAGATATGGTCCCGACGCAGCCCCTTATTCTCGATGCACACGGTGTGCAGAGGCATCAAAAGCGTGTTAAGCATATTATATCAGACGATCTGTTTCCCGCACGAAGTCCAACAATCATCAACCCACCAACAACAGCGAGGGACTGCGGGCGTGTTCTTGTTTGAATTCCTCTCTGATTCGCTTTCCAAATGGTCAAAAGTTTACGAGTGTGTTTAGAGCAGCATAGCAAGCAGATGTAATCATTTTCGAATGAGTTGATCCTGAAAGGCCAACCATTTCGGGTATTTACTGAGTCAAAGGTGACGTGGAGGGATAATCAGAGGTCATACCCAGCGGCTGTCGCGGAGGTCGAGCCGTCGAACGCACAACTAGTCTAGCGAAGATAGTTTGTCATGGAATGAAATACTGGCTCATACCGAGTCGATGCAGAGTGAGCTCAACCCGCTAGGAAGTTGTTCTTGCATGCTCAATGTGAAGTTAACGAGTGTCACGTGCGACGCGTATCCCTGTCGCGTCCCGGGTACTGTAGCGCTTCCCGGCGCGTCGGCCGTTGTTGCAGTTCCACTCCACCTGGACGCATAGCGCACAGCAGGCGTGGGGTTCCTAGTGCCACAGCAAGCGCGTCTCGCCTTACGCGATCTTGGGACCGGTCCGGAGGAATCCTTTCAGAATCCGTCCAAGAACCATTGATACGATACATACAATACACGGTACGGCCTGCAAATCAGCATCGCGCATTCCCACCCGAAGGTCCCAATGATAGCTGCAATGCTTCGGATCTTCAGGTCCAATTCGGATCTATGACGAAAAACAACCTCAAAGACCACCTTGCTTGGTTGTTGGGCAATTTCCAGCTCTCCACGCCCGTCGGCCTGTCCTTGCCGAACGTCCACGAAGCCATCGAGAACGCAAGGGGCTCCACCTCCCTTTCATCGCAACCCAGCGCTAGAGAGCCTAACGCGAGGTTGCCTGCCCCAACCTCGACCGCGTCTTCGTCCAGGACAGTCGCAGCACCGCAGTTAGACCTGACTATAGATGACGACTCGCTAGCAGAAATATTGCTGGAAGACGTCCCGACCGGACACGGGCAAGAGCGGGGCATGGCGAGGCTCAATACAAAGTCCACGAGGAAGCCGTCTCTCGTCTCAAAACAAGAGCAGCTCCCGACCCCGGCAGCGTCTACGACCGCGGGTGGAAGGTTGTATCAGGCTTACACTGCGTCTCTCAGCAAGGATGACGGACAGAGGGCATCGGCCACAGCAAAGCGGCCGAGCACAAGCAAGGCGTCATTGTCTATCAGCAGGCCCACCAGATCCGCACCACGGCACTTTGCACAGGAGATCCCCGAAGAGGATGATGATGGATTTCTCGACCTAACGAGGGTGGAAACTGCCAATCCAGATGCGACAGATTCCACTCTCTGTACATTTGGGGAGCCTGTCCTACTGTGGACAGAGGACCATGCCCTGAGGCCCGAGCCACTGCTCACACCACGTGGCAGGAAGAGGAAAAGCGGCGAAATGACAAAGGCCTCACCGAAGAGCAAGCAGGCTGTCAAGGCGGAAGACGACGAATATCCCGATATTGCCGACTTCCTGGATGATGACATGATGACTCCGGCAATGGTTAAGCGTCGTGCTGCTGGGTTCCAATCAGCCAAGAGGAGTCCACCCAAGCTCCAACTGGCCGCTCCGGACGATGCGGTTCTCACACAGCGGACAGTCACACAGACTGTCAGCACAACAGAGACGAGAATTCGCAGACCGACTAGCAGCACAGGGCAAACACCAAGGCGGAGTGGCGCACAAAGCCTTGCGAAGGCCGAGTCGCCGTCTGAATTTGGCTCTGCGGAATCAGCCTCACCATCAGCCATGCGGTCTAAGGGATGCAGTCACTCGAAGATAGAGCCAAAGCAACTGCCACAAAACCCTATGGGCAAGGATGAAGAGTTGTCGGATGGCGATGGCTTTGCATGGAGCCCAAGTCCTCAAGTGTCCCGCCGGCGCGGACGCGGAGATATCGTTGTGGACTCCGATGACGAATTCCAGTCGCCTCCATCCCGCAAGGCCTCTGATGCAGCTTTCAATTCTCGGGTAGCAGGCTCCGATTCCAAGCAGGAGCAGATTCCAAATAATACAACAGAGGAAAGGTCCAACACCACCGGCCCTGGGTCATCACCAAAGCGACGGCCACTTTCATCGGCGCTTGAAAACGAAGTTGTCCTCAGAAGCTCGCAACCTCTGGTTCAGCCCGACGATATGGATGTCGATGACTTCGTGGATGGGCAAAAGCCAGTAGGTACTGCGCCGGAGAGGGACCCTCATAGCTCAGAGACGGACGGTGCAACGCTCATCATGGACATGTTCCTGGAGAGACCGCATATTCTAAGAGGTCTTACGAAATCGGTCAATGAAAAGTTGGCTAAAAACTCATCTGACTTTGCCAGATCGCTTCGTGAGAAATGGCCTCCGGAACGGAAAGCGCAAGTAAAGAAAGAGAAGGAGCCGCTTGTGAAAGAGAAGAAAGCCTTGTCGGATCTGAAGATTTCTCATGAGGCCCACAAGCACCTTATGGCACAGAAGGAGGACCTTGTGACCCAAATTGGGATGGCGTACGATGCTGACGAGGACACAACCGAAACCGAGGCCCGGGTAGAAGAGTTGGATATAGAGATTGAGCAGAACGAGCGAGTCTTGAAACAAGCACTCGTGGCTGCAGGCATTACCAACCGCGATATGTTTCACGATCTTCCAGACCCGCCACTAGAAGAGCCCGAGCCATCTGACCCATCTGTCAAAACAACTTCAGCCAGGATAACGCCGTCGTCATCGAGAGACACAACTGTGATACCAGAATGTCTTTCTCAAGCCGCAATACAAACTCAAGCACTCGCAGCGGCACCAAGGCAACAGCCACGGATCGTGAGCTTTGGGGGGCGCTCAGAGGCAGTCAAGCCGCCTGTGCCACACTTCTTGCAGGAAAAGCCACGATCATCGCGTAACCTCGGAAACATCGGTACTTCAAATCATCCGTACGTGCCACAGGACGATCTAGATGTGGAAGACTTGCTCGATGACGACGAAGACCTCTGGGCGCAGCCAAATCACTCCAATTCCAGGACTCACATCCCATCTTCAGCGAGAGTTACTCCAGCATTCAAGTCCAGAAGCCCAGCGGCTCCAAAACCACGACGGCAAGAGAACCACAGTGACTATGGCGATGGCGACGACGATCTCGAGGCCATGGTAGCTATGGCCGAGGAGGCCGAGGATCTCGAGCAGAGGCAATCTTCAATAGAAAGTCGGAGCAACCTTCGCGCTCGATCAATTCTGTCGGAGGCGTCTGGAAACGCAGGTTCCACAGCAAGAGTCAAGGCCACATCCAAGAAGCTTGTCAAGCAGGTGCCAAAGCCTAAGATACCCCAGGAGTTGTTGAAGTTTCCCTGGTCCAGTGATCTGCTGAGGGCTTTTAAGGACAGGTTCCGTCTGGAAGGCTTCAGGCACAACCAACTCGAGGCTATCAATGCCACTCTAGATGGCAAGGATGCGTTTGTCCTCATGCCAACAGGCGGTGGAAAGTCCTTGTGCTACCAGCTACCCGCTGTCATCAACAGCGGCAAAACTCGGGGTGTTACTATTGTCGTGACCCCTCTGCTCAGTTTGATGCAGGACCAGGTCGATCACTTGACGGCTCGAGGCATCGTGGCGAAAGCTTTCAGTGGTGATACAGACCGGCGAGAGAAGGATGATATCTTGCAGAGTTTCAAGCTGAGAAACCCAGAGCATCACGTGCAGCTTCTCTATGTCACTCCTGAAATGCTCAACAAGAGTGCAGCGTTCAACAGTGGCTTATTGACCTTGTGGAGAAACAAGAAGCTGGCTCGTCTGGTCATCGACGAAGCACATTGTGTCAGTCAATGGGGCCACGACTTCCGGCCAGATTACAAGATGCTCGGCGAGGTTCGGCGCAGGTACCCGGGTGTGCCAGTCATGGCCTTGACAGCCACAGCAACCAACAATGTCATAGTCGACATCAAGCACAATCTTTCCATGGAGGGGTGCACAGTCTTCTCTCAAAGCTTCAACCGCCCAAACCTCTACTACGAGATCCGGCCTAAAGAGAAGCAGCCTGTTGAACGGATTGCCGATATTATCAACGAAAGATTTCCCGGCAAGACGGGCATCGTGTACACGCTATCAAGGAAGCAGACAGAGAATATTGCCAAGAAGCTGACGGAACGTGGCATCAGAGCAGAGCACTACCACGCAGCCCTGCAGACAGAGGAAAAGACTCAGGTGCAGCGCGACTGGCAGAGTGGTCGGGTCAAGGTGGTCGTTGCCACCATCGCTTTCGGCATGGGCATTGACAAGCCTGACGTCCGCTTTGTGATACACCATTACCTGCCGAAGAGCCTAGAAGGCTATTACCAAGAAACTGGCCGAGCTGGCCGTGACGGATTACCATCGGACTGTATCCTCTTCTTCGGCCATGGCGATATTCACAGCCTCAGGAAAATGATCGATGATGGGGACGGTAATCGCCAACAAAAGGAGCGCCAAAAGGAAATGCTGAACCGCGTCGTCATGTTTTGTGAGAACTCGCGTGATTGCCGTCGCAGCCAGCTTCTTCACTACTTCGGCGAGTCATTTGCCCGAGACAAGTGTGAGAAGACGTGCGACAATTGCAGGATCGGTGGGACTTTCGAGGTTGCAGACAGGACAAAATATGCCGTAGCAGCTCTGGAGGCCGTCATGTATCACACGCGCCTCACCCTGAACCAGTGCACCGATGTGCTGAGGGGCACGAAGAAGCCCGACGAGGACGAAGAAGGGCAGTCGTTTCATGGCATCGCAAGACATCTCAAGAAGCCGGAGGTGAGCAGTGTCATCGTCAGACTTGCTGCGGAAGGAGCACTGGATGAAGAGAATCGAGTCGGCGGCGGGGGAATAGCCATCCAGTATTTCATAGTAGGTTTCCCTCGCGAGCTCGCTTGCGCGATTGATAGCTACTGACTTGTTCCCAGCTCGGTCGCGAGGCAGCTAGCTTCTTGTCTGGTGGTCGAAAGCTTGAAGTAGTGGTTCGAACCGGTGGTGATAAAACCGCGCCGGCCAAGGCTACCAAGAAGAAACCCACGAAGAGGAAATCCGCGACAGACGATCATGAAGAGCTGGCTAGACCGGCGTCAACACTGGTGTCTTCTCCAGTACGTCGTGGTGCTGGAAAATCCAGGAAGGGCAAGGCTGTTGCAAGTTTCTTTGACGACGAGGCTATAGCTGAAGATGATGAGCATGATGATCCGGAACCTGGGAGAGTTCTCCACTACAATGGCTATGAACAAGATGAATTCTGTGTGCCGGATGATGAGGAGGACTACTTTGAGCCAGTCCACAGGATGGCCGCTATATCACGGCGTCAGCGCACTCTCGACGAACTAGGCCCACCCATCTCAAGAGCCACGGATGACGATGAACTGGACGATATCCACGGTGTCATCGTTGCAGCTTTTCTTGATGATGCCAAGGAACTGGAAGAACAGTTACGCAACAGCAAGGGCTACCGTCGGCCTCTGTTCACAGAAACGCAACTTCGCCAGATGGCAGTCAAATGGACCAGCACGATCGACCAGATGCGCCGCATACCTGGGATCAAAACCGAGAATGTCGACAAGTTCGGCACCAAATTCATCCCTCTCGTCCGCCGATTCTATGACAATTACCGCGAGATGATGGGCCAAGGCGACGATGAAGCGATGACCACCATACCTGGCACCGCCGGACCCTCGACGACGCAGCGTGCCGCACAACCACAGGGTGACTATATCGACTTGGTCAGCGAGGACGACGAGGACGACGACTACGAAGACCCGGGGCTTGCGTCCAAGTACTTTGGCGCCGAAGATCCCATCAAGAGCCAGCTGGACAGCTGGAATGAGCGATTCACCGCGACGACGCAGCTCGACGACTCTGGCCCCGTGTCTCGCGGGCGCAGCACCGCGAAGAGGGGCTCGCAGGGGTCCTCCAAGAAGAACTACTTCCGCAAAGGCGGAGGTGGTGGCCGGGGCGGTAGCAGGTCGTATAGCGGTGTCTCTAAAGGCAGAGGCAGGCGGCCCAGTGCTGGGTCATCGAAGGGCGGTGCGAGTAGGGGTGCTTCCAGGCCGGGTGGTGGGGGCAGAGGTGGGAGCGGGAGCGGGATCTCTGTGATGCCATTCTGATTGTAGTCAGACAGACAGGATCAAGAAGACTGCTTGCTGGAAGTTCATACATGCGGTAGAGTCTTTCGTCATGGCGTACCAGGAAGGCTTAAATTGGCGCCTGTTTGCTCAGCATATGCATTGCTATGGCTACGAAGCTACATCAAGGGAGCGGTTTGGCCTTTGGACCAGTGACAAGCCTGTTTATAGGTGTGAGACCTACATACATACATACGTATCTGCTACTGCATCAACATAGAGACAGGTTCGGGAAGAGGCACAACACATGTAGAAGAATCATGGTCAAACTTAAGTGAGTACCAATCTTGATGGTAAAGTTCATTAGACTTGCAGTAAACTGCGGGTATATGTTGGACTGAAGATCCCGTGGCTCCCCTTGTCCTATAAGGGCCACAGAAGAAAAAGACAAGGTTCGCTGATGGGTCATTGTCTGCTGCACTCAGTGAGTCAGACTTCCCCCTCCTTCTTCCCCCCAATTGCTGCCTCTTCGAGGCAGTGGGTTTCCGCTATGCAATATGGTGTTGTCGGTGGCGAGAAACGAGAAACGAAGGGAAAACAAGAAATAATTTTTTTTGGCAACCCCATGGCACTCCACTCCCAAACCTCCCGCGCCATACTGTCCCGGGAAAGAGAAAAAACCGCCAAAAAGCGAACGACAAGGCCCTTTCGTAAGTGAAGCACATGTTGACCGAAGCATGTCCGCATGGGATGAAGATTAAAAGATAATTATATGCAGCGAATGTAAGATGGTGAAAATATAGGACCTGACCTCCCAGTATAAGTCGTGGGTGCTTCTGCTCGAAGATAATCCGCGTGCCGCGTGAGTTTGACATGAAATCCAAGTAGTAATTTGTAATCTCCCGCCGCCTGAATTCTTTGGTTGTTGTGATTGCTGAGGTCTGTGCAATGCTTGTTCTGTCGTAGAGCGTCGGCACATGTAGCATTAAAAGCTTTATAGTATGCCGGAAACGCTCTGCGCGTTGGTTGTAGAAGCGAATGTGTGACTGATATGAAAAGAAAAAAAATTAATGCACGTTGGTCAACGAGCCTATCTGCCGGAGACGGGCTCAGTACCAAACCCCCTTACTCCTCCGACAGCGGCTCGGGCTGCGGGAGCGGCTGCTTCTTCGCGGGCAGCCACGCCGGGGGCCCGACCCTCGTCGGCGGCCGGGACAGATCGGCCGTGATCTCCTCTCTGACCTTGCGGCACCACGCGAGCAGGGCATCCTCGAATTGGACCCACACGTCAGAGTGGCTGTTGTAGACGATGCCCAGCGCGTCGATATGGAGCCCAGAGACTTCCCACCTCAGCTCGGCGGCCTTTGCCCAGTAGCGGATGTTGTCGGCGCACCGGTAGGGCTTCTGCGTGTCGGTATGGAAGGTGGCGATGGCGCCGAAACGCCGGCGCGACTTACGCACCGCCGCGTTGTGCAACTGGACCAGGCGCAGCCCGTTCTGCAGGCTCTGCAGGAACGGGGTGGGGAGACCATCTGAATCCAGGGGCTTGGAGCGGTCGATGGGCACCCATTCGGGCAGCGCGGGCACGTCCATCATGCTGCCGTCCGGTGCCGGGGCCCTGGTTGTGTTGGCAGGCCCGTCCAGCATGCTGAGCATGAAGGCGTACTCCCTCTGCACCTCGGTCCCCGCGGGCCAATCCTCGTCCTTGAGCCACGTCCAGCTGGCGCGCTCCTCGGCCTCGGCGGCCTCGACTTCCTCCTCCTCCTTGAGCATCTGGAACAGCCCAGTCACCCAAGTCTCCATGATGCTAACCTCGTCGTCGCGCATGCCGCCCTGGAAGTCCCGCGTCGCCATGCGCTTGAGCATCTCCATGACGTTGAAAAGCTCCTTGCGCAGCTCCTTCTCCGGCTTGATCGAGTCGAGCCGCTCGGGCGCGTCATGCGAGGTGTAGTAGACCTTTGCGGCGCGGATGGCTAGGGTCATGACGTCCAGCACGTGCATGCCTTGGATCTCAAACCAGCCAGGCGCTTGGATAGTTGCCTTGGAGAGCTGACGCGCATGCGACGGGGGTGTGGGCGAGTCTGTCAGCGACGTGACGGAAACGTTGGACGTGGCACGTGACCGGCTTTCCCCTTCGTACGGGTTGACCCTGTTGTTCTTGGCGTACTCCACCGCCTCGCTGGCCATGGTCAGGGCCGTCCTCAGGTCGGCCTTGAGCTGCCGGATGGACGGTGGCTTGGAAAGGGGCTTCTCCCTGTGTTTGTACGTGCTTGTCGTGGGAGGCAAGACGTTGGGATCTGGCTCCTCCCACTCGTCAAAGTCAAGCTCGGCTTCGTAGTCCTCATTTATGGGGCTGTCGGTCATGTCGACACCGAAATGGGAGCCTCCCGTATCCGGGCTCGTGCCCAGGCTCATATAGCTCGAATCTGCATCCGATGTGGTCACGATCTTGGGGGTGTTGCCCGAGGCCGTTGCAAAATCGTATGAACCCAGGCTGCTGAAGTCGAGGGTTTGTGCCTTTGCTGCCCTGTTCTTGCGGGCAAGCTGAGCACCCTTGCCGTCAAGCAGCCCCGTGCGTGCGAAGTAGTACTGAAGATGTGCGATGCTGCCGAGACTCAAGACACTGTCCCTGCTCCTTGCCGAGGCTGCAAAGTCGGTTCCCGTGGGCCTCATGTAGCCTCTTTTCCTGGGCACTGGGCGGCCAGGCACGCCGAAGTTCCCTGTCGAGTGTCGCACATTCTCTGTTGGGGCCAGGTTGAGGGCTGGGTTTCTGGCAGTAGCAAGGAAGCTGGCGGAGGAGTGGCGGCTGGCAGTCGAGCCGGACGAGTCGCTGCCAATGGATGCCCGGGTGGAGTGTGAGCCATATGAAGCAGTCGAGGCTGCCGAGACGGAGCGTGGCGATATGTCGTCAAAATCTGCGAGGTCTGCCCCCAAGGCCGCTGATGGCTTGTGACCGGGAGGAGGGGTCTGAGATCGATCGTGGTGGGTGGCGGCCATTTTGCAGGTTGGCGGTCGGTAGTGCAGGCAGGCAGGCAGGCTTGGCAATGGATGGGTGGGTGGCTGGGTGGCTGGACGGGTTGTGTGTGTGTGTGCGTGTGTGTGTGTGTCGTGATTGATATGGTGAGCAATGAAGCCAACCACAGGACAGACAAGACAGGACACGGGTGGGTGCCAGGATGGTTGAAGGTCTCGCGAGTTTGGTCGATGTGCCAGCAAATCCCGAGGAGCAAAGAACTTGAGAGGGGGAAAAGAAAAAAGGACGGGTAGGTGATGTGTTTCGAGGCGCGACCAGTGACTGCAGGCCAGCGTGACTGAGACTCGGTGCCTCACGAGCCGGGGGGTGGGGGATAAAGTAAATAAAAAGGGGCCGATTTGCCCAGCAACGAAGTGGCAGACCACAGGCAGAGGAGGGACGGGTGGCGCGCAGACAGAGAAGCCGGTGCGGCAGCTGATTGTTGTGTGACTCTGGTTCCTTCTAGCTGCGGGTCTGGTACGGCCGGGCAATGAATGACTGTGCTACGAAGTCTAATGATAATAATAAGAATAATAAGGAGAGATGGGAAGGGCAGAGGCAGAGGCAGAGGCAGAGGCAGAGGCAGATGCAGACGCAGACGCAGCAGACGCAGACACGAGTGAGGTGGGTAGGTAGGTAGGCTGACTGACTGACATTCGATCAGGCAGGCAGGCCCTGAGAAGGTGAAATGGCACCAACTTGCAAGAACTGCTCGTGAGACGAAGCGAGTGTGGGGCATAAACGTCAAGCCTGAGGAGGAGGGGGCCATGTTGCTTATTGCAAGGGGGGCCCGCCAGCACACGCATGGATCCGCTACAGCATTTGGGCTTTGGGCACTGGTCACGGAGCCTTCGGCGAACCCTCCCCTGCCCTGCCAAGCCAGCCAGCCCGCCAGCCAGCCAGCCCTGGGGCATGTGGACCTAGATGGGGCCGTGATTCAGAGGCCCATGTTCATCAGATCAATCCAAAACAATCAGGGCTTAGAAATCCCCCGATTCGGCCGCGCCGCTGATGAAACAGGACAGGACAGGACAGCACATCACAAGCACCGTACTGCACGGCAGAGGAGACTGGGCTGCACTGCACACGACAGGCTGGACACGACAGGATGGGACCTCAACCCAGGACACGGTGTTGTGGACGCGTCGAATCTGTCTGGCCCTTCTCCTCGCCTGCCCTTCTCGTTCGACAGGCTAGTCTGCTGTTCTCTGTTGTCTCGGGGACGCGGGCTCCGGGAGGATTGACCTGTTGAACTGATCAACTGGCCACCCGACTACTGCGGGCTCTCCGGATAAAACCACTAGTGGCTGCCCTCATCTCTCGACAACGTGGTCATGTCAGCTTTTCGAGCCGCGGGATGCCATGCTGCTCGAACTGCTCGTCCCTGACAGACCGTTTCGCCCTAGGCACGTTCGGCTCCAATCGATGAGGACACACTTGGCTCGCACCGAGGCAAGCGAGTCAAGGCTAGCCCACGGAACATGGCACATGGCACCTCTGGGCTGCCCCAGTGCGATGCCTGCCTACCGCCCGGGCAACACCGCCAACGCTGATCATCATGAGCCCTGGACGTCTAGAATTACCGTGGAATTGGATGGAATGGCGCTTCCGTCATGGTAATCAAACGAGACGGGGGGGGGGGCTCACGAGGCCACCAATTAGGCTCCGGTCTGGCAAGTGGCCGGCAGCCTTGCCACAAGACAGTCGTGCAGAGCGCACCGACCTGTGCTACATTCTAGTAGTCTACTCTATGTACAGGTCCTCCCGCAGACAAGGCATGTCTTATTGAGCTACCATCTGTTCAAGCAGCCACGTCGGAGTAGGGACTAGCCAGCAGAGAAAACTGGCATGTTTGGTAGCATTTTCAGCTCAGACAGGCTCGTGCCCCGTCTGCAACGAGCCGACCCTCGCATGCCAGATGCACATTGTGCCTGGCTAAGGCTCCTAGTGAGAACCTTGTTCCTCAGCACACGAAAGTAGCGTGGGCGACTAGCCTGCCCGAGTTACCGTAGTCCAGCCTCGGGAGGCTTGACCTAATAACAGCACCGACAGCCAGAGACGGCGTCTGGCACACTGTATTGTGTACGTGTCGTCATTCAACACGAAGGCCGAAATTGCTGGAAATACATCTCCACTCGATACAGTACCCAAGAGCGGCACGCGTCTTGCACGTCGAATCTCGGTTCCAGCCGTCGAGCGGATCCATGACTGTTCTGTTCGTGGTGGCCCGCCCTTCGCTGGAGGTTCAGAGTCCAGATCTCGCGGGGACGGGCTCTTGGAAGTCTTGAGTCGACGTTTCCGGTCTGCCAACGCCTGGCCGTCATCGTCCACGCAGTATACGAAGACACAGGGGGGGGGGGGTGAGATCTACACAGTAGAGAAACGGCGCGCAGAGGCCATGGAGTAGTCATTGCGCTTCACTGGCGTACGTACTACATAGTACACTACAGGCACAACTGGCACACCACAATGCAGTGTGCGACGGCCCAGGGTCATACGTGGAGCAGCCGGCCTCGTGGCGAGTGGCTACTGAGAACGGATCTCTCCAAGCCGGGCAAGCCCAGCCGGGGTCGTGGGAGCAGCTGGGGCCAATGGTCAGGCCGGGACGAGGTCCAAATTTAACGCAGCGCACAGAACCGAACTGGTGGGATGGGGCCATGGCTGGTGATGACCCTGAATGAGGGTCCATCGGGCCTGCGATTAATTGATTGCCCTATGTTTGAAAACGCAACGGGCACGTACCACTCGCGACACAACGGTATGTATCGAATTGTGCCATGTGTAAAGGCTCTTGCTCGTTTCTGGCTGGTTTCTGCGTCGTCATGGAGCCGAAGCCATGCGCGTGTCAACCAGACAGCGGAAAAGACCACATGCACACACACACACAGACTGGATGGTGGAGGACTGGACTGGACAGGATGATGGCCGAGTGCTCACTGTTGGTGGCTTGATGATCCATTCTCGGACATCAAGACAGATGCGAAACCTGGAGCCCACTCGGGTCTAACCGTCTCAGGTATCCCTTTCATCTCATCCACAAGGTGGCTTCTGAGAGGCAAGGCCGAGGAAGAAGTGAGAGAGAGTGAGAGAGATTGGGATTGAGAGATTGAGAGATTGAGAGATTGAGAGATTGATTGATTGAGAGATTGGGAGATTGGGAAATTGAGAGATTGAGAGAATGCAACACACCAAGATCGGATCTGGTAGTCTGCCGCTTTCTATCCCAGCTTACTGCAACCTCTGACCCGTCGCTCGCGCCAGCCGTGGTCACTCTGTCACTGTAGGGTATCGCCCATCATCTCGCCTGCTCCCTGTCTGGACAAGTCGCAACTGCCAATTTGCATGCCCAGGCCAGCCACTTCGGGGCCTTGACACCATCCTGCGTTGGGGCTCGACAGGCTGTAGTCGGTACCACGCCATAGCACACAGCACCTGCTCGTCCTCATTAAACTTTTGCTAGGCCTCTCCTCTCTCTCTCTCCCCCCCTCCCCTGGGTACCGCGGCCTTCCTCTTCCTCCACTTTCCTCTTCTGCTCAGCAAGAGGAGCCAGAAAGAACAAGCAGGAATCAGCACCGACCTGCTGCTCAATCGAGCCACCTGCGGACCACGGCAAAACACGCAACACACGACCAAAAGCAACAACAGCAACAACAAAGCCAACCCCTGGCGGCCTGGGCATTATTAGCATCTCGGGAGCGGACAGCTTGCAGTGCACTACTGCAGGCGCACGACCACTGCTCGCTCCAGGACCCGGCAAATCCCCCACAGAACCCCATCCCACCGTGCAGCGAACATCCCATCCAGTGGCCATCGACAGCGACGCCTGCGATCGAGCACTACACACTACTGTAGCCTCTTGGCAACGGCAGGCACACACCACAGGCTCATCCACGCCTCGCACAGAATACGCGACAAGACGCCGCGGGCTGCTGGCCCCAACCAGCTCGACAAGCCGTTTCGTCTGGCCTACGACAGGTGCATCTGTCAAACAAGTCACTGGTAGCCAGCTGGCCTGCATCGGGCATGTAGTGTCATTTGCACATGCAGGTATCGTTCGTCTTGCAGCTCGCCCAGATAGCTGCAGCAGCCGGACTGTGCCGTGCTGTGCAGTGCAGTGCTGTGCTGTGCTGTGCTGTGCGCATCACACCTTGACACAAGGTTTCGAAAAGCTTGCGCCGCCCTGGTTTGGAAGGAAGGGGAGGCTGGGACAGGCTTGCGCTTGTCTCCAACGCCCAAGCCATAGTCACCAAGAGCCGTGCCCGTTCTCTCACGCATAAAGATAGAGAGCAGTTAAGATGCCTAGCTTGCTCACCGGCCCATTCCAACGGAGTGAGCAACCCGTCACGGATGCTCCCCCAGCGTCGCCGTTTTCCTCGCCGACGTCTGCCTCCGCTGATAAGCCGTACCAACCACACGACCTGCACCGGTACGCCCCAGACGCGCCTCGATCACCACCGCTGACTGGCCGGCACCAGGAGCGCGCCGCGGCCAATGAAAACACCCCGAACCTCGCCGACGTGTCCAGCGATCTCTCCTGGCTGGGCCCCCTGATCGATGACGGCGGCGTTAACGGCAACGTTTCGCCCTCCACCGTTCCCGCTCCCGTTCCCGCATCCGCGACAGACCCAGACCCAGAGCCCGAGCCTGAGCCCGAGCCCGACAGCGCCAACAACAGCCCCAAAATCTCTACTCAACCACCGCACCAGTCCACAATCAACGACGCCTCGTCCCGCCTCCAGTCCACAGTCGGCGTCACCCCATTGTCCAACAACCACATTTCAACTCACCAGCCACGCAAACCATCTCCCGGCCTCGCTGCGCGATTAAAAGCACTCGGCCTGGGGACGTCGAAGAAACCCTCCTCGTCATCCGCCTTCAAGAAACGCGACATTGGCCGCTTGCCCGAAGAGCAACTCCGACAACTCGACGAGTATCATCAACTACGCTCCAAGCAACTCGCCATAGAACGCAGGGGTCGCCCCTGGAAGGGCGTCGTCCGCATCCCTTCCAAGGCGAGCCTGAAGTCGTCAAAATCCAACAAGGACGCCGTTACCCCCGAGGACGTCGTTCCTGGGGACGCGGACATACCACTGATCAAGATCCTCGACAGCCCAGGCGCGGACGGTCACTCCGAGCTGCTCACGGACTTTGAGGCAGCTGAACCTCCCGCCATGGATACGAATAAGTTCCGTCTACCCGATCACACAAATGGCAACGGCACCAAGGTTACTTTGGATACGCGAAGAGAACACCTGGATCGCGACACGAGACCGCTCCCATCCCCTGAAGAGAGCCCGCCACCGGTACCAGAAAAGGATACGCCGCCGACATCTTCACAGCCATTCAATCCCGATGATTACTTCAACCCATTAGGACTGCAGCGTCCTGGCTCCATATACACTATTTCCCGCGCATCTTTCGCGCACCAACTTGCCCAGTTGACCTCGCTGCAGCTGCCGGACGCTGAATCGCTCGCTGGTAAGGTAGCGGCGATTCCTACGGCTCAGGCGGCCGTGAAAGCGCTGATTGGTGCCGCCGAGCAAATTCGAAGCTGGATTTACAAGGCCTCGGAGGTTATTGCGGGACTTGACAGCGATGACGACGTCGAGTGGTCTGCGGCCGGTGGCCGCGAAGGCTTGGAGGAGGTGGAGGACGCGACAACACGGTTCGAGAAGCTGATAAATGTTTACGTGACCGCGATCGAGGAGCTCCAAGGCCGCACCGACATCGCAAACGTTTCTACGGACGATCTCACCAGAGCAGTCACACAAATGGAGGCGATCACAGAGGAATGGACCAATATACGCACAACCCTCCGTAGCGTTCGCGGCCAGGTCGAGATCGCCATGGAGTGGGAAGAGCTCTGGAATGTGGTTCTCGGCGAGATTCAAACCGAGCTGGACGAGCTGAGTCGCCTGGTCTTCGAAATGGAAGAGCGCCGACACAAGTCAGCCATGGCGATAACAAGTGGTGACGCGGTGGACATTGGTGACTTGGCGACAATCGCGGAAGAGACCCCACCGGCAACAACCCGGGCAAGGGCTGCTAACAAACGTTTCAGCTCGACAGGTTCTCCGGCAAGCCCTACATCCCCGGGTGGGCCTACAACCTCCCACGACGACTCCGGCCTTCTCGCGTTGTTTGCCAGGATGCAGCCGCTCAGGGCCTCGCTGGATTTTCTGCCGATGCGATTGTCTGTCTTCGAGGCCCGAGCCGAAAAATCATTCCCGAGTGCATGCGATGAGCTGGAAATGCGACGGGAAGGTCTGGACGCCACCTACAGGAAACTGGAGAAGGATGCCGAGGGATTGCGCAAGGAGCTTGGAGAAGACAGGTGGGTGCTCGTCTTCCGTGGTGCAGCCCGGCAGGCCCAAAAGATGATGGAATCCGTGGACCGCAGTGTGGCCAGGCTCAGAGAAGCAGTCGACGCTCGCATGCACTTAACGAACCAGCCTGCGTTGCTGAAGAAGATCGAGAGCTTTGAGGCTAAGAAGACGCACTACGGGCCCGCCATCGATCGCGTCTTGTTCATCATCGATAGGGGCGTGAAGGACCGCCTTACGGTCAATGGTGAGATCTTGAGGCTGCACGCCGAGATGCAAGCGAAATGGGCAGACTTGAAGAACGAGATCAAGGACATGGACCTCACGTTGGACGAACTCCATGCCGACAAGAGGGGCAACCACCTGCGCGACTCCATCTCCAGTATGCTATCAAACGATGTGGCATCTACCGTCGGAAGTGGAGTCGAAACCCCTCAAAGCTCCCCGCCGTCGTCAGTGATCATGTCTGGGCTAGGAATAGATACGAGGACGCCAGGAAAGTCCAGCACAGCAACCCGTGCACGTCGTTCGTCGAGCAGCGTCAGTGGTCACCTGCTGCAGCCCGGGCGACGCTCTGTGTCGGCAACAAACTCGCCTAGTGTTCCTCGCAAACCCGTCTCGAGGCTGTCGACCGTCAGCGGCCTCTCAACACCAAAACGTGAAGGGTCAGCCACCCCTACTACAAACCGACTTGCGGCCAGCATACCGAGGCCAGCCTCAACCATGGCACACCGGCCCAAATGGAATGCTTTCACAAACGCGTCCAATGTCGACACTGGTCACAACTTCAAGCCTCTCACCCTCACCACCCCGAGCCCGTATGCAAGGACGACGCCTAATCCCGTGCGCTCACACTCGTCCCTTGCTGCTCCTATTGGATCCAAGTTGCCTACCATGCGCAGCCCTTTACGAGTCGAGCCTCAGTCTCCAAGTCAAGACCTCACACCCTCCAAGCCGGCCAGCAAGATGTCATTCAGGGACCGCTTGGCTGCGCCCGGTCCCTACTCCCAGCAGACGACTTCCAAATTCCGACCCGAGGGCCCCTCGACTCGACGCGCGACGTTGCAGCCGCCGCAGTCCAATGTTCCCGGGCTGTACCAACGCCCAGCGAGCTCCCTCGCTACTACAAATCGACGGACGAGTCTACTCCCGCAGCCCAGGTTCAAAAGAGAAGACAGTGTGCCCGGCCGAGAAAGCCCCATGCCATCCACTTTTGGGTCGAAACTCGGGCTTAGAAGGGGAAATAGTACTACCTCGAATGACCAGAAGGACAAGGACAATAAACCCCGTTGGCGACACTAGAATTGGCCGAGATCATTGGTTCAAAGGGAATGGCGACCCCATCCACCGAGAGGCTTCGTGTGGCATGAGGCCACAATTTTTATCTTCTTACGCAAGTCCCTAGTATTGGCTTTTAAGCACGGCGTTCATGGAAAGGCTTTGAGATGGACGAATGACTTTGAGTGGAAAAGAACGGGCACATCCAAGACAGTCGGCTTATGTATATTGGAGAAAAGGACCGTTGCCGATTACTCCGCCGCCACACTTTCCTCTAGAGGCAGCGGGCCCCCCTGCCAAATGAACCATGTGGCATGGCGGGCCCATCGAATGACGGAATCAAGAAAAGGCTGTTCGTGAAGGAATTGATCGGAAAAGTGTGGTGTGGAGTGTGTTTGTTTGTCGTTTATTGGTTCTAGGTTGCTCATTTTTATACCCCTTTGATTTGTTGTTGATAAAGTGAAGGTTGGTTGGAACGGCGCTTAAACTGATACCTCAATATGTTTCTTTTTTATATATATATAGAAAAACCCCAAAACAAAAGATTCTTTCAACTTGTTCCGGGCTTTTTCCACAAGCCACAGCGACGCTGATGCCAGCTACTTTAAGTCAGCCTTGTCGAGTCGTCATCTCCCAGGATGTTGGCTTCAGCCGCTTGGGACAGCACGCAAACTCACGCCCGGGCAGGTGTCGTAAAGTTCAAAAGCTGCACCGGCTGCTGTCCGCCAGGATCGGGGACATTTGAAGGAGGATATTCACCTGGGTTTTCTAGGCTTTTCATGACATTGTCACAGTGGGATCGCCCCTGGGAGCGAGTTCCAAAGAGATCAATCCGCCTGTGTCCTTGGTCAATAGCATTTGTCATTTCGAGGTTGTGACAAAAAGAAGAAGAAAAAAAGGGCTTCCAACCACGCAATGTGTTCCTCAAAAATGTCTCCATGAATGACTTCGTGAAGAATGAAAGGTGCCAGCCTTATCATACACAGCCTCAGTCGCCTTTTCAGAACAATCGAAACAAAAGAAAACAGCAAGGGAAATGGACGGCGACGCAGAGGGGAAGGGACTTTCTCTAGCCTGTGACAAATAGATGCGCAAAACAGGGGTCCAGCCATGGGGCCCTCTAAACAGTGAATTGCACACCTCATTACATAATGCGCTCGGTCTTTTTGGGTTCGTCCCAGGCAGACGACCGCAAGCCATTCATGCGTCCGAACAGGAAATCAACACCATCCGCCAAGCTGTAGGAGTCCGAGGCACCAGACTCCTTCGTGAGCGGCGTGTGCTTGACCTCGAAGCCTTTCCAGCCGTAGCGCTGTCCCTGGTACGTCTCCCCGATCCGTCTCGCTACGTCGTTGGCCTCGTGCAGGCTCACGAGGCGCCTCTTGCCGGGGTGCGCAACGGCGAACTCGGTGATCAGGTCGTAGATTTGCTGCACCTTTGGTGTCCCCCTGAAGGGTTTGCCATATTTCGCCTCGCGGGCGAACTCCTCCGGCTGCTGGTTCAGCAGGACCTGCGCGATAGACTTGTTCCGGTGATGGTAGAATGTGTGACGCGACCTGCGTTGCTGAGGCGCGCAGGCGCGCACAAAGGCGTCGTGGGCTACCTCGGCAGGGGTCAGGCCCACTGCATTCTCGCGATGGAGGAGACGTGGGTCAAAGTTCAAGATTGCTCTGATAATGGCAGAGTCGGCTTGCCCGCGGATGAGGGTATGCAGTGGTGTATCGCCGCAAGCATCGAGAGTGTCGAGCTCTTGGCCGTTGGAGTATTGGAGCAGCAGATGGAGCACTTTGATATGGCGATCTGGATTCTCTGAGATGGTTCTGATGTGACTTGCGAGCCAGCGGTGAAGGGGAGTCCGCCCGTCGCTGGCGTTAAGGCCGCTGCGCTCTAGAACTAAGTGTGCTAAGAGCTTCGGGTCAAGCACCTTGAGAAAGACAGCAAGCTTCTCGGGATCTGGGTTGTTCGCGAGGGCCGCATGAAGAATATTTTCGTGGCTCGTGTTCTTGACCGACTGATCGGCGCCGTTAGCAATCAAAAGCTTCGCCAGGTCAATCCTGCCAAGCCAACTGGCCATGAACAGAGGCGTCATGCCGGTCACGCTCTTGGCTTCGACAGCTGATGGGTGAACCCTGATGAGGTAGTCGACAAGGCGTTGAGCCGTACCATCGTTGGGGCCAAGTATCGAAGCTGAAATGACGAGGTCATTCTCAGCACCCAGCCATCTCGTCACGGCGCTCTCGAAGCCTCCATTGGACTGGGTCAAGTGTTTCAGCCTCGTGTCTTCCTTCGCCGCCCTCGACTTGCCGAAATCAAGGTAGTTTCTCAGCGGGGCATCACTCAAGAACCACTCAACAGACTCTATGCATCCTTTCTGGGCGGCATGAAGAAGCGGAGACTCTGCGCTGTCTTTGGGACGTGTGATTACGTTGCGTCCTGCGGTGGCCCAGTCTTTTCTCTTCTTGCCGTAAACCGTGAGGCCCTGGTAGTATCTTGGTTTCTCCTTCAGCTCGACCCCAGTCTTCTTCACAAGCTCTTCGAGAGGAAGGCCGGCGCCGGCAAACTTGACCATGTCTGCAAGAATTCCGATACGTCCTTGATCGACGGCGCTCCAGAATGCCGACTGTGGGAATGCGACAAAGAGGCTATCCTCGTCGTCCTTGTCCCCGTCTTTGTTCGAGAAGAAGACTGTTAAGTCATAGTAGTACTTCAGGCCTTGGCGATCGTCATTGCTGATGACATGTTCCAGAAGACACCGGCTACCCGTGAATTTGTCCTTGCCGTCATCAGATTGAAGGGTCGGGAAAGCCCACTCGAGCATCCTCAGTGGCTTCACACGACTCTTGACTTGCATCGAGACCTGCCCAATGTTGTCGATCGTGAATTGTTCATCAACGGTTTGACCGTAGATGCGCGGCTCGTCTTCGTCCGTCAAGTCGTCCGCATCTTCCGCATCGTCTTCTTCGCTGGTCTGCATTCGATACCGGGTCGCCCGTTTCTCCTCTGGTACATATTGGGCCTGCGCGATGTCCAAAATAGCCTTGGCAACATCGAGATGGCCGCGCATGTACGCTAGCGAGAATGGATTATTGGACCGGTCGGTCACAGCAATCTGCAAAGGCGGCTCGTTGTTCTGGGAGTCCCAGGAGACCAGGGTCAGGGCCTTGATTTTGTCGAGGTCGCCCGACCATGCTGCTTCGAAGCTGGGTTGGTGTTAGCTTTGGTGAGGAAACATCGTAGGTCCACCAGATCAGGAGGGAAGCTTCGTGAAATAGGGATACCAATCTACATCCACAAAGACTAAGTTACTCACAGTTCGACGTATTTGTCCCTCCTTCTCTCCGTGATATCAGACACACCAAAGAACTGGAATCCATAGGAGAACTCGAGCACTTCCTTCGGTGGTTGCCAAGGGCTGTGTTGATGACTGTGCGGATTTTTCCAGTCAGGATGAAGTTCGACGAAGGTTTTACCGCCAGAGGAGACAAGAACCTTTTTGACCTCTTCGAGTGTGGCGATGGCCGAGTCTATGGCGTGCTGCTTCTCCTCAACACCCTCTAATGCTGAGATGCGTGCCTTTTCTTTCTCGTAGTTCTCGAGGGCTTTCTCGTTGCCGTCCTGGGCGTGAATTACCGCTGTTCGTACAGCAGCGTATTGCCATGTGCCCTTCTTATACTGCTTCAGTGTTTCTTCCATTCCAAATTTGAGTTCAGGAGGTGTGGCCACCGGGGCCTCGTATTGACTCAGACGCTTGAGCTGCTCTTCAACAAGGTCCAGTACAGTCTGCCCGGTGTCATAACCAATAACGACGCTTTGCAGGATTTGATAAGACTGTTTTGTCATCGCATTGACATCAGCGCCGCGCTTTAGCAGCTCTAGCACGACAGATGGATTTGAAGATTGAATAGCAGTGATGATTGGCTGCTCGGCATCTCTCTCGAAGACTTTCATGTTCTCTTCAAAAGACCCTCGCAGGCGGTGTTCCATGCTCGCGGACTGCTTGGCGGACTTTAGCCACGTCTCGAAGTCGATTTGTGGCAGCGCACCTGCATCGAGAAGCTGGAGGATGAGTCTGATGTCTCCTTCCTTAATTGCATGCTGAAGAGTCGAGTCCGTATGATACCAGCCGGTAAAGGCGATGTGATTGATCGAATTCTTAACGCCAATCTCATCGAATGCCAAAAGTACCTCGACGAGTTCAGTAGCATTCCCTTCCACAATGCGCTGGAATGCCGTGGATCCAGTCAAGTCGGCCTGAGCAGAGCTGGCACCAAGGCTCAAGATGGTCTTGGCCATGGACTTCGCCTTCTCGATCGGAAGCTTCGCGGACAAGGCCAAAGTGAGAATTGCGGCTGTCGGCCGCTTCTCCTCGTCCAGAAACTTGATAGGAAGCAATACATCTGCCCCATACTCCTGACAGAGCAGATTGACTACTTCTTCGTGTCCACAAATGATAGCAAAGTGCATGGCCGAACAAGGCGTGTCCCAAGCCACGACATTGATATCGTAGAAATCTGGATCGTCTTCCTCGTCCTCCGGAACCGCGCCGGCGGGCGCGGAACTCTCATCTTCCTTCTTGACCTTGACGAAAGACCCGGTTGCCATGCTGTGTTGCTCGTCGTCACTTTCGGAATCAGCGTCACTCACAACTTCAATGTCCGACTCGACCGCATCTGTGGACTCTTGTTCTTGTGAAGGCAATGGTATGGCTGATGTCGTTTTGAGTCTCTGGCTCTGGGCTTTCTTGTCCTCTTCTTCAGCCTCATTAGCGTTGCTCTTGTCCATGAGTATCCTGACGATCTCGGTGTCGCCTCGCTCAGCGGCCAAATGAAGTGCAGTTCTGCCGTCGGCTAGCCGTGCAACAAGTCGGGCACCGTGGTCAACAAGACACTTCACGATCTCCGGGGTAGAGCTTGTCACAGCAAGGTGAAGAGGTGTCCTGCCTGTGTGATCGCGGGTGTTTGGGTCAGCGCCGTCTTGAGACAGCCAATCTTGGACATGCTCAAGCTCGCCGTCAACAATATCCTGGCACAGGCGAGCAGTGTTGCCGATATAGGCCATTTCAGTCCAGTCATCCTCGGTCAGAGGGTTGAAAGATCCGATTTGCTAAAGCAGGTTAGTCGTTGCAAGTCTGGTATTGAAAACATCAACGGCATACCTGTCTACCTGGGTCGTCCTGTATAAAAGTGACTTTTCCAGAGACGTAGATCTTGCTCTCTTCTTCATGAATGGCTTTTTCCTCATCCGTCTCAGGCTTCGGACAGAAACCACAGCAATCGTTCATAACGTCTGCAAAGCGGCCGAAGAAAGCGGGATGGCGATGCAGGTAGACCTCACGATCCTTAGACTGATTCCATTCTGCGTTGAGCAACAAGTCCCTTGTATAGCAGAGCTTCTCGATCTTCTTGGCGTGGAACTTGACACCATAGGGGACAGTGAAGGTGTGGTAGTTAGACACCTCATCCTCGTTCACCCACTATGAATGTAGAGCGTCAGCTGGTTGAGGACATGGCCCGCTGGATGATTCGAGCGCATGCAGCAAAGATTCACAGGGGTAAGTTTTCATAACACGTACCTCGGCAACCTCATCTTCGTGGAAGTCTTTGATGTTGCCGGCAAGACGGTGGAAGTAGCGACGATTCAGAGGCGGTCGCCCGCGTTCCTCGCGGCGCTTGGCGAGGTACGAATCCCTCGAGGACGACGTAGGCAACCTTTCCAAGACGAGTAGTCTCGCCAAGCCCAAGGTCCGTTGGAAACTCCTCTCAAATATTGTAGGGTCGATGCGTGAACGATCAAGCTCAGGCCAGTACACTTCGAACCCTCGATGGGAGTACTTAGACAATCTGTTCTCGTACGATGGGCTCCGGCGAGAGAGGTCGATATGGTTGATTTGACTGATGTACGACTGTAAAGCTCTCGGGGTGCAGTATACTTGCTTTCCATCGTAGGCAGCTCCAGAGCAGTCGATGTCGAAGCCCGTGAGGATCTCCGAGACATTCTTGTAGATGCGCAACACGATCTGGGTCCAATTAGTCCACGTTTGTCACATGGAGTTCGGGGGAGATTACCTGAATGTGACGCGTCGGATACTGGCTGCCTGCACTCATGATTAGCAACCGCCGCCAGATTTCAAGAAAGTATTCCAGCGGTCCATACAAATTGTAATTGCATGCTTGGTCCGAACAGTTGTTGTCTCCGTCAAAATCGAATCACGGATCCTAGCCTCAATCTGCTTGATCTTTTCGATCGCTTCCTCCTCTTTCAGGCCGTGGATGAAGAGATCCACGTCACTGGCAGGGCAGAACTTCTCATGATAGAATTCTCGAAGTGCTCTCTTGGAATCGCGGTAGCGCTCGGGAACAGGAAGGAGTGTATTTACGACGGACGACCCGGAAGCAACAATGTTGCTCCAATCCAGATCAACAAGGGATGACTCCGAAAAGACATTGAAATTGTGCTGAAACTCCTTCAGGGATTGGACAACAGCAGGCGAGCCGTTGGGCCGCCTCTGCTCATCGGGAAGCGTCATGACATATCGATTGTTCTCAGCTTGGGACTCAGCATCAAGATCCCTGGCACGGATCTTGATCTCAGACGTCTCGCCGTCTTCGAACAACGGGAGAACATTGATATGCGCATCCGTGAGGATCTCATTGTCGGGCTGTTGGGCGTAGAGCTGGCGCAACTGAGCCTCGAAATGTCTGTACGGCTCGAGAAGATCGATCATGGAACGATCTGTGTTCTTGGCGATGTAGTGTGCCAGCTCCGCATGAGGCACTGGCAAATTTGGCAGATCAATGGCAGACATGATGGGAAATGGTTCGCAAGAAACAACAAGTTGACGATTTGCATGGGAAAGAAAAGCAGGTGCAAGTTGTTGCTGGAGGCAGGAGTCTGTTGAGGACTTTTCAGATCCCCCACCCCCAAAGACCTGGGACGGCAACGCTGAGTCTTATACACGATGAAGTGACGCTTTGTCAAATTTCACGTCCAGGCAGTTGTCAGGGGGTGATTCAATTCGGGTCCCTTGACGTGAGCTGCAGCGCGTCTTGGAGTGACGCTAGAGGCTTTGTTGCCTGGGACGGCCTACACGAGATCCCGTGACCGTCAAGCATCTTCCAAGATGTGAGTGAAGGTACGTCGTAGTTGCCTAGCTGAGCTTGCAATCATTGCCAATCAAGGAACGGAGGATGCGATCCTCTCCGCTACGGATTGATGGTGGGCCGTGTATGGTGGAGGATTATGGAACTGCTGCCTTCTTAGTAGTTCGCGCTACTGTACATAGATCCAACCAGGCTGGCCCGAGCTTGTGCCACAGTCTAGCCCAAGCTGCTATGACACAGCGCACCAGTGGCAAGTCGGGCAAGTGCAGCTTTCAGAGATCGCAAAAGTCGGTCAGTCATTGTACATATAAAAAAGAAATCCCAAGAATGATCCTATGTGTTATTCATGGGTAAGCACAGAGAGATGGTCACATGGGCCATCATGCTCCAGCAGATTGTCCCGCAGAAAAGACTACCTAACGTACTGGTTGTATTCTGGCCAAAATGATTAGGTTTACCCTGCGAGATGTATCGAGAAACAGACACTTTGGTAATGTCAAATTCAGGTGACAACTCATGTCCTATCATCCTCAGTAAGTGGGACATACTTACTGCTCCAGTCTCGAAGTTATACAATCGTGTTCTGTGGTACGCAGCACTCACTTGTCTGCGTCCCCGAGGTTGGTCACACTCGCTTCAATACAATCCATGTCCCGCCCTGTTCTCCTACATGTGCGCACCTTCTGCCAGGCGAGGTGGATGCAGCTCAAGATACACACTGGATGGTGATCTGACCAGCTTTGAGGAGTTGGATCCACGTCGTAACTCCTAGCCATTGAGCTGTGCCCAGAGAATCCTGCTAGTTTCCAAGACTTGTTTCAATCAACGAATCCCTTCATCATATTGTACACATGAAGACATGGTGTCCTCGGACGCAGCATGTTCCGCAACATGGATACCGGAGCATTGGCTTTTTATCCATCCTTAAGCCTCGTATGATGTTTACAGCCTCTTCGCAGGTCGCTTATGCCACACAATCTTTCGCCATGAACCAGAACGCCGTGTTGCCTCGTCTCCGTCTTGCAAGACCCCTTACAGCGCGATCGCCCCTCGTCGACTCTCTCGCATGTGCAAAAGACCTTGCAGGCCACAGCAGACCAGGAAGCCCTGTGAGCGAGAGTCGTTAGCCAAAGATTGTAGGTGATTGTATGAGCGACTGTACTGACGACGTAGACCAAGACGGCAACGAATATAGTCGAAGCTACGGCTGATCCGTCCTCGGGGTCCTCAATGCCACCGACGAACTCCTCGTGGTTGTTCTTGTAGACGAGGCCCAGAATTGACAATATGATGATCGCGAATATCGAAAGGACGAAGCTGCACTAGGGTTAGATCATGTCGCGCCGGCTTTGATTGCGGCGTGTGTGGGTGTCATGACGAACCAAGACCAAGCTTGAAAAGCTCCAACGACGGGCTTCATGGTGGCAAGACACAACTTCGTGACAGGTGTTTACCCTTAAATCTGGGCTGCCGCTAAGTACGAAGCTCGGTTCTAATGTGACGGTATGCGAGGAAGTTGGTGTGATTGCCAATGTTGGTGCCGAAGTCGTGTGGTCTTTGGTGCTGAGACAATGATGTAGCCTGACGGAACGTTGCCTGCCACTGCAACCTAGCAGCTGGGACGAGCTTAGTCACCAATTAGCTTAGCAAACGGCAGAAATGTGGGCCTCAGCTTCCAGGTGCCGATGGCTTCAACTCGGCTCACCATCAGACGGGCATCTACATAGTTACTGACAAAGATTCCAATTCCACTGTTCGCAAGACCTCTGCATCGCGTGTGGAAGTCGAACTGTTATCTCCTCCCACTGTCCAACATCCAGGGTCACCCTGCTGCTGCAAACCGGAACACCAGCTGATCATCCTCCTGCTTCCCCGCAGAGTAGCCCGAAGACAAGTAGTTGACGAGGCCGCATTTGTCTTGTCCAACATACATCCAGCCCACGTCTTGGATAACTCGCGCCGATCTGTCACAATGTTTGAGGTCAGCTCACTCTTGAGGAAAGGAAACAGTCTCGGGACTTCTAGTACTTGAGTCTGACCCTCGCACGTCTAGGCACTTCAGCCAAACCCGGAGGACCATCTCCATCTGAGATTGCATCGTGCGAGGTAGGCATATTCCCGAGACTATTTGCACTCTCACGAATATATGCACCCGCCTCGCTCGCCCGCTCGAATCTCTGAGCTGGGAGACTGCATACGGGCCAGCTCGCACCCTGTCCCACCACCGATGCTCTTCCGAAACTTCTTCCTGATTGATAGCTGACTGCGAATGCTGTAGATCGATCGTTCTAACATCTTCCGAGTCAGTGGTGCTCAATTCTCCTCATCATAAATGCACAAATTCTTGCTTTTCAAAACATCACATGTTCGGTCGCTTCCATTGTTTCAGTCTTTCGCAACATACGCCGTGGGCCTGCGAGACCAACCCCCCTGCGACCCCTGGACCTTAGAGATTGGCACGTCCACTTTTGCATCATGCAGGGCTACCGCGTACCTTACTTGATGCATAGAAGGGGCCGCCGTCTCCTCTATTCCGGTATCCCAAGCCCTGCCATCGAGTGATTGGAGGGCAACTCATCTAGTCTGGCATATTTCCTGCCTTTTGGTTTCACAAAGTCGTCGTGTATGAATGCCATTATTCTCGTTCTGGCCCAAACGCCTTTTAATGTTCGGACTCTTTCCCCCAAGGATGCCCAAATGTCAAATGCTCACGCGCCGCATCTTACCGGATCAGACTTACCGAAATCCGAGCTGCACAGCGCACTTTCGAAGGAGCGTACATGAGAACAGCCCTGTCGCAATTTTCGTTCGCGCTCATCATCCTGAAGATCTTCACCAGCGAATTTTACGCGATTGGAGCACTGTTTGCCGCATACGGGGTGGCCGTCTTGGCCGTGGCGATCTTCAGACGATATGAAGGCAACAAACAGTTCTTTGACCGGGAGGAATCTGACTCCGAGAGTGATGATGACGGCGACGTCGGGGAGCATCTGCTGGGTGAAGACGGCGGTGTTGCTTCTCCCCGGGGTCGCCGGCGGGTTCAGACGATTAGGAAGAAGTTTCGGACCAGCGGCAATAGCGGTAAGTCATTTTCCAAGAACCATGTTTGAACGAATCGCATGCCTTTTGTTTTCCCGCCCTCAATCAGCACTTTGCGCCAAACCCTCGAAACCTGTCTCTTCGTCGGTAGTATTGGATACATTTCACTAATGACGCGCCAGTTACGCTCCTAACATTTTTGAGTTTGGGAGCATACATTACCCTCCTAGTGCTGACATTGAGGCTATCCTCGTGATTGTCGGTTTGCGTACATATTGACAATTTTCTGGGTCCTCGTCTCATGTTTCCTTGCGATTGGTCGCCACCAGCCATTCGGGCAAGATACACCTTGTCGGGCAGATCATGTGAATCACCACGCACATGCAATCGAACGCCCACAGCCCGTGAGGACCACTCAGGGCGCGCTCCAGGGGGGAGTAGGCAACCATCAGCTCGTTCAAAGGGTGTGTTGTGCTGGCTGTCTACTGCGGGGCTCACGCAGCTGAAACGCATCAGCGTCCAGAAGCGGTATCAGGAACAGCTCGATGACAGCCTCATACGCTGTCCCCGTCCAGCACCAGAAGTAGGCCGGAATAACACAATGCATGTTGCGGTCGGGTAAATAGGTTACATTTGTCGAGCTGTGCGGTCTGGGACCCTCATTCATGTTGTGCTAGCGCCCTGCGGCAGCCTTGTGCAACCGGGCACAGCAGGAAGTTTTTTTGAGCCATGCCTTAAAGTTCTCCATCAGCTTATCGATCACAAAGGGACATGCTACGGGGTATCAGATCAATAGCGGTCTGCTGAATTGCCACCTCGGAAAGATGGGCCGTAGAGCATTTGAAATGTGAGGTGGGCATAATAAGACCTTCGAGATTTCCGCCAGCTCCATCCACAGACAAGGGCCGTCGTCCTCATAACAAACTGTAATTCATAACAGGATGCGAACCGATCGGCCGAGCAACCATTTCTACCAAACCATCCGGCCGAGAAGCATCGAAGCCCCCCGTCCCGATCCTCCAGTTCTGAAACCAATACCCGTGTCCCTGCCGGGCCCCAGTTCCCGAGCTCACTACCACCCCTCCCGGTCCTCCCCACACAATAAAGTTTGGACCGTCCCGCCTGGCGCCGATCCCCGCAGGCCTGGTCCTTGCCCTGTTCCCATGTTGCCCTGTGCATCCCTCCGAGATTTACCCTTCTCTAGACGTCGTCTCTAAAGGAAACAAAACTGTTGTTGGTCGCTGTCGGTGCGATGCTTCTTTCTTTGTGGCTCTTCTAGTTGTTGTGTCTCTAGACGTTGGCAATTCACCAATCCAACACCTCCCCCTCCGCCTGAAGCTTTTACTTTGTTTGTGCTCGAAACAAGCTCTCGCCTGGTATGAACCTGCCGATGCAGATGCAGATCGACGCCTCTGGTCTTTTCTGGATGGGCATCCCGATAATGACTTGGAGAAAGCCCCAGGATACCTTACTCTTTCGTCCTTTCCTCTCCGGTCAGTGATGCCCTGGGGGTTCTCCAGAACCCACCAACAGGACAGGTCAGCGCAGTAGATGCGTTTAGTCCCCTTCCGATGACCGCGGGTCTGGGTTGGTTCTCTTGTCTAGTGGCGGGCTTGGCCTAGTACGGCGGCATCCAACTGCCCAGAAAAGCCGGGCCGCAACGCCTGACGATGCTGGCTCCGACCTGGTCTGCGCGACATCCGAATTCAGCCCTCCCTCGCAGCAAGCGTGTTCGAAGCACCTTTCTTCCTGAGTCTAGCTCCGCATCTCGCCCTGTTCCGGTTTCCCGTTTCCATTCCAGTTCCAGTCTTGATGAGCAGCACTGACCTGGGGCGGCTGGGAACTCGCCCCTTCGACCTCGGGGTACCAGCTTCCGAAGCCCTCTCCCGGTCTCGACAACGTGGGCGGGTGGTACGTTTGCTGCCAGGAGCCGTAGCTGGTCACGTGGGATGAGGTCTCCGGAGGGGACATCGAGGCAGCCTGTCCCACCTGTGGCGATCCCATGTTTGGTACGGAAGGGTACATGTCGGCCGGAGACATGGGGTTGGGCGTTTTGCGCCCGTAGGCGTTGGCTGTCATTTGCGACATGGCCGCGAACGGCTGGTCCGGGGCCGGGTATGAGCTCCACTGCATCTGGTCCCTCGCCGACGCGTCCCCCGGGACAGGAGCTCCCGGCCAGGCCCCAGGGGGAGGAGTTGCGCGCTGGTAAGGCGAGAAGTTCGGGACTATTGGCGGTGTCTGGCTGTACGGCTGCCACGAGGCGGCCATTCCCTGGCCGCCATAGTCGGGGTATACGCGGTTCATGGGTGCGACAGGCGGCACTGCAAAGATCGTTACTACAACTGCTCCGCCTCCTCCCAGGTCGCCAGAAGCTTCGGCATTCTCTAACGCAAGGCAAAAGGTCGACTTACTCTTTAGATCTGGTGGGTCCGCCAACCCCATATGCTGGATTGGAGACATGCCCATGGCTACATGGTGATGCATGCTCGGGGAAGACCCTGCCGAAGCAAGCCTATGGCCTACCGGCCGCGTTATCGGTTTGTTTCTGGCGTCCATCGAGGTCTGTTGATCTACGGCCGTGATGACGCATTCTTTGTGAAGTCGCTGACACTGCTCACATTTCGGGCCGCGCGCCTGCACACACCTGATTTTCCGCTTCCGACAATTTGCTACAAGCAGTAAATGGTTAGTATCGACGACCCGGGCGTGCGACATTGTGTGTCGTTTCTGAGGTGCAGAATCTTTTCCCTTACTACAGGCAGTTCCTGCTCGGTGGTAATTCAGCTTCCCTCTCTTTTTGTCGGCATTGACGCCCATGTTTGCTAGATCGGCCCCGTGTGCCTGATCAGCTGTTCCCAGTCCCGGGTCTTCTGATGATTCACGCTTGTCGTCGAAGTGCATAGTGGCCGGGTCACCCTCACTTTTCACCGGCTGGCCTGGTGATCTCAGGCCCATTCCAGCGGGCTGGGAAGGAATGGGATAGCCTGTATCATATGGCGGCGGTGGCGTGGTCGGAGAGGGGTATTGATACGACATTGTATCGCTCCTTGGCTCCCTCGGACACTCTAATACGTGTCACGAGGTGGATGGGCCTTCGAAAGTTTCCGCTTGTCAGTGTCACGATAGTGGAACAGCCACAAGCCATGAACGTTTTGCGTGTTTTGGCTGTGCGGATACTGGGATTCTGGGATTCTTGGGGCTTTCTGGGGCTTCTTGGGGCTTTTGGGCTCTCGTGTCCTGTGTGATGAACACGAGGACGTGGACACCCGAGGAGGGCGTGTTCAAGAACCAAGTCCCGGCTCCGGCTCAGATGGATCCTTTCTTGTCGTGCTGGCTTTGATGTCGTGCTGTCGCTGTGGAGGGCCCTGCAGAAGTCGTCGGCCGATTCTTTGGGATGCTAGGTCAGCAACCTGGTCTATTGTCGCGCCGGATTCGAAAACAAAGGCAGCTCCTCAGGATATGAGGAAGTGAACCAAGGACTCGCTGTCAAGTAACCTTGCTGCAAATGGAATGGCCAAAGGCGAGGAGACAAAGAGAGGTACCGATTCGCAGCGAGCCAATCGAGATTGCCGAAACGAGATGGGGAGGAGACTGGGGAGCCAAGCGATCTGACTCGTCTTTAAAGGGAGATTTACCTCTGCCAGCCGCAAGGTCTCGCTGCAACTATGGAGGGCAAATGGGGGTCGGCGTGGAGCTTATTCGCCGTTGTGATCTGCACGGTGGATTGCCGTGACTCCCTCACAACAACAGCAGCAACACCAGCATCAGGGGCGCGAAGCTCATGTGGGGTGGACGAAGGACTGCAGTCGGTCTGTGAGAGATGTGGATGATGTTGCAGTGGGCTGCCACCCAGCCCTGTGAGGTTTTTCAGACCGCCGGTCGACCGCAACTCGCTGCTCCGGATACCCCTCGACAGGCCGACTGCGTGCAGGAACCCGGGTCAGTTGACAGCTAGTCAACTTGAGTCTTGCTTCTGGATGGGGAGGGCAGCCCAAGGAGGCCAGGTCCAGAACCCCAGCAGACACCGACCTAGCCTAGGGCTCTTCTATTCAATGGATGTGGTTCACCAGGGCCCTCCTTGGCTTGAGGCCTTGGGTCGCGATCCCAACACAGTGTGTTTCCTTCCGAGGATACCCTGGTATGGACAGTTATTACGCTGATGTTCGTGGGCCACTGTTGGCTACTGTGGCACATGCACGAAATCAAGCTTGGGGCCTTTTGGGGGCGATCAGGAACAGTAGGTGACGGCAGCGCAGGTGGACACGGGCCAAGTAGGTATGTTGAACAGCGAGAGAGCGTACCTTTTTCCTTGCGTCTCTCTCTGCCTTGTTCCCGGCAGAATGTCTGGCGCGCTGCTGACCTGAGACAGGCCACTTCCTTTTTGACAGCAATGGTTTGGCAGCAATGACAGCCAGCCAGCCTGGCCCAGCCCAGCCCAGCCCAACTCCAAAAGATGCGCTGTCCCTTGATACTCGGGTGATTCGGTGGCGAGCCCGAGTGCCTAATGAGAATGACAGGAGCGCGAATGGTGGTCTATTTCCCCCCTGTTTCTCGCTGGGCTTACTTTTTCCTGCTCTGCCCTGCTAGCGCCCAAGAGAAAGAGACACTGTCCGGCCGATCACCAAACTGATGGCAGCAATATGTATGACGGACCACGGTGAGACTCGTCAGATGACTAAGTTCGAGCTCATTCCTCAAAAGGGAAAGCGAGAGAAAGAAAAAAAAAAAAGGAAAGGAAGAGCGGAGGCAAGGGGCAAGGGTCCGACTGAGCGAAGCAAGGGAGGAGCTGGAGCTGCCTCCCGCAGCAGATTGCATAGAGCCCCAGTCCCGGGGGGGGGGGGAGGCGGGGGGTGCCAGCAACTCAAACTGGCAACGCCGAGATGGTGAGTAAGACAGCTTATTTCCCCCGTATTGACAGATTGAGGTCAGTTAGCGAACAAAGCAAATGTGATTTGCAAAGAAAATGAAATAAAAAAGGGCTGCATCGCCCTGCGGAACTGGGTGCTGAAACAGGACCGCATCCGGATAAACACAACCTTGGCGGGCCTTTGATGCTGAGCAGATATTCAATATCATTATTATGCAGACGCGACACCAGGAGGACAAGTGGCTCGGAGCACATCTCGGTGCTCCCTCCTTACTGTAGTACCAAAAAGTGTGTACCAGCCACATGCTGTTGATGTGTGATGTCCACTTTACTTTGCTATATCTCAATCACATCGCATGCTTCAAAACGAGGTTGGTACTGTAGGCCGCCAGGCATCAAGGTGGGCCCCCGGCGGGTTTCCTGGTTCCTCTTTGCAGGCTGAATTCGCAGACAACCTCATGAGAAGCAGCGTGTTTAGATGGCACTCGGCGGGGTGGTGCTCGGCTATAACGAATCTGGGTGTGTTGACGGTGACGCATTCCGTCATCTGTGACATTACTTGGCTTTCCCAAGTCACCCCATACCGACATGAGACCTACCATCCTGCGGCACTTTCGGTCCAGCCATCCATCGAGTCCAAGGTGGCCCCGAGGGCAGTCTTCTCCTCGTCCGTATTGCATCTGTTGCCGATGGTACAATGGTACAGTAGATGGGCTGCAAGGGCTGCAAGGGTCCTCGTGACGGCAGCCAAGCCCCCGGGGGGTTGGGGGGGGGGGGGCCGCGACTCGACAGCAGAACGTCTTTCTGACCTGTCAGGGCGCCCTGTGCAGCCACTCACTGCCTGCTGTGTGTGCATCTCACTTGGCAGCTTGGGTGCATTGCTGCAGGACACCTCTGCATGGCTGTCAACAGCGTGCTTGGTGGGTGCATCCACACAACGGTGCAGCTCGGAAGCCTGCCGCCCCTTGACCGGTCTTGTGTGTTCCCCTCCTGTTGGCTGGGGAGTGACCTTGGGAGCTGACAATGCTGCCCTATTCTTCTCTTCATTGTGTCTCAAGTCTGCGACTTACAACCTCTTCATTCTCTGCCCATCTAGACCTGGCTCCCTTCCGCTTTTGCCCGCAGCATTACCCCCTTTTAGTATCCAATGCCGTGCTGAGCAAAGCTGCAGAGAGGTGCCTTGCTCGCAAACAATATGCCCAGGTTCCCAGGACGCTGCTGGGTGCAATCTTCCGCGACCGAACAGAGACGGGCAGGCCTGGCAGGGCAGGTGTAATTGGGCATGTGGGACGCATGTACAATCTGTGGATCCTTCATGCAGACAGTGGTCGTCATACACAGCAACTCAAGCCTGGAGCGTTTCCACCCCTCCACTCCATCGGCCCAGTACATATCAACCTGATGCATCAGTGGGGGGTCTCCAGGGTCCAGATGCGCTAGATACTCGTGGTATCTATCAAAATAATGGTTCAAATGTTGACACATCGATCGCTGACCAGGCTGCCAGGACAGCCCTTGATGAGGGACCCTGGTCCCTTTAATGTGATGTCCGATCTCCAAGAGCCCCCTCAACCCATGCAATTTTGGGTGGATCTACTGTGCGTAGGTACGGAGTATTGGTAGCTGTGCAGCAGGCCTCAAGGTACCCAGGTATTTTACATGTGAAAATCTGCATCTCCAAGGACGGAAATGATAAGAACAGGCAACTATGTGGTTGAAAGGCAAACTATTGTACACAATATCTTGTTCTTGTCTCAGCCCTGCGATTGAGAGGCCGTGGCCCCGAACAGGGCGATTACAGAACGCGGGTGTAAGTGTGTAAGTGCTGCTTGTATGCAATGCAAACAGGCAACCTTGCTTGTACCAGGCATACCAACGTAGGCTATGTATGGGCGCCGTCAAACTACATGGGCTCCTAGCTGCTAACAAGCACCAAGACAAGACCTTCATGTTCGAGCCCCGTGGCTCTACAAATTCCAATCAAACCACTAATGGAAGCATTCCGGCACAGCACGCACGTCCTTGGTAGTTCGCCAATTCTTGTCAATATCGGTGGTCTGCAAGCATCATGTAACAAGAGCTCATGTCGTCGCTCATTTCCCGGCTTTCCGGGACGGAAATCTACCTCATTCAGACACCCTTCCTACACGAGACTTGCTTTTTGATACTGACCGGAACCAAGTAATTCCCACCTGTGTCGGATTGTCCAGGACCCAACGCAACACGCGCAGTTCATGCGCTGGTGGCTCAGACAGGTCGGACGACTGACACAGAGTACGAAATCTTTGCGCCTTTGGACCATTTCAACCGGTTTGCTTGAATCATGACGGCAGAAGATACTGTAATAAAAAAAAGCCCTCCGCACAACGATGCAACGTGATTTACAGGTTTCTGGTTGTACGCGCCATCAGACTCGTGTGCCCGACTCCGCAACTTGGAAGACGTTTCATGGTGACATATGACTTTTGCCAGATGCCCAGCGCCCGCAACCTTGCGCGCGCCCGCGCCCTTCACCTAGGCAATGAGATTGGCGATGCCGAATCGAGCGGGATGTCCCTCTCGTTCAATTCTTTCTCTCTTTTGCCCTAGACCCGGGCAGTGAGCTTGAGGCAATGGCGGGGCGTCTCCAGTACCCGGTATCACACCTCGACTGCAAAGGTCGTGCTCAGGTATTGGGATCATTGCGGGCTTCTTCAAAGCTATGACATTCCATTCTGGCCAATCAGCCCACAGCCTCCCTGATTCTCAGAACGTGGTGGGGACAATGCTTTCTAACGTATGACTTCTCTTTAGGCGTCGACGGCAGCCGCGACCAGCCCGGCCTGAGGCAACCTGGCACTGAAGACTCCGGGTCTTCTGAAAACCTGTGCCATATTTTGCTATCCGGGTCTGTTCTCGGGGGGAGGAAAGAGTACGCCTCGCCATGCGACAGGGAAAAAAGAAGAGAAAGCAGATATAGTGCAAACTTTTACGCCGCCGTCCCTGCTGATGCTAAACCAGGGCTGTTTATACTATAGTCCATATCTTCCCCATATTCCTCGGCTCTTCCCGGGAGGGCCCCTTCAGACAACAGCGTCTGGGTCGATGCCTGACTTACAAACGTCTCTTGCAGGAAGGACGCGAATTTGCTGATATCCTCGCGTGTGCTCATGGCACCGAGGCTGGCCCGCACGACTCTGCGGCAAGCACATGGCGTCAGCAAAAGACTTATCGAAGGGGGGAGGAGGGGGGGAGGGGGGAGGGAAGGGACAAGATTCGATCACGCACCCTGTAGGAAGCTGATGGATCAGGCTGATCCCGTCCGGGCCGCATACGTGATGGGCTGAGAAGGCCCTCTGTAGCTCCCATGGCTCGTAATCAAGCGCGGTGTAGAGCCCGCCCGGGCAGCAGATGCCTGAGGGGAAACAGGGTTAGTTCACTGCCGTGGCAATCTGCAGTTTGGTCTTGAAGGGCCCTGGGGGGACTTACCGCCTGATCTCACATACACGCCGTTATCGTTCGCAATCTTCTCGACGTCAGAGTATGGGACATACACGCCGTCTGCGTCCATCATGTTAAAGGCTATGGTCGCGCCTTGCCTTCGCGGGTCGCCGTAGCCCTGCCCGTCATCGTCTGTGTAGATGTGACAGGCCGGGCGGCCATTTGGGTGGCGGAGCCGTCTTAATTCGTCGTATAACATCTTTGAAAGAGACGTCGTGTAACGAGATATGTTCTCCATCGAGCCATATATCCGAGCATGGACGTCGATGGCCTGGCCTAGGGCGAGGATGCTGTGGAATGGGAGCGTACCATCTTCGAGGCTATCGTGTATCTCATAAGAAGGTCCCTTATTGCTGTTGTTGCTGGCATTGCCCTCGTGGGACTCGGTGTTCGTCGAGTCGAGGCCCTTAGTCTTGTGCCACGAGCCCCCGAGCACAGAGACCATGGTGACTGTGCCGCCGCCAAAGTACTTCCGGAGTGTCAAAATATGGCCAGAGTCCTTTCTGACTATCAGAGCACCAAGATCAGGAAACCCAAAGATCTTGTATAAGGAGACGCAGGTGAAATCAGGTGCAGCGTCCACATTCCTGAAGACAGCGTTGAGGGGGCTGGTCATGGCCAGCGCAGCGCAGTCGAGGAGGCTGTACGTGTTGGTCAGGTCCGGAGATGACCTGACCCTCCCGGGCCAGGAGAGGGGCAGCCTCCTCCCGGTCATGTTGGACTGGCCCGGGTACGCCAAAAGGCCAAGGCCGCCCCGCCGAGACAGTCGGCGGAGGCGGGTGTTGTTGCCCGGGAGCATGGAGTCGGGCCGGCGCAGCCAGTCCTCGACCTCGCCGTCGCTCTCGAAGCAGTGGAAGTGCCCGTAGGCCAGCTCGCGCATCCCGACGAGGCTAGTGTGCGAGTCCTTGTGGTAGCCATACCAGAAGCTCCCGTTGCGCGTCTGCTCCGCGAGGTCCCTGAAGCAGTCCGCAACGAGCTTGATGCCCGCCGTGGCGTTTGCTGTGAAGATCAGGTCGAAGTGTCTCGGGTCGGCTCCGAAGAATTTCAATAACTTTTGTCTCACACTGTCGACCACGTGCCCGGAGAGCTCGGCGGGAGCATTGGCACTGTGAGGGTTGCCGTACAGGTTGGAGAGCATGTGGTCGGCAAAGGATTCTATGAGTGTTCTAGCGTAGATGGTGGTGCCACTATGATCGAGATAGACTCCTATGGCTTTTCAGTTGGCGTCTTTCTGGGTGGGTGCCACTGATCCGGCTTACCCTTCTTCATGTGCGGATACTCAGTCTCCCGGATATTTTGTATGGAAGATGGGTAGAAGCCTTCATCGGTAACATTCGAGAGGCTTCTGTTGTAAGCCCTCGGCGCTAATGTGAGAGAGAAGTTTAGTTCTCGTGGTCAGGCCACCATTGGCCGGCTTGGCCGGATTCAAGGGCAGGAAGCTTACATGGCGTGCAGTTGAAGAGTCGGCGAGGAGGCGTATTCGCGGCGCAGGAGAACACTACAGGATAGTCCTTTGGCTGGCGCCATTGCCGCGTGAAAGCCTTCAGAGAAGCCATATCCAAGACAGTAGCTTGCTTGCGGTGACCCTATGGGGTTCATACGGGCAGGACAGAGGATGGCGAGATGCTGGGGGCTACTTATTGATTGCCACCAACTTCTCGTCTGAACTAGGATGGCTTCTGAGCGGTCCATATCGTCCGCTGGCGAGGTTCAACCAACTACATCCCATACCCCCCACACCTCATGCACTGTCTTCGCACCTTCTCGGCTTGCCCTGGCCGTAGCCCCATCGTTGTGGCTATACGGTGTGTGTACGGTCAGTTGGGCACCACAATGGATCCCCCCCCCCCCGACCGAAGCGAGAGCGGGAAAGCCAAGACCTGGGAGGGCGAGGGCCCGATAGGTGTTGACGAGATCCTGTTGGCGAATGCTTGAAAGGTGGTCAACCCCCCAAGGCTGTGGTCAGGGGAGCCACCTCGTGATAAGGTGATGCGGGTTACAACCCCATTTGTCGAGCGGGCTGGTAGGTCGAGAACTAGCTCAGCTGAAGGATTCAGAGGTAGTTCGCCGGCCGCCCGGGTCCGGTTCCCTATGACTTAACATCACGTCAATGATGGTTTGCGCGTGGCCGAGTGGACAGGTTAGCCGACCGGCAGCTCTGGTGAGCGCCATTATTCAGCCCATGAGACATTCTGCCTGGGGGATGATACCGCGCTACCTTGGCGGTCTGGTGACTGCGGTTGCTGGGCTTGCAGGTCGAAGTGCCGAGCGTGGTGGTGGCTTGCGAAGCAAAAAGCAAACCCATGGTACCAGTCGAGGACGATTACCGCACGATCCGCCTAGATTTCCAAGGTTATACATATGCGATCTAAGCGACTTGTTCGGGACATGGCGTGGCTGCGGAAACATCTGCCGGGCACCATGTAGACGAGCGTCGATTGGGCCCTGCCCTGCTTCCCACATCGCTGACGAATACGTGATGGAACATGCCTGGCTGATGGCTACGGCATATTGTGTCGCCCGATCTCGTACCTTACAGGCAGGCTGGCGGGCTGAGTAACCAGCATCCAATTTTGGAAACAGGCTCTCCCAGGCCCATGGAGTCTCGAGAGACACGGCCGACCTGCCAGCCCGGGAAGGTGCTTGTGTGTGCTTGTGCGTGTGCGTGTGCACACACCTTGGGCGGGTAGGTGTACGGGTTCGGTCGTATACCGTGGCAAGGCACGCCATGCGGTGGTCATGTTCGTGGTCGTGACTGCAAGGTCCCGGAGATCGGTGGTTTCTGAGGGGCGTCGAGTGGTAATCACCGGCCCTGCAGATCCGTGGTGCATTATCGTGGCTGCCGTGGCACATCGCAAAAAGTACCGATTTGGTCCGGTCGAGGCTGCTAATGCCCGCGGGGGAGGCCAGAAATATGTGCCAGGCCCCACAGCGAGGCTGCATTTCCTGCCTGGTCCAGAGGTGGAAAAAGCATTTGTCGGGGCGGGCTATACTGGAAGTCCTAAGAGGCAAACGCCAAGTGCTGGCCGGTGGCGGCCACGCTCCTTCGCGACTCGATGCGGAGCATCACGAAAGGAAGGGTGTGATCCGATGCATGTGCAGGGTGGGTGGCCTGGCCCCGCTTTCCATTCCCATCGTGCTTGCAGGACCTCATACCAGATGGACTCAGGCCTGTCTTGCCTGTCTTGCCTGTCTTGCCCGTCTGTCCCTTTCGAGCGTCGAGTCGGCCCCGTGGTGGTGTAAAGTGAGAGGCCAATCGCAAAGCGCATGGCCCTGCAAGGTGAGCGAGCCACTTCCAGGTGAGGCCCACCTGCCCACCTGCCCAGCTGCTCTGCTGCTCGGGAGCTGGGAGCTGGGAGCTGGGAGCTGGGAGCTGGGAGCTGGGTGGAGCAAGGGAGCGAGGGAGCGTGTGGCGGCCTGACCGACGGAGAACACAGGCCCTCTTGTCGGAAGATTTTTGGTCATGAACTCATCAACAATCAATCTCGGGCGACAACGGAGGAGGCGCCGTCGTAGCGGCCACACTCACATGGTCGAACGCGAATCAAGCTGCACCTGGATTGTTTTTTCTGCTTCAACCTTGTTTCATGCGGCGCGGGCTCGATCCCTCGGGTGCAACCGCTCGGCCGGGCCCTGCATGGCATCGTGACAGCTGTGATTGGCCTCGTCGGGCCTGGAGCGTCCCAGCGCCCCGGGTCCGGCCAAGATCCACGCCCGCATTCCCTGGGTCCCCTGTCCAATATCCCGACCTCCTTATAATAAGCTTGCCATTTCGGCGCCCGGTTCTTTCAGCAGAACCCACCTGGACGTGTTATCTTGAGTGCTGGTGATATTCGAAAGGGCAGTCCAGCCGAGTCAAAGGGGTCAATCTCAATCTTATTACCATGACATTCCTGTGCCGCGCCCAGGTCCAGCCGTCCGGATCCCTACTCAGAGCAACAGGGACAATGCGCACAGGACCAAAGGCACAATCTGTGAGCTCGTTTCAGACCATCTCGTTGCCGCACGGCACGGCACAAACGAAGAGCGCACCGCTTGGCATGGACCAGGAGGCATCCTGCTGGAAGGCATCTACACGTGGACGATGAGTAGAAGTTGAAGTACACAACTTGTTCGCCAGTCCAAGCTAACGGCACAAGGTTCGCCCTTCATCTATCTCGCTGCCCGAGCACACACAAACCACACTCCCGATGACGAATGATGACTGCGGCCAGACCAGCCAGGCGTCTTCAGCTAGAACCAGACTTGGCGTAATGTCTCGGACCTTTGGAGGGTTATGCACTCAAGGAACTCTCTCTCCTTGCGCATAGGCAACGGGGAAATTGTTTTTCTTTCTGAAGTCAATATGCAGCTTGATTATCCCGGACCCGGGGCTGCTCCCACACTCGTTCAATGCTGTCTGCAGAATAAAATGTAAAACCCACGAACGACAGGGACACGGGCCGCAACAAGAGAACAGGCACAGCCTGACCTGGAGAAAATGGTGCTACATTCAAGTCAGATATGAGAACACCGTCATCCGATCTAGGACGGGACTCTTTACATCCTGTCGAGCGCCGGACTACTGCGCCGCACTGACCAGCAGTTCGGCTCTGACATCCGGAAAAACGACGTCGTGCCTTGAAACGTTAATGCTCAGGTTAGTCCCGTTTGATGACAGCGGGACTAGCCTTCGGAGCTGGGAGGTCGGGTAGGCGATTCAACTCGGTCCTGCTTATCATCGCCACCTGAGACTGTTGAGGTCTGTGATCGTGTCAACTGGGATTCAAGAGGCCCTGTATTCGAGTGCTAGGAACGCGAATACTTTATGGTGCAAGGTCTCTGCCTTTTGTTACTTGCACATGAGCACGGATGGCCAGAACAGTGTTCGCGGGATGCACGTGCAGACAAGAGGGCAGGCATCATCATTAGCGAAGAATTTGTCCGAGTTTTTTGAATCTTAGAATTTGTCCGAGAATCTCGTTTCTCAAATTTAGAGTATTATCTGGGCTGCAGGCGCGTGTGAAGCCCATTTTGACGTGCTGAAAAGCACACGTCCATCCTCCCTTTCTAATGTACTCGAAGCAAATAGCCGCATGTGAGGTATCTTCTCAACCAGTTTTGTGAAAGTCCAGTATTCATTACCCTCCCCCCAGTCCCCTTTTGCCACTGATGTTTTTGGTGACCCTTCTCATAAGAAACGCCGAAAATTCTCATGCCAAAACCATCAGCAATTCAGTGCTTTATAGCAGGAATGCGAGAGCCGCAGCTCCGGCGGCAAGCATCAGAGTAGGAGCGTTGGCGTTTCCAGCGGCCTGAACGAAGGACGAGGTCGAGGATGGGCTTGATCCAGTAACAGTAGCGTTGCTACCGATCGGCGAGCCAGTGGTGGGAGTCGCACCCCCAGTTGGCTTGCTGGTTGGAGCCTGAGTCCCCGTGCTGGACGCGGTCGAGGAAGAGCCGCTTCCGCTGCACGTACTCCCAGCGTTGACAGCCGTGAAGTTGGCACAAGTGATGCGGGTCTTGTTACCAAAATGGACCACGAGACTCCGATTCCCGAAGAAAGCGCCGATACCCTCCTCGAGAGAGGCGAAGTTGTCGGTGTAGGTAGCATCGATCGAGTCGCCGGTGATATTGCCGTGCTTTCCAGACAAGTCGCCTACCTGGCAGGTTTGAGGAGCACTGGAGTCGCATGGGGGTGTCTCTCCGCGCTCGTAAGGGTCAAGGTGAGCCAGTGTAGCAGTGCAGTTTCCATCAGCTGGTACAGGCTGGTCATGAAGATGATAAACTATTGCTGGTCAGCGGAAGTCCAAGAAGCGGACACAGGTCGGGCTTACTGAAGGGGCCGCCTTCGCTGGGGAGACCAGAGAAATTGACTCTGAAGATGACCCCGGTACCGTCTGGGCTAGACAGGGCGAAGACTTCACCCTTCACGTTGCCTCCGTTTGGATAAGCGCTCTTGGTAAAAGCAGTGTCAGGGAGAGTTGCCTTGTACACAGCTCCGACAGGGTTGTTGCTGACAATCGCAGCATCTCCGAGTTTCTGGGGGTTGGCGAGTTAGTAGGTAGAGACATTAAGGAGGAAGGGTTGGAATTCACGAACGCCAGTGCTTTGAGCTGAGACGCTGGCGGTAGCCAGCATGGCGGTTGCAATTGACATGCGCATCTTGACGATATTGGTAGAATTTGTGGGTGTTGATAGATGCTCTGGAAGGTGGCACAAGGACGCAACAAAGGGGTTTGAGGCTGTCCAGTTGATGAGTTGGCGTTCTGGGCGTGACGACAGTCGTATAGATGGGCGGGGCTGCCACAGGTCGTGTGTCACAAAGGATTACTAGTAGGTGGAGCGAAGCGAAGCGAGGCGTGTGACTGTCGAACAAACAAAGTGTCGATGCTACAGGTGACGGGGTGGCACAGTTGAGTACGCTCAGTCACTGATGGGGGAGGATCAGACAGATGGTTGTGACCAGATATTGGAAGCACACAGGACACGATGAGAAATGGCGAGAGGGAGGATCAGGAGATGAAGGACGAGGCAGAAGGCGGACTATTATATGAAGCTCAATCTAAATTGATGAGCAGGAGGCTACTGCGTACTTAGTAGGTACACATGTGCTCAGATTCGTGCAGCGGCCCCTGCTCAGAGGGAGACATGGATGCTGCAGGTACAAAGCCACTCGGCAGTCCGCGAGTTGGGCCTGGGGGGAGAGGAGAAGGAGGAGCAGGAGGTAGGATGTGCGCAAGCGCCTCTTCCTAGTGCCCATCCCTAGCTCTGGTTGATCACATCTTCCCCCCAGGTCACTGACACCAATTCATCCGAGATGAGAGCTCCTTGCAACGGTGCGGCGTGCTTCATTATGCACCCAGGCAGGTCTTGAGTACATACGGCGAGTGCCACAGTCACTCTCGGCTGGGGGCGTGGAAATGAGGTTGTGATACATATCGATTGGGGGCAGAGACACTTGCCGCGCCTAGCCTGCATGCACCGCCCGCAGCAGCATATGCGGAAGTCAAAATGTCAAAAATGGCCAATAGTCGACCTGTCGACCTGTCGACCTGTCGACCTGTCTTGTCTCTTTGTTCCCCAACCCAACCGCAGCTGTGACAGCCCAGCTGCTGCATCTCTTTTGTGCAGAGAGCAAAAAGGATTGGAAGGGAACAAGGCTGGAAGATGGAATGCATCAGGGGTGGGTGGCCCTTCGAAACAGCAATCAGAGCGGCTGTTGGGGCTAACTGACAGGGGTTGCCATTGGGGAGACGTGTGCTGACCACCCTCGCCGGCCCAGCCTCCTCCAACATCTATTTGCGGCCGACTGACTGCAGTCAAACCCTCACGGCCTGTCAAAAGTCCTTGCCGACCAACTGTCGAGTTTCAATTGCAGCTCAACCAATCGATCTCTCTTGAGCGACAGCAGCGCCCTGGAGCATGTGATTCCCCACGCATACTCAGTCGACCTTCAGATGGTTTGTACTACGGCATCTGTACACAGCAGCAGGGAACGCAGTTCGACCGAATATCTACTATACATGCGCAGACGGCAGTGCGAAATACACGCTTCGCATCTCCATGACGTGCGCTGCCAGCCCTCACTGCAACCCAACCAACCCCTTCCCACACCACACCGCCAAACCTTGGCCTGCCAGGCCTGCCCCCGTTTTGTCCGGCCAGCAGGAGGGTGGCACATGGGACCGTGGAATTCGCACAAGGGAACTCGGTCTGCGGGAGAATGAGGCCGTGATGACATCGGTTACGATCTACAATGATTCATTAACTCTACACAATAACTCGTTGGGGGGCTGATCAAGGCTGGCTGGCCAACTTGGTCGGCCTCCAATGGCTATGTGGTGTCCCTCTAGTTGGCTCCACTAGTCCAAAGGGCCAAGGGACCAACAGCTGCCACAGCCTGTCATAGTCCAGTTGCTACAGTAATAATATCCACGATGCGTCTATCCACCATCTCCTCCTCCTCATGCTCTCCGCAGCGCCCTGCAACTTGGGGGCGGCAATTCTCTTTCCGCGAGGCTGTTAAGTATGAAGTGGGACCCAGACCTCACCACGAGAATTGGAGCTCCTCCACCCGTCACATGGTCATGGAGAAGCTCGGTGGAGACAACCTTAAATGCCAAAGGATCCACCTCCACAGGTGACCCCTGACAATGATCTCAGGCGCTCGCAACCTCACTGGCCTATTGCCGGCTGGCCGACTGGGTCTATGTGGGTCTGTTTCAAGCTTACACAGTCAGCCCAAAAGCTTGGCATCCACGAGCCCGGGATGCAACCGTCACAGTCAAGGGGGAACCCTCTCACCATCCTTCCCGTCGTCGTCTTTCTGCTTTCGGGAAGCTTGCCTCTCTTCCAGAGGCAATGCTCTGCCACCCTCGACTCAGTTCGGATTCTACGCCGCAGGGCCACGCGTAGGTCTGGCTGGTAAATGGGCCGCCCTCTGGCCAGAGGAAGGCGACCAGTTATTTCAGACTTTCTATTTAAGATCTCACCAGCCGACCTGCAAACCGCCGCGCGCTAGCCACTCACAGCGACCACAGCTCAGCCGCGCTTGAACCGTCCCATCTCTCTATGCGGCCGACGGCCCACGCACGGATGAACCAACTTGCGGCCTCGGCTGAGACCGCCCAGCGGTCTAACGTGCTAGCAGCCTTTCAGTCCCACTAGTGGTGCCGGTTTCAGCATGTCTGTGCGAGAGCTCGTGTTGCCAAGACCGGCCCTTCATCCTCGTTTCGACAGGTTTGACCATCAACAGCAAATCAAGACCCGCCAACGACGTTTCCATGGATCGAAACAGGATCTGTCAACGGCAGTTGCCAAGATTCTGACAGCTCTTGGCTGCCACCAGGAACGAAGCCACTCCGAGAGGAATATCACGTCCGTCGGCATCCTCTGTATCCTGGGTCGGGATAGGGTCGCAGTGGCAGTCGCGAGCTGCAAGACCGCAGGCCAGGTGCTTCAATAGGTGAAGTGCTCGATCGATTCACTATTAGGCTAGCTGCGCTTTCGTATTTCCAATTACTCATTGTCTCCCTCCACAGCCGCTCAAAGTTCCCGAAATCGAGCGCCGACGACTCTGAGGTTCATCTCGTAACGGACTTTCATTAGCCGAAGGTCGGCTGTCGTATGCCGTCTTATCTACTCTTCGACTCATTCAGGATGGCACACAGCAGTTTACACTCAGACTGCCACGTTTGGAAAAAAAGCTTGGAACTGACCACGACGTTTGGACGAGCTGCCCGTGTTGTTTCGAAAAGCTGAAAGAACGGTCCTGTTCTGACGAATTTCACCTTACTTAAAACTTACTACTACGGTGGTAGGGGTAAAAAAGGTCACCCAAGTGCGGTATAAGTGGGCCAGACCCACTGTGGTGCAACAGTACTTCTTCAGCAATCAGAGCAGAAGGAAAAGATACAAGAATTACAGGCCATACCGCTTAGTAAACAGCCAAAGGGAACCTGGTAGGGGTGCACTTTTTTCAGTACGCAACCACAGTAGTGATACCGAAAATGCCCCAGGGCCGGCAGCACTACTCGGCATTTGTAATCCCTGTTGCCGAACGTGTCACTGCCTCATCAATGATGACCTGGACTATCGAATGAGTTGCCTGCAACGTATACAGACCGCTGTTGTCAAGCAAACATCGTTGAACAACTGTATTCTCACGTCTTGATTAAGCGCGCTTAGATTCCTTGCCGTGTTTGCGAAATCATATTCGATGCAACCCTCCTGCGCTCAACAAAGTGGAAGCTTCAGGCTTCGCACAGTGGCCCTACCGCAATTGAAGTATTTGAACGCGACTCTTTTGTGAACACACCGTCTTTAGTGTCTAGATACTCAGAAAAGCTTTAAATCTTAATATCATAGCATCTTTTGCAGATTATTCCATGGCAGATGAGCAGAAGGCAGGTTTTCCAAAGGTGGTTATCCTATGACAGGTAGTCCTGCGGTAGTTGATTGATTGTATGCACGTGTCGGTCTATCGATCCGACGGTCTATGACAGGTTGTGCCAGACTTGTCAACCTCCGTACATGTTCATCGCCCTGTAAACCAAAATCTCCTTGCCCGAGCTTGTTTTATCTATATCTGTATTTCCAAAGAGTATCAACATCGAACATTTCAAGGGATCATTCCAAGATACTGACCCTGCTTCAACCATTCTCACCACTTGTGATATTGAGACAGCCACACGGTCCATAAGCTCTTGGCCGTCTAAGACTTTTGGCAAAAATCGTCAGATGAAAACTCTCATGACAATCTCTCCCGAGAAAACAGAAGAAGAAAATTTCAATTCTAAATTCAAAATCTGAGAGCGCGGTCGCTCTGAAAGGTGCATCATAAGTTCTGAAGTTCTCAGGTGTAACAGAACTGTAACGAGTGGTGAACGTTACTTTCTATCACCATCGGCATACTCTGACCCCTGTCAAAAATAATCCATGCCAGTATAGAAGAAGGTTTCCTAACAGATAATTCACTCGGCATCTTTGCACGGGAGTTGTTGATACACTACTCTTCTGAACGACCTGAATTTGGGAAAGTTTATATTGTGCTGTAGTTTTTTTGGCGATTCACCGCCTCCACATTATAGTCAAGCGCTTATGAGTACCCTTTTTCTTGTATTTTCCCATGAACGTAATCATAGCTCACGACTGGCAACCTTGATGAAAACCAGTCAACAGATGGCTCCAACTGGGCTGGCAGGTTGCTGAGCATGGTCACTTAGAGCTGAAGTAGTATTTTGACGCTAGTACATACAAATCAGTCCTTAGCAGAGCTTGTACAGTAGAGGAAAAAAAAGAGAAGTTACCCATCCAAATGGAATTGATATCCGAGGGCGTTTGAAAAGTGTGTGATTGTAAGCATTCAAATATCTGTAAAGACACATCCTGCAGTGGCATGCCGCAACACCAGTCAGTGGCTAAATCCCTGCTGTTCTTGAGTCCTTCCAGTAGGCAATAGATGCCTGGTTTGCACTAACAGGGTGCTTTCTGGACAGTCACGTAGATGCTCAGTGAATCCATGAAAGTCAGCTGCATATCGACAAGTGTCAAAGTGAGGATCTTCAAGTATACCTAGGTACCTAGGTAGTAATGATGAAAGTTGTAATAGTGAATGAAGTCAACCGCAGTCGAGCGCAGTCTAGCAGGACCCCTGGATTCTGGCCCACTGTGTGCTCTAATCCCCTGCGCATCACAGCCAATCACACAAGCTTGCTTTCCGCGCCCCGGACCCACCCGCGGTCCACTTACAGCTGTCGTGTCGTTTTGGCATACAGAGCTCTGGAGGCACTTGGCAAACGTCGCAAGTTCCAGCACAATCATCCACGCACCACGCACACACGCACCAACGCCTTTGCCAGGACCAAACAACCATAATCGTCGGCGTGACTATTGAATATCCAACATGGCACCCAAGAAGAACGCTGCGGCCACTGCCCCAGCAGACACGCCGGTCTCGACCCCGGCAAAGACAGTCAAGGCCGCAAAGGCCCAGCCCTCCAAGGCTTCCAAGGCATCGCTGCTTCCAGAGCAGATCTGGTCCCACTACTGGAAGACCACCGGCCACCAGACACGCCTGATCGATGCATTCCTGGCCTTCCTGATGGCCGTCGGGGCCATCCAGTTTGTTTACTACTTCCTGATTGCGAAAGATGTAAGGCCACACCCTCAACCTCGGCCACTTTGGGAACGATCAAGACTGACGTTCGGCCTCTACAGCCCTTCAATGCCTTCCTGGCAGGTTTCGCCGCTACCGTTGGCCAATTCGTCCTGACTGGTACGTGACGACATTCTTCTGAATCGATCAAAGGGCCCCCGTTTGGCTGACGTGGTCTTGACAGTTTCCCTGCGCATGCAAACCGACGAGCAGAACAAGTCTGATTTCCCAAAGGTCACCCCCGAGCGGTCCTTCGCAGACTACGTCTTGGGCAGCCTCATCTTGCACTTCTTCTGCGTCAACTACATCAACTGAGGAAGGACGTACGCACGGCGTGGACAGGGCGGCGGCAGAAGGGGCGGCCTCGGTGACTTTTCCATTCGTCTGAGGAATCTCATGGGTGGCATTTACCTGTACATTACGGAGCACACGGAAAAGAAGCGCGAAAAAGAGGCCAGGGTATATCTCCAATGCAGCCGTAAAACCAATTGACGAGGGCTATTTCCATGATCCGCTCCTATCTATGCACCTGCCGCACTTTCCTCCGCTTCTGCCTGTGGCGTGTCTGCCCGTGGCGGGCCTCCTTTCGGTGGCCCGCCTGCCTTGGGCGGAGGAGCCACAGGACTCTTAGCCCGGGTCGAATCCGGCCTGTCCAACGCCCTGCTCTTTTCCTCCTGCTCGTTGAAGTAGTCATCCATCCCGCCGACAGGCGCACGGTGCGCCTTTTTCTTCTGACTCCGCGGCGGCGCGTTCCCTGCTGGCGGCGCAGCCATCTGGGCTGGGACAAGAAAGTCGCCATCCCCAACTGGGGGACCAACAGCGGGAGGTTGCTCGGCCTCGGCGGGCGTGAAGAAGTTGGCCGGGTCGCCTCCGGGCACCGCCTGACCGTAGAGCGGCGTCTTTTCTGAGAACGACCCGTCAAATATCGTGTCGCCGGGCGCGTCTACCGGCTCGCTCAGCGGCGCAGGCAGGCGATGTAGCGCTCCGTACCCCAAGACACAGCCCAGCGCGCCCTCGCCGCCCCACTCACGGCTTGGTTGCAGTGTGACCTCCCGCGTGACATCGTACTCATTGTTGTAAACGTACAGCCTCAGAGGCCTGCCGATGTGGTCTTCGACAATCTCCCCCAGCCCGCTCTCGCCGTGCAAGGCGCCCTCTGGCGAGCCGAGGATGTAGTCGCTGTAGGGTAGGAGGCCCGCAATATCAGCCGGGGAGTTTGCGGGGACGTCGAGGACGTGCCAAATGTTCACGACGGCATTCAGCGACGTCCACTGGAGGGCTAGGCCGAGCGAGGAGCCGTCGACCGGGACCGAGACGTGCATCGTGCGTGTTCGTTGGCCCTGGCCATGAACGTCAGCTTCGTACAGAATATCCAGCGCGCTTTTTCGCTCATACTTTTGCGCTCCAAAGGCCTAGTGACACCGTTCCTCCCGCACAGTTGCGAATCTCTTGCGCAAAGAGGCCGGGGCTCGGATCGTCCTGACAATGTGGATCAGCATATATGTCTATCCTGATCTCTCAGGCCTGTCAAGGGAAACCCTACGATCATGCGCCCATTGATGCCCACGACAAAGTCGAACCATGGCTCGATCGCGAGCTGCAGATTTGTGTTTCGAAGTACTTGGAATCCAAACAGCCCTTGTTGATGCTGCTTCTGCCGAGGGTCCTCGCCATCGAGGCGGGACATGAAACGATTGAGCGCGTTGAACATCGTTGTCTTCGACCAGTGTGGTGCAGTGCGATTACTTGTGCCTCTCTCGATTCCAAAGACTCTTGATTCCCCAGCAATTGACGATCTGACGACGTGTGTTGAAGCTCACATGCGCGAGTAGTGAATGCCGTGCGACCACGTTGCCGGCAGCTGCTCTCAGCCTTGCCTGAGGGCCTGCTGGCCCCAGCTCCCCTACCAAGGTGGGGAGCTCCCGAGGCCCCTAGAGCATCGTGCCGCTAGCGCCAGAGCTCTAATAACAGGTACAGTGCCTAGGTACTCTGCACTGGCAGCTTGCTAGTGGATTTTTGTTCATCTCAATTGAATTTCAACCGCAGCCCCAGTCCAAGATGGCAGACCGCCTGTAGGCCTCATGGACTCTTTTATTCTTTTCAACTTATTTGTGCTTCAGTACAAGTGGGCATTGGAAAATGAAGAAGGTAATGGCGGCTCAAGAACTGCCAGCAGGCTCATATAAGGGGCCAACCAGGCAGCACAAGAGTCTCATCGCCAATGAATATCTCAGCTGCAGATATGGATCGCCAGCTGGTATAATGAAGCCAGCAGGCAAGATTCGTCTCACGGAAGAATGCAAGCACTACTCGTCATATGACGAGATGCCAGAAAATCTACGCAAGTGAGTAGTCGCGCGATCCCATGCCTCACTGAACAAGTTGTATTTGGACCGGTCTGACGAATTAAACAGATACTGGTATCAGCGCAATACCCTATGGCAGTACGACAACTACGACATACGAATGACAGATGCCGCCTGGTTCGGCGTCACCCCAGAGCCCATAGCAGTGTAAGCCCGCAGTTTCTTACTCACTCACCCGCCTGGACACGCCTGCTGAAATCCAACCCAAACCAGGGAGATCGCAACTGAGATGGCAGCCAAGCACGACCGGCGCGAGCACAAGCCCAGCGTGATAATAGACCTCTTCGCGGGCGCGGGCGGCAACACGATCCAATTCGCGTTGTCGGGCCGCTGGGATCGCGTCATCGGCGTCGAGTACGACGCGGCCACGCTCGCCTGCGCGCAGCACAACGCAGAGGTGTATGAGGTGTCCGAGTACATTACCTTCGTGCACGCCGACTGTTTCGACTTCCTCAACCGGCTCCTCAACCGGCCTGACACCCTGGACGACGCGCTGACCGTGAGGCTGGGCCTGGGCGAGGGCGAGGGTGCGCAGGCGCTCGCCCGCGGGGTGGAGGTCTTTGCGAGCCCGCCGTGGGGCGGCGTGGGCTACGAGCAGACCGACGTCTTGGACCTGGAGAAGATGGAGCCCTATTCGCTCACGCATATAAGCGCCGCGTGCCAGCCGATGGCACATGCGCTGTACCTGCCCCGTAATGGGGACCTGCGGCAGCTTGCGAGGTTGGTGCCCGATGGTGCGGCGGAGAAGCTGGACGTGGTTCAGTACTGTGTCAAGGGCGCAACTAAAGGCCTGGTTGCTTACTACCCGCCCGAGGGCGAGGACGAGGACCACGAGATGGCAGGTTGAATGAGTAAGGTGAATTACTTCTGCGACGTCACAACTTTTCAAGGTCATATTGGTATCGAGTATTCGTCGAGGGATTATCTCGATGCGGTCACCGATGCTATTTGATGCCATCACAGCGCCTTCACGATAGTGGACTCGTCAAACAAATCCTTCAGCAGTCCTTGAACACAGCCCTCCCAATCCATAGGACGCATCGCGTACGTGGACTCGAAGGCATATATGCTGAGTTGGCCAAAGAACGGTCTCAGTATCTTTGCAATCAGCTCTTCCCTCCTCTCCAGATTTATATCGTCCTTGATGCCGCCAGGTCCAAGAAGAGGCCGCTTGCGAGGGCCTTGTGCCGTCAGGAAAGCTGTGCCCTCAGATTGCGGGTGTGGTGTCACGATGGCGGACCCCAACTCCTCCGAGAGCTCATCCACCAGCGCGATTGCTTGATAATTGACTGGTCGGTACACTGCATCGATCGTGTCTGTCACGAAAAGCCATTCGTGGAGTTGGAAGTCATCGGGGGCCACACAGATGAGCAAGTCCAACAACTTGCAAGCTTGCAGCACCGAGCCGTTGTTGTACATTTCAGAGGCAGCACTGTGGTCAGGGGCCGCCACGGATGAGACAGAGGCGTGCAGCTCTGCATTGATCACCGGCCAGATAGGAGCCAGGTGTATAGCGCTCGTCCTTAGGACAAGGGCGCGGACGACCATGAACAGCTCTGCCCGCGTGGTCGATGACGGGGATGAAGTAGCTGTTGCTCCAAGTAATTCCACAAGCTTGTCCAAGATATTGGGCAATTCTGTGACAAATGTGTCTTCCGCTGCCGCCAGAATTAGTGTGGCTATGCGGCGAAGATTCAGTTGCGTCTTCCGGTCAGCCTCTAGTCTTGCCGAAGTTGCGCCTACGCCGAACACTATTCCTGCTGTTGTCGGTGCGGTAATCCGGCCGAGAAGTTCTGGCAATCGATCTTTATCCGTGACTGTCCACTGCTTGAGCAGAGGCAGCCAATCATTCAGGACCAGTGCTACATCCGATCCAAAGAAACGAGCATCATTGAACGCATCTGTAACGTCTCTTTTCCAAGTCTTTTGATTGTTTGGCAGTCGCGTCAGCTCCTTCAATAAGACCAACGTGCTCTTGGAGAAGGTGTCGGGGAATGTCTTCGCTCGTAGTGCTGGTCCGATCACGCTGGCAGAGATGGATGTCGCAGCCGACAGGACGCGATCATTTTCCACCAATATTTTAGGAAGGTCAGGAGTTATCGAGGACAGGATAGACACAACGTCGTCCGCGCGTTCTTGAGGGTTCCGGCTTGGTGTGGTCTGTCCGGAAGACTCGAGGCGATTCGGCTTCTCAGATGCGGCATTAGTGGTATCTGAGAAACTCACAGGCCGCGTCGTAAACAGCGCAGCCAGCAATCTGAGAAACAGGTCCTGCAGTGGATAATGTCAGTCACGTATATGTAGCGCTTCGAGCATGTGTTCCTTACCCCTAACTCCCGGCGCATCTTACGCTGCTCCCCAAAGTTCGTATTATCAACCTTGACCCCCAAAATTGCAGCAAACTCGAGAAGGCTTGGGAGTGTCTGACGATGCGGGAATGGATTGGTCAACAAATCCTTCAAGAAAGTGATGCAATCCTGCCAAATCTCGTCCATGGCATCGTCCTCGAGAGACTTAGCGTAGTCCACCAAGAAAATGACAATGTCGGTGTCCTGAAGGTCCAGCGTTAAATTTGACTTTCGTGTTGGGTCAAGTGCGGTCGGATTGGTTCGACTATAGATGGAGTTGAATATCGCCGGCACTGTGTGTTTTGGTCGTGAGCCATCAAGCGCAGGGAGAAGGTTAAAGACTTCGACGTGCGGTTGTGATGTACTGTCGTTCAACGACTTCCGCCATATGTCGATGACTGTCTCTAGGCATTCCAGCGTTTCCGCGGCAAATAAATGCTCAAGAAGCCTGCGTGCGCGATTCCTCATACGGAGAGAGGTGTACTTGAAAGAAGCCATCGAGCTGGTGGCTTGTGCAGTCGCGTCACCGCCCTGGCCCCAAGACCAGATTCTGAAGCAGATTCTCACGGCGTCCTGAAAGGCCAGCAACACGGTCAACCTGTCATTCGCCGTAGCACTCCTAGAGTGTAGGGACTCGGTCGAAAACACGCCAGATACCATATTCCCAAAGAAACCTTGAGGCTGGTCTGGGCTCTTCACAACCTGTGTGCGTGCCTCCTCCAGCAGTAAGCTATCGTGGCTCCTGGCCAGAACATGCTCCAGTCCATTTAAGAAGGAGATCAAAGTCGTCTCTGGTGCATCCGTATGATTTTCGGTGTCCTGCTCGTGGCCCTTGAACATCTGCTGCAGGCTGGTAAAGGTGGTACCGATCTGGTCGCACAGTGTCCCGACGAGCGGGATTAGCACCTGGAATATAGTGTCGGCATAGTACGGCAAGCATTCGGTCAGGAAGCTGATCCAGCTGTCCAACACTGGCCGACTACTCGGTGAGGAAAGGCCGGCTTGAAGACATTTGAGAAGTGCGGGTGGCGGGGGAGGAAGTCGAGATATTTTGTCCGCAGAAACAGACCCCCGGTGGTTCCCAACCTCACTACCTGGCTTCCGTTTCTCCGTAGTGGGCGAAGGTGGAGGCTCGGCAGATATCATCTCTCGAAGCTTCAGAGAAGCGAAGACGACGTCGAGAAGGAGAACCTGAGAATAAGGATCTGGGCAATCCAGAGACTCAGAGAGCCTTTCAATTAATATGTCTTCGAGGTGCAACCTTGCCAGAGGTGCAGCATAGGGACTGAGGAGAATTTGGTGGAGTACTACCAGGGCGCTCCGGATAAGCTGTGTGATGCGGACTTTGATCTCGCTGTCCCCAGATGTCTTGTATCGTGAAATACATCTCAGACAGACCTGCAACAGAAAGAATTGGAAAGGCACATCGTCTTGGGTAGCGGCTACAACAATTAGTATCGTCAACGTATTGCAGGTAAATGTCGAACTTACTGATGTCTGCTAAGCCAGGGAAATCATCAGCAGAGATGGTTTTGGTGGCAAGTACACTCCAAATTGCGTCAGGCGCCCACCGGAAGACATTTGAAATGGTTCTCAGGTAGTAAAGACAAAGGTCAAGGTCATCGTTCTCAGTGAAATCCTTCCTCTTGTGGGATGTGCCAGTGTCGACAGAGGCGCTCCGCAGAAACTCCAGTTGCATGAACTGCGAAGTAAAGATGTAGAATATCCTTGACGGGTTGTAGATTAGCAGGAGTCTCGTAATTGGGATCTAGTTTCTAGTCGGGTCAACTCACTTGTCTACGCCAACAAGACTGTTGAGCCATGTCTTGACCGCCATGAAAAGCTGAGTCTTTTCGTCCGAGAATGCATCGAGCATCAGAAATAATGGTCGCGTCAGCATGACCTCGTAATTGTCCACCCCAGCGAGCCTCGGAAAGGCTGAGAGATCCCCGTAAGGTGTTTTTGGTGCTCTCCTATCAGAGGTAGAAGGATTGTCCTGCAGACTGTGGGACCACAAGATGCTGAACTTCCGACCAGGTTCTGCAGGTCGGACAGGGAAATATCCATTGACATCACTCTGGCTCATCAATGCGCAGATTGCTGCCTCAATATCACGATTCTGCGGTGTCAGCACCGTCTGAAGTTGCCAAAGACTCCTCACGGTCTCGACATGGTACCGCGGCTTCGAGGCAGACAAATAGGACCAAGCATGCCGGACCAAAGGTATGACAAGCTCGGAGAGGTCGTTGCGAGAAATTCGGCCGGAGGAGAACAAATGTGTGGAAAGGGAGAGGATAGACGAGTAGGTAATAAACCGCAGTGATCCCTCTTCCGAGGCGCAGGTATGGAGGGCTGCGAGAAGACGAGCGTTGTCGAATGGAGAGTCTTGTGGCGTCTTTGAGACCAGCATAATCAATATGCGGCACTTAATGCTGAGGTCTGCTGCTGATTCTTTCCGCATTAGACTCTCGCATCCCAAGCTACAAGACTTTTGCAGCAGAAGCTCTCCTACATCACGGCGGGTTAATGGTGGTTTCGAAACGTCCAAGTTACCCTGCTCGTGGATATAGAAATCTCTGATCTTCAACAAAACATCCAGGTTTTGCGATTTTGACAAAACTGCCGAGTCGGAGGGCGTGCTTTCTGGCTTGGACGTGAACGCCCGCTCAGGCACGATGTCCAGTAGATCGGCCGCAATACCAAGCGCAGTGGTGACCAGCTCATCATTTTGCGCAGACGAAGCAGCTGCTTCCTCTCTTCTCTTCGCGTCTTCGGTCATGCAAAAGATCGCTAGAGCAGTCAGTGGAGCATGGACAGTGACCATTTCTTCTTCCCTGATGTTGAAGTGTTTGATTATGAATTGGACCAGCGCAAGTTTGTCTGACCGCTCCGATGTGGTTGAATCCCCGGGACCAATTGCCTGGGCCATTTGACCTAGTATCTCGCCATAAATCAATCCACTTTCCACACCGTCGAAGAAAGTGCTAGCACTACGCAGGACTTCAGAAAACTCTGACTGGCTCGAGGCTTCGATCTTGAAGTTTCTGACGCTGTCCACGATTGGCAGGAAAATCTCAGGTACAACGAGACCACCAATCTCCCACCTATCCATCAGTGACAGGCAAATACGGTATGGACGGGCCTTCTCAGCCGCCGTGGTCTCTGGGGCGTCCTTGATCAAGGCCAATAATGACTTTATAAGTGGCTCGAGTCCATACTCCTCGAAATAGCTTGTTCTGGTCGACAGCAGTCCGTTGTGATGTGCCGACGGAGAGCTAGGGGATTCAAGTCCACTCTCGGCCTCACCGGAGGGGGGCTCTGGGCCCAGAAGCCACGTCCAGAGCCTTCTATTCAGGCTCATCTCTCGCCTAGTCACTACTCCAGCGGCAGCCTTCAAGAGCAGCTCCAGATCCCCTGGCTTGACTCGCTCCTGGAGGACCTTGGAGTGTAGGGGCAGGTGGGTCACAAGCAGATCCAGAAATCCTCTTTGGATAAGCAATTGCTCGTCGGCCAACCCCGCAGCGAAACACCGTAGCAACAGTCCGGGTTCTGGTGTGGTAACTATTTGGGCCACCTTTGAGGACAGCTCAAGTTCCTCCTTTTGAAGCGAACTTTCAGCGTCCCGCGTTTCCGGCGTCAGTGGATGGCCCAATTTAGGGAGGCTCCGAACAAGGTAAGCCAGAGCTCCCGGTCGGCGGCTTTGGCCTGTGATGGCCGCCAAGAAGAAGCATTGCCAAAAGTAGTCATCTCCAGCCGAGTGTATGGACGTGATTTCCTGGGATCCAGTTGGTCGTATAGCTTTCTTGAAACTCTCCAAGAGCTTCAGCGTTCGATCAAAGTCCTCCGCAGTCTCCTCTTCTAACCCTGGCAGCAGAGCTAGTATGATAGACTTCATAGCAGGGCGAAGTACCCGAGGGTCTAGGTCGAGGAAGTGGCGTTCGAAGAGGTCTAGGAAGGGCGACCGCACAGATAGAGAGGCAAAGGACAGGGTGGGCGCAAGTCCGGTCAGGTACAGCGGAAGGTCTCGCGATAAGCCATCCTTCCCTATCACCGTGAATACGTAGTTGTAGACTTCGAGGGCCTTTTGATGGACGCCCGAGGGGAGGGAAGGGTTGAGGCATTGCGACAGGCGTTTCGCAACCGTTGCCTTGGCGGGGACGGTGTGTATGCTCTGGTTCCGAGCTTGGAGTGCCTGCGATTCCGACTGTCAGCGACGCGCGTGAGGAGTGCCCGGGAGGGAGGTCAGCCAAACTTTAAGGAGTCTATTGAGAAAAGAGATGTAGTCTGCCCATTCCTGCAGCGCAGTCTCGAACAGGGTGAGGGCTCGGTCGACACCGGCAGCATATTTCCTGTAGGCCTTGTCTTGATTCGGTGGGTCATCCTCTGGACAGAGACACCCGAGATATCAGTCAATCGCTCCAGGCATTTGGCAGGTATGCAAATCAAAGCATGGGCTCACCGGCACTGAGTTGATTTCTCCATTGTCGCGGAGGGTTCGGGGAATCGCGAATGGAGCTGTCAGGCGAGATCGACCTGGGCCCGCCTGGTTCAAGGGACATTTTCCGTGGCGCAAGGCGTAGTCGGCTCGGGGACTGAGAACATGGGGTTCTCTTGGTTCGATGTGAAGTTCAATTTCATCGCTACATAGAGGGCGAAGGGGGGAGAGTCAAGGCATTCCGAAGACCATGAACCTTCGAGAAGGCTACTTGTCCATCGAGGATTTGCTTGCGTACTCGATGTACGTCAAACAACCAGAGCAAGGGGGGTCCTCATTGACTAAAGCTCCGGTCCCTGTCAGGCCCGCATCCCTGTAGCTTTGCCTGCAGGCCGTACCCAGGCACCCAGGTAGATTGATAGACTACCTGAATTGAGGCGCTCCATACCATTGTTCCTGGACGGCCGGCACTGAGCGAGTAGTCTGCATCACCTAGAACACCTAGCTTATATTGAATCTACTCAATAATGCCTAGGTTTTATTCGGGTTGAAATCTTCATGATCTAGCTTATGGCCTTGATGATCAAGCCACTAAATATTGTCACTTCAGCACCAGCCCTAACTGCCAGGTTTGACAGGTGTGCAAGTAGACAGCGCAGTGGGCTTGCCGCAGTCGCGCGAAGACATCGGGTTCTCAGCGACAGCCAGCCCCAGCTAAACAAGAGGGCCCCCAGCACTTAAGCACACATTTGATCTTATGCGAAGACGCGCATTATTTTCTCATCTCGCCTGGTCAGAACTGAGTGAAAGCAAGCTCATACACAAAACCTAGAGTCACTACAGCATAGGGAGTTAGCTATCTGAGCACTGAGGGAGGAGCTTCATACGAAATTGGGGCGGGACAGAGCACCGCCTGCCCGTAGCCCGCCTCGAGACTGACGCCTGAGAAGGGGCTGTGAGGAACGTTTACGGCAGCTGTCCCTTCCTGGAAAGAGTTTAAACTTGTGTCCAGGGGCTGCTTACTCTGTCCGTGTTGCACCATGTGGGCATAATTCACCGTCTCGAGGGTGTCATCACTCGTGTGTATATACGGCGAGGTCTTCTCGAACGGTGCCTCGATGACGAACGCAGACTGGTAACCGGCCTCAGTAGCGGAAGCAAAATCGGAGCTGAGGCTCGCCTTGTTAGCAATGTGCATGCAGTATGGTGGAACCGAGACTCCAGCTAACCAGGCATAACCACACTTCGTCTCTGTGTACGGGATGTCGCAGTAAGTGTCCACAATCATCTTGATGAACTCGGTCAAGTCCTTGTTCACATAGTCCGTCACAACCCCGAGGGTCTCAGTCTGCGTGCCGGCGGAATAGCCTGTCATGTCCTGTTCCAGCATGGCAGCCACATCGCGGCCCTCGGCAGCGTACGCGTCAAACACAGCCTGCGAGCCCAGCAAGCCTGCCTCCTCGGCGGAGTACCAGTGGAACTCAACCGTGTTGACAGCCTCGCCAGCCAGGACCTCCGGCGAGGTCAAGTAAACACGCAGCGACTCCAATATGGTCATTGAGCCGGATCCATTGTCGTCGGCCCCAGGGGCACGGGACGTCTGCTGGTTGGAGGCCTTCCAGTTGACGCTGTCCTGGTGTGCGCCGATGACGATCGTCGAGGCGGTCTTGCCCGGGATCTTGGCAATGACGGAATCCTGGTTCCACTTAGGGTGAGGGAATGCCTCGACAGTAGCACCGAGGCTCGAGGTCACGCCTGCTTCGACGAGGGTAGCATTTACTATGTCAAGGAGCCAGGCCGAAGACTGGGCACCGTATCCGCCCTTGTAGTAGCGGTTCTGGAACCCGGAGAAGGTCGTCAGGCGGGACTTCAGGAGGTCGGCCGACAGGGAGCCAAAGAGCGGCTTGACGGCTGCGCTATGTGAGGCGGAGCTTGGGTATATGTATGTCTTGGCCGCGGCTGTAAGGCTGGAGGCGCCAAGGTTCGAAGAGTACGTCTTGTCAATGAATCCCGTGCCCTCAAGACGAAGACTGCGCTTCTCCTCCTGCGTCACCCACCTTTGCTCTGTTTCAAGCTGGATGAGGAAGGTTTCTTCGCTCTGCGCCGGGCGAGGAGGGGCTGCGGCGGCAGACGCAGAAGCAGCGAGACTGAGGAGCTGGAAGAGGACCCGGAACTTCATCTTCGTTCTCAAGTACAGGAAATCAGAGTAGAAGATGGCAAAGGAGAGATCAGAACGACTCTTGAACAGGCTGTCCACCAGCGACATCCCTCAAGAGACTTGATCATAGTCCATGTCTCAACCCTTTTATACCGGCAAATCCGTGCTGTATTGATCCTTTTGCCCCGACGCGCTCGGTTGAAGAGCTCCCTCCTGCCTAAAGAGGCATGTCTCCTTCGTAACGGGCCATCCGCGGTGATCACCACGGCCAAGAAAAGCCAAGCCTCGACGAGCTTCCTGAAAGGGAGGAATCAAAGTGAAAGGATTGTTCAAGCTACATTCCACGTGACATCCGGCTTATATCAATACATGGCTTACTATTGTGACGAATTAATAGCTTCTTTCAGTCCTGATAGTGTAGGCGCAGGGCAGGAGGTACCGAAACCATGCCCCGATGGCTTGATTGCGGCCACCGGTCGGTTGAACACTTCCAGTGAGGATTTCCAAGAAGTTGATTCGCGTTCTCAAGGCCAACCTCAGACTAATGTAGTGGGCCAGAGAAACTGCTGCAACGTTAAAGCTCAAATGGCTGCGATCAGGGTTGGACCCTGGGGACATTTGTGTCCCGCTCCATCTCAAGGTAGGATTGGCCCGGGGCGCTTCACTCGGATTACCCTTGCGTGAAATTTGAAGGCAGGCTCTGGGCATGAAATCCACTGTGCGCCATAGTTCCTCCCACCGAGAGACTCCTGAGAAGCCACCGAACGAACAAGCCTCATTCGAGACACGAAATATGATTCATGGAAGTAATAATACATGTTTTGTCAATCGTGGAGTTGACGGATCGAATGTGGCTTCCCGTTGGGAGCAGGGGCAAAAAAAATAAAAATACGTGCATACACATGCCGGGGTCGAGCACCTAGGCCAGTCCCCGAGACACACACGCATTTGAGACTAACTGTCGTCTCCCCGAGGAGCGAGAACTGGAACGTTCCCTCAGAGTTGACGAGTGGCGCGATTGTGTGAAGCACAAGACGCGACAACGGACGGACCACGAAGAAGGGGGACAGGGCTGTGGGTGTGTGGTGTCGCGCGTGCTTGGGATGTTGTGCGGTGTCCGCTTGCCCGCTTGCTGCTTGGGGTGCTGCTGGTGCCATTGCTGATGGGTGCTGCGCTGTCAAGCTGCATCATGCACGACCACGTCAACGGGGGGTTGCTTGCCCCCCTCCACATTCCCACCCCAGACCGGCACGGTCATTCCCCACGGTGCGATAGGATGAGAATTCTCACCAAAAAGGCAAGCAAGGAAGGGGAAGAGGAAAAAAAAGGCGCGAGCTGGAATCTATCTGGGGCCCTGGGAATGGAGGAAAAGCTCGGGGGAATCTGTGAATGGGACATTAAAAGCGCCCTCGTCGGCTCGGCAGCCAATCAGTCGGCTGAGACGGCCTTCTTTCTTGCTCTCGCGATGCGAATGAGGGCGTGCCAACTCACACTTGCCGCACAGACGGGTAAGACTTCAAGAAGCCCCCCCAATCAATCCTTTTTCGAGTGCGGTTCGCTTTGGCCCATTCTCTTCCCATCTCTCTTGCATTTCTGAGCTTGCCTGTTGATACCCTTTCAGCCCGGCTGTCCTGGCCTCTGGCTTCTCTCTCACCTTTCCAGGATTGCCACCTCACTCATCGCACGCATCGACGTTGGGGTCTCAGGCTGGCCTGAGCTTCTGGTCAATTTCCATCTTTGTCAATTGCCCAGGATCTCCCGTTCACCACATCTCCACAACCACGTTTTTTCTCTGCTGTCAAACGTGTTTTCTCTACTCCTCGCTGTCGTCTCGCACCAGGCCCCTACGCTGTCACGGGAATGAATTTCATCAAGTGATTGAGATTTCTGGTATATAACTCTCATGCTGATGCTGTGTGGCTCATGCTCATGGCTTCGTCATCGTTGATGTGATTACCCAGGTATATCCATCAGAAATCCTCAGAATGTTCAAACTACCCCATGCGCGTCGCAGGCCATGCATAAAGTTCTTTCGCAAGGTATGTGTGCAAGGAAACAAAACAAAGACGCAAGAAAAGCCAGGTGGACTGGATCGTCGCCCCGAGGCGACCGCCCGAGCATCACTCTTCTCGGTTCAGATGGTGACGGGAGGTATGCTCCCGGCCCGTGGGGGCGTTGCCCGTGATGCAATGGAAACAATGTCGGCAAGTGTCCTTGGGATCCAGGAAGGAGCAGGCACAACCCCGAGGCAGCCCAGATGGAGGGATAATGTTCAGAACAGTCCTTGCGGATGTCGCAGGCCCTCCGAAGAACTTGTGTGGTGGAATATTTTGGTGTGAAGTGGTCGTTGCCGGCCAAGATGTTGAAATGTCTTTTCGAACCCAGAGCTTTGCCCGCCGCCGCCATCGTTACGAGGCCCCGCTGCGCCAGAAAGAAACGACCGACCTGATCCGGGAATGGATACCCAAAGCAGTTCCGGGTCGAGTGAGAGAAAGGAAGCATGTGAGGCCGAGGCCCTTCATCTGCTGTGGGCAAACTTCACCAGCCACTGGAGTACCGCGTCGAGGTTGGTCTCTTCTTTGGCGGAGATACCATAGCAGGAGACTTCCCGGTGGCCGATGCTCTTTAGGTCCATGGCATCGATCAACTCATCAACAGTCAACTTATCCGGAAGATCAGACTTATTGCCCAAGACGAGAAGAGGGATGCCCTCCAGGGTTGGACTGCTCATGACTGAATGCAGCTCTTCACGCGCCTGCGACAGAAGTTCTATGTCTGCAATGTCCACGATAAAGACAATCGCGTTGACACCACGACAATACCTCTCCCACATGGTCCGAAATCGGGGCTGCCCGCCTAGGTCCCAACACTTCAGGGTCACATGTCCCTGTTGTACCTTCTTCATGTTGAAACCGACCGTTGGAATCGAACTGCGAGCCGACCCGGTCAGCCAGAGTTGCAAGGGGTGTCACGACTGTGAGGAGGGCTTGGGCAAGAAAGTGCAGGCGTCGCGACGACTGCCGCAGTCAGAGACAGGACGAGAGGATGCGCTTACTCGATGGTGAATTCTCCGCCCTAGCAGGTGACATTGTCAGGGTCATGATGTGAGACCCAGCTCAGGAAGGGTGACTTACCGATAACACTCTCAGCAGGGAAGTCTTCCCTGCGTTCTGGAGACCGATCATGGTGACGTCCATCTCTGTCGCCCTGCACAATATGATCAGAAGGTTTCGGCTGATTGAGACGACTACGCTAGTCTTGCGGGATGAAGGGCAGCGCAAGCAAGATGCAGCCTGCAGCCGTGCTTCTATCAGGGGTATGTTGTCGAAGATGTTGGCTTACCAGAAAGTTCTGAGTAACCAGTCGTACACCTTCCGGAAAAGACCCGCCATCATACAAGCTTACTCGACACTTTCAAAAGTCGAGTCTGTCTGTATGTGATAGCGCGAAGGAGATGTTCAGGTGTAATGTACAAGGCGAACAGGATGAGCCCGCTCGTCGAGTGATCTTGAGCTCGCCGAGGGGAGACGGTGAACAAGCGCGGGGTTTGCGATCAGACAGGCTGCTTTCAGAAACCTGGGCCGGGCCTTATTTTTCTTGGCTTGGCAAAGTACGCCAGGCGGGGAGGATTGCTGAGGCGAAGAAGTTGTCGCAATCACGCGAACTTGGGCCGCTCCCAGGGCTCTTATGCGGTCAGCGGACAGTCGTGACTCTGTTGTCGCGCATCGAGGATATTGAGTGATATGGGTGTGCCGGCTTGGTGGGAGCGCGAAAACTCTCCACCTCGAAATATGGGGACGCAAAGACGATGCCGGACGGGGTTCCTTGTGTTGGGACGTGCGAAGGGGAGCAGCGGCTAGGACTGGGGTTCTATTCGTTAGAGTGGAGCTGTCAGAATAAATGACGAGACCTTGTAAACGCGGGACAGGGCTTAGAATAGCAGTTGCAAATGTGAGGAGCGCATGAATATGAAATACGTTGGGCACTTGGACACGACAGTCCCGGAGTGGCAGAAGGATGAGAGGAGACGAGGTTGATATTCAGATAGGTACTGTAGGCGACGGAGGAGCGCAGCACTGTGATCGGACCGATCTATCTTTTGCCATGCCTTTCGGGGCCGTAGTACAGAAACCGCGGGGCAACACGAAAAGACGACCTCCCCGGGAGAAGCCGCCAAAGGGGGCAACGACCGGCTAGGGTTTTGGTGTAGTTGCAGTGCAGTTCGGTGCAGTGCAGTGCAGTGCAAGCGAACAAGTCGACGCCTGGGGGAGGGTTGGTAACGCGAGCAGCTCCAGGGACATTCGATGACGGTCTGGTGGCGTCTAGGTCGACAGCAGTGCAAGGTATGCAAGAAGACGTGAGGCTGCCGCTGGGCACTCCAAGATGCTGCAGGGACTGGTGCAGAAGCAGACGAAGACGGGAGACGGAGGCAGGTGCTGGTTACTCGACTGCCGACGCTGCTTGCTGCTTGCTTGGGGTTCGTGGCTTGGGATCTGCGATCTGTCGATACATACCTCGTGACAACTGGGCCCGATCGTGAGGCAGGCACCAGAGGGCGTTCGCCGAAAGGGAGCTGGATGAAGATCGCTTTGCTTTTGTCGTGACTGTCCAGGTGACCGACATTCAGGGGAACTCGAGAGGGCGTGCCGCTTGCTGGCCGAGAGAAGTAAAACCGCAGGAAGACCGTCAAGTGAGAAAATGCACAATGTCCAACGGCGGGGTCAAGAAGCTCGGGATGATTGGGCGGTCGGCCGTCTTATGTGTGTGACCCCCAGACAAAGACCCAATAACAACCACAACCTGCGCTCTCGAACCTGTGCGTAACCAGAATCACAAGCAGCAAGCAAGGGATGAAAAGGTGCAGGATTGTGTGTGTGTGTGTGTAATACAGAATCTAAAATCCTCCACCAAGGGCCTTTCGGCAGCGGCAAGAGAAGATGCACAATGAAGTGACAGTGGACGGAGGCTGAGCGGGGCCCTCAGGCACGATGTGGGCGGATGACGAAGGCGATGATGATGGCGGTAGTAGTGGGCAGTTGGAGTCGAGGTGAAGGGAACCTGAAGGGTCCGGCAACGAAAATTCATCAGGAGCAAGGTCGGGTAGCGGAGTCTAAGGCAAGGCAAGGCAGGCAGCATGTGTGTTATGCAGGCTCTCCTGGCTCTCAGGTCTGGTGCGGGAGTAATCTGCACCATGTACTATTTCGAACGCTGGGTACGGAGCAGCGGGTGCTAAGGTGAGGTAGAATTGGGCTGCAAGGTGATGCAGCTTGACTGCAGGTGCATGCATCGCCTCTTTGCTCCGCGCAGTGCACCAGCAGAGCCGTGGCAGCATCGAGCAGCTGGTTGGCTCACGGAGCACCTCGGGACCAGCCTGAGGCCGCAATTCGGGCCTGGGTTGGGTCGACAACTTGGGCCGTGATGTCGCGACGGCTTGTCCTGGCCGGCAGGGCAGACGGCGATTCGCTCGTCGCCCGGTGGTTCCATCTGGCACCCATGGATACCTCATCATGCCCTCCATCTCCCTTCTCCCCTTCTCCTCATGTGTGTCGCTGCGTGCCCTGTAGGCTGTAGCACACCAGGTACCCAGCTAATAACACAACACCACCGGCGCTGTGGTCCGCGGGATGAAATGGAGTGTCCCCCCGCCGGGAGGGAGGGGTGTGTGTGGTTGGTGACACTGGGTGACCGGCTGGCTGGCCGTCTCGCACCATACAGATTACTCAACCTGCCAATCTGGGCAGTACATAGTAACTTTGTCGGGCACGGCTGTGTGGTGGCTGCAATGGTCGGCTCACATCTCAAACTGGCTCTATGGCCGCCTAGTCTGCGAGGCTAGCATCCTGAACGCGCATGCTTGTTGTCTGGGTCAACCGGATGTACCGTGCACTACAGACTGTGGTCAGTCTAGCATGTATCTATCATCCATACAGATCTCTTGTGGGCTTGGCGGAGGACAGAAAAAGACCCCACAGGTCTGGACCGTGGACCGATCCAGCACTGTGGGCGAGAAAGGTATCGTGAAGGCGTGCTTCCTCAAGAGGTTTGTATGACTGGTTGCTAGAGTCACTAGTTGTCCGTTTTCCATGAGCAAGGAAAGACCCCCTTGCCAGCTCCCAGCACCAACAAGTCTGTCTTTCCATCTTACCAAGGCTCCATCCGCCGCTGCAAGAGAAGTGCTGGCTGGGCCTCTGCTGGTGCAGCTGGAAAGGGAGAGAGCAGGGGTCCCTTATCGTAGCCGTGGTCCGATAAGGAATTTCAAACATTTTTCTACGGCTTCAACTCTGCCTTTTTGGTTCCCGCTTTCCACCGATTGATGGAACTCACCGGCCTTCCCCGTGGTCTGCTCAAAATATTTTGAGGGAGGGGCAAAAAGCTACGATACTTGCCAGTCAGGTTATCCCATTCCCTTGCAAGTCTCGCCCTTCTGTCTGCCACGGCGCAGTGTAAGTCCATGCCCCCAAGGCACCGCCGGCATTGACGAAGATGCGACCTCCAAAACAACCTCGCAGCTCATTTGACAATTTTTCACAGGATACTCAGCCGATTATGGCTCCTCCAAGAACCAAGACCCAATGGGATCACCAGTACAATACCCTGCGCCGTGAAGACCTATTCCGAAACCCCCCCACAGATCACACCGCATACCCTCTTCTCCAGATCGCCGTTAATCCACACATCGAGTCCTTCAACGCGCTTTTCCCCTCAGATGGAAAGCCAGGGATCATAGCGCATGGACTGGCGGATATTGGGACAAAAGTCTTCTATGACAGCCCCGATGGGTCCTCTGCGAACGCGAGAAACAAATTGACGATACGATACAAGAATGTACAACTCCAAAAGTCTATGCTTCCCCCGTCGAACAAGTTCGCAAAGACTCGAGAGATCTTCCCTGCCGAGGCTCGTGAGAGACATGCCACATATCGCGGCAAGTTGACTGCCACTCTCGAATACAGAATCAACGATGGGGACCCGCACGAGTTCGTCCGAGAGCTTGGAAATATGCCGATCATGATCAAGGTAGGGTCAATTTTCGCCTGTCACAAGTCTTCGCTTGGTCTTACAAGTCATTAGTCAAACAAGTGCCATTTAGAGAACAACTCCCCGGCACTGCTTGTGCAGAGGAAAGAGGAATCTGAGGAGCTGGGTGGCTACTTCATCGTGAACGGAAACGAGAAGATCATCCGGATGTTGTTGATGAACAGAAGGAATTACCCTCTCGCTATCAATCGCCCTAGTTTCACGAACCGAGGGCACGCATACACTCCGTACGGCATCATAACGCGGTGTGTGCGGCCGGACGAGACATCGCAGACAAATGTCCTGCACTACTTGAACGACGGAAACGTGACCTTTCGCTTTTCCTGGAGGAAGAACGAGTACCTTGTTCCAGTCATGATGATTCTGAAAGCATTGGTCGAGACAAACGATCGGGAGATATTCGAGGGCTTGATCGGTCCGGCAGGCTCAAAAGGCACCGAAAACACATTCCTCACGGACCGTGTCGAGCTGCTCCTCCGCACGTATAAAAGTTATGGCTTGTACAGCAAGACCAAGACTCGATCATACCTCGGAGAAAAGTTCAGAGTCGTTCTTGGCGTGCCAGACACAATGTCTCACTATGAAGTGGGCACGGAGTTTTTACGCAGGATCGTGCTTGTTCACCTGGGCAATGTGAACGTCACTGAGGAGCAAGATGCTGACAAGTTCAAAATGCTCCTATTCATGATCCGAAAGCTATACGCTCTGGTTGCTGGTGACTGCACGGTCGACAATCCTGATGCTGTTCAGAACCAGGAGATACTTCTAGGCGGTTTTCTTTATGGCCAAATATTGAAGGAACGTCTCGATGAGCTTCTCTCGGTCGGCTTCAGGGCCTCATTGAGAGACTACCTCAGAAAGAAGCCTGGCAACAACTTCACGTCACAACACTTTTCGAAAGACTTTCCAGCCGTCATATTTCGAAAAACAACAGAAAATATTGGTCAGCTCTTGGAGTACTTCTTGTCGACGGGCAATCTGATAAGCGCTTCTGGATTGGATTTGCAGCAGACGTCGGGCTTTACTGTGGTCGCCGAGAAGCTCAATTTCCTACGGTTCATAAGTCACTTCCGCATGGTCCATCGTGGTAGCTTCTTCGCTCAACTCAAGACCACGACAGTTCGGAAACTATTGCCCGAGTCTTGGGGTTTCCTATGTCCGGTCCACACTCCTGATGGTGCTCCTTGTGGCTTGCTCAACCATCTGGCCCACAAGTGCCAGATCATGACGAAGAGTGTCGATGGTTCCGCGATCCCACAGCTAGCTTTCGAGCTTGGTGTGGTCGGAATTTCGTCGGCTGCCACGGACGAGAGTGTCGTTGTGATGCTTGATGGAAGGATTATTGGCTGGTGCACCCCTAAAGAGTCCAAGAGAATCGCCGATACTCTGAGGCACTGGAAAGTGGAAGGCTCCCACGGAGTACCAAAGTCACTCGAAATCGGCTATGTGCCGCCATCAAAGGGAGGGTCATATCCTGGTATCTACATGTCCTCCCAACCCTCGAGAATGGTGAGACCGGTCAAGTACCTCCCACTCGAGAAGGAAGACTTGGTAGGCCCGTATGAGCAACCATACATGTCAATCGCCTGCGTTGAAAATGAAGTCATATCTGGAGAGTCGACGCACGTCGAATTCGACCCCACCAACATCCTGTCCATCTTGGCCAACATGACACCATTTTCTGATTTCAACCAATCCCCCCGAAACATGTATCAATGTCAAATGGGTAAACAAACCATGGGAACTCCAGGAGCAGCCATTCGTCACCGTACAGACAACAAAATGTACCGGTTGCAGACAGGACAGACGCCTATTGTGAGAGCGCCACTCCACAATGCCTATGGCTTTGACAACTTCCCCAACGGGACAAATGCTGTTGTCGCGGTCATATCTTACACAGGCTATGACATGGACGACGCCATGATCATCAACAAGTCCGCCCACGAAAGAGGTTTCGGACACGGCACGATTTACAAGACCAAGAAGATAAGCCTCAAAGACGATTCAAGAACTCGGTCGTCCGCCACAATAGCAAAGATGTTTGGTTTCGCACCCAAAGGAACGACTCGATCATGGCACCGCGATACACTCGATGAGGATGGCCTCCCGTACGTTGGCCAGGAGGTCAAGGCTGGCGACCTGATCTGTGCATGGCATACTGTCTCTCCCGACGGGCATGGTGGGCTGGAAAACAAGGATGGCGCGACGCACTTTGAAAAGTACAAGGAGGACGAAGTTGCGTATGTCGAAGAGGTCCGTATAATCGGCAGCGAGAATGGTAACGAACCTGCCCAGAATCTGTCGATCAAGTTTCGGATACCTCGGTCTCCCACCATTGGCGACAAATTCTCCTCCAGGCACGGTCAGAAAGGTGTTTGCTCTCAGAAATGGCCATCCATTGACCTGCCATTTTCAGAGTCAGGCATCCAGCCTGATGTCATTATCAACCCCCACGCTTTCCCGTCTCGTATGACCATTGGCATGTTCGTCGAGTCACTTGCGGGTAAGGCTGGTGCATTGCACGGCCTGGCGCAGGACTCGACCCCGTTCAAGTTCGACGAGGAGAATACGGCTGGCGATTATTTTGGCCACCAGCTCATGAAGGCCGGCTATAACTTTCACGGAAACGAGCCAATGTACTCGGGAATCACGGGCGAGGAGTTCGCTGCAGACATCTACATTGGAGTCGTCTACTACCAACGTCTGCGTCACATGGTGAACGACAAGTACCAAGTGCGAACCACTGGCCCAGTCGTCCCTCTGACGGGTCAGCCCATCAAGGGCAGGAAGAAGGGCGGTGGTATCCGCGTGGGGGAAATGGAACGAGATGCTCTGCTTGCTCACGGTACTGCGTTCCTCTTGCAGGACCGTCTCCTGAATTGCTCCGACTACACCAAGACGTGGGTCTGTCGGAAGTGCGGGTCGTTCCTATCTGTGCAGCCAACGGTCACGCCGTACGTAGGGAGGAAGAAGACCATCGACACTGTCCGCTGCAGAAATTGTGCTAGGCGCCTCGACGATGAGACCGATCTCACGGAATTGGATGGTGAGATCTGGGAAGACGGGCAGGGTGTCCAATGGGTCGGCGGCGAGGACACAACCATCATCGTCGTGCCAGGAGCGCTGAAGTATCTCGATGTGGAACTTGCAGCAATGGGAGTCAAGTTGAAATACCATGTTGACCCAGTCGACAAGGACCGCCCTGGGAAGCAGGTGAAACGGGTTGGACTGGATGAATGGAAATAAGGGACACCGGCGTTGACAGTTCCTCCAGTCGAATAGCAGTCGTGTAGCAGACTCCCGATGTAGCAATGGTCTAATTCTATGTTGTACCGACATTGCTGGGTTCCATGGACACAGGTCCGCCAAAATTAACCGATATTGACTGGGGAAAACGCCGTCACAACCGTGACTGCGTCGTGGAAGCCACAGGGCTTTCTGTCAACTGTCAAACTAATTAGTTCATCACGGGCCAGGACGAGAGAGCGCCGCAAGTTTTTGCTGCCGGTGATCCCAGACAAGGTCGCACATGGGAGGCAAGCTGCATAGCCGAGCCTTTTGTTGAACTTGACGCTCATACCTCGTACCGTCCGAGGGCAGTGCTGCTTGACGGGCCATGTCTTGGAAAAATCTCCTTTTGTCCTCGCGTCATTGCTCTTGCTGCAAGTCTCCTGTCACGGTCCTTGGCGAGGAGAGGAGACCGGAAGAGGGCATGGCTTATCGGCCACGGTCTTCAATTCCGGTCTTTGCTTTTTCCGCTAGAGACGGCGTGTTTGATTGCGGAAAAGCACGATCGGCGGGCGTTCGAAATAGATGAAGGACATGTTGGGAGCAGGCGACTTGCACGGCTTCCGGCTGACTGGCACAGCACGCCTCGTCGACCATGTGGACCATGGTTGGGCGTCTCTCTGGTTGGGTTTCCTTATATTTGCGAGAGGGAACTCGAACCTCGCCGTGATCAGACAGGTGAGAGACTTTCGACAGTTGGCTAGGAACGGCGTGGATTCCCCAGGGCAGCTCCTTCCTTCCTGCCGTCTGGTATTTTTGAGCATCTGACACTCACTCGTTTTCCCTGTTGCAGACGTTGTGCCTCTCGCCCACCAAGAAAACTCGAGACGAGTTGGCTGTCCTGCGACCTATTCACTACGAGGGCTTTCGCGTTCCTCTGGCACCTTCACCTCACATCTCTCGCTCCCAGTCTTCCTCGTTCGTCGTACAACTGACTTAGTGCTGCCCGAGGAATTGGGATCCCTTTTGCGCAAGCCCATACTCGACGGGTTACATCTCATCCTACTTCTCTCCCTACTGCCCAAGGACCGCACTCGACACTCATCTTTCTCTCATCCCTCATTCATGTCGCTCTTTATCTGAACGGAAAAATGTCTCTTTGCGTTCCACAAGCTCGCAGTCTTTGCATTCTTTGCATTCTCTGCTGCTGCATGATCTCACTGTCTCTGGGCCAGTCCTACAGCTATGGTTTCGACGTCGGCAAAGCCTACAACACCAAGCGGCAGCTTGGTGGGAACATTGTTGTCACCGCTGGCATGCCCGTTGGCACTGGACCTGTTCCTGTTCGACCCAACATTCGTGATCTCCAGAAAGACCCGGACAAGTGGTCCTTGTACATCCTGGCCCTCGACATGATGCAATGGACGGATCAGTCGCAACCCACGTCTTGGTTCTCGATTAGTGGTACGTTTCACTGTGCTCTCCTCCATTACAATCCCGTGCATCGCTCCAGTCTCTGGTACTGTTCTGACACAAACTGTCTGAAAACCACAGGCGTCCACGGTGTGCCGTTCGAGCCGTGGAACGGAGTATACCCAACTCCTGGCAATGAGATGGCTGGCTACTGTCAGCACCAGGACATGCTCTTCCCTACATGGCATCGTGCATACGTTGCATTGTACGAGGTAAGTAGTAGCATATCGTCTAGATTGCCCTTTTTAATAATGTCACATTTCATTAGCACGAGCACGTTCCTGACATTAAAGTAATAGCAAGAGCTCTGCCAACGGATGCAGTTTATTGCCACCACATACACTGGAACCTCAAAGAACCGCTTCGAGTCGGCTGCTGCTGACTGTAGAACTCCGTACTTCGATTGGGCCGCACTTCCACCGTCCTCTACGGATAGTATGCTTCCTGCTAGTATTGGAGATAGTCCTAAGATCAACGTGTCCGGGCCGCAGGGAACACAGACAATTGCGAACCCTCTCTTCGCCTACGCGTTCAACCCTCCCAATCCAGGGGTCTTTCAGAACGTCACACCAGTAAGTAAAGCCATTCTCTCCTTTGAGCAGGCGTCCCATTCTGATACAATATCTAGTGGGCGGACTGGACTGCTACGAGGAGAGCGCCAACAAGCCTCGCGTCAGACGCCCTGTCCAACAACTCCGCCATCAACGCCAATCTTGTGATGCACACTATCCAGAACCAACAAAGGCTCTATAATCTTTTCACAAACTACGATAATTACACCATATTTAGTAATGAAGGCTGGGCCGCAGATACGACCAGCTACGACTCACTCGAATCCCTCCACGACAACGTTCACGCCTTACTCGGAGGACTTGAGGGACATATGACTATCGTCCCCTTTTCAGCTTTCGATCCCTTGTTCTTCCTTCACCACTGCAACGTGGATCGTATCTTTGCCTTGTGGCAGGTGTTTCACCCGGATGCGTGGGTTGTCCCAGAGGTCGCCCGGGTCAACTCATACACCACATCCGTCGGTCAGGTTTTGGACTCCTCGTCGGCGCTGACGCCATTTTTTGCAAATGCTGGGGGGCAGTTCTGGACTTCGGACATGCTTCGCGACCCTACGGCTCTGGGATATACGTATAGCGAGCTAGCCAGCTCGGGGATATCGCTGTCTAACATGACCTCGATCCTCAAAGGGCAGGCACAGGTAGCCAGCATTGTGAATCATCTCTACGGCGGGTACAGTGTGAACAGCATTAGCATCCAGTCCAAACGCTCCGAAAGCCACGGGCATCACAGGCGACATGCCCATAGTGGATGGCACAAGGGCCACGGCCGCCGATCCACGGCCCCCTTGCCCGCCACAAAGATCATCTCCGAACAGGGAAATTACCGGGAATGGATCGCAAACATCCGAGTCATCAAACAAGCCTTAAACGGACCCTTCTCCGTCCGCCTGGGCCTCGGCGGCCCGGGTGGGTCTTTCGACGTCGGTTCCATGAGCGTCTTCGCCTCGCCCCCAGAGATCGCAAGCATGAAGAAGATGGCACCAGGAGCCGAGTACATCACCAGCACCATTCCCTTGACGGCGGCCCTCGTCGACGAAGTGGCGGACGGCGCACTGGCGTCCATGGACCCGGGAGACGTCGAGCCACACCTGCGGAAATACCTTGCGACCAGCGTAGTCAACGCTGACAACAAAGAAGTTGCCCCGTCCCGCGTGCCAGGGCTGAAAATCGAGGTTCTCAGCTGGTTAGTCCAGGCTACTTCGAGCGAGACAGAGCTGCCCACTTGGGGTCAAGCGGATTACAAGGTCCCTATCATGTAATGCGACGCCAAGATGGCATGGAGTCGGGGAGGGTGGGGGGAGCCTTTGCAACCCTTCTTGCCTTCACCCCAGGAGAGGGAAATAATTGTTCTTCCCCAGGACAACAATGTGATCCCGGGTTGTGTATGATACCAGCTTTCTTTGGCGACCGGCTCCGGGAAGGCCACTCGTCCTAAGATCCAGTTGTGTCCTCTCAGCCTGGCAAGGCTATAGCACTAATTCCACTTATGATCCACATCCTCTTTTTCTTTTAAATTTAGTGCAGTCAATGCAATAAGGAGAACCCAACAAAACAAATACAAAGCAGAGCCGCTGCAACATCTGTTCAACGAGTGACCAATGTCAGAATGGTATGAACCAGGATATAATATGCTCACGCCGTTCCTGTAGGCTCGCTGTAGAGCTGATAAACCACGTTGAACAAAAGGCGAGGACACGTCAAGTTGATAAATTTTTGTTCTCTGCGGTCCTGTCTTGCGAACAGCATCGTGCCTAATAATATTGCGTTACACTTGACGCGGGTATCCCAAATTCCTTAACGCCGTAATACAAGCGCCGTATTTCTGCCAATGTATTTATACAAGTCTTCGGCTCGTCCTTCTTTTTTTTCCCCTTGCATGCTCCAAGCATGCCACTTCTCTATAATGCACCCATGCTATGCCATGCCAGTTGCGGGCCATGATATTCAAGCGCAATGTTGTGAATCGAGTACAAATCAGTCCAGAGCCTCCCCGCTCAAAATGCTCCGCAGTATGTCAGCCCCAAGTCCGTCAACCGCCTGGTTGATTTCCCTGTCGCCGACACAGCTCGCTACTCTCTTGTCATCCGCAGTGCCGCCGACAAACGCGGCCTTTCGTCCACCTTTTCTGCCGCTTGGCGTCCCTGGCTGTGATCCCGCGACGAACGACCCGTTCTTTCCATCCACGCCGGCAACGAGCGACAGAGTTTCCAGACTGCCAATCACTTCGCGAAACTCAGAGCTAGATAGTGGGTGCAGGGCCACTGCGTCAGAACGTTTGCAAAGAAGGGCGTATGTGTCGAACAACGTCTTGATGGTGGGCGCTGTAATATTTGATTTTGACGATGGTGTGCTGGGGGGTGTTTTGCCTGAGATGTTGGATGTGGAGATCCGCAACGCTTCTCGGTTTCGTCTCTCGAGTGCATGCAGAGCACACAGGGCTGCCTTTTGCTGCAGATTCAGCGTTTTTACACGCTGGTTGGCGCCATTGCTGAAAGCTGCTGACGTGACTTTGTTGAGATGGGAGATGCTGACGCGTGGCGCCGTCTCGACCGTGAGGGAGCGTAAAGAGCTGGATAGAATCGAAGAAACGCTCCTTCCAGTTTTCTTTGCCGGCGATGTCTCATTCTTCATCTCTCCCAAAACTTTGCGTGAGGGAGTCATCTGCAGGACCTGGTCCTTCGCATCATTCTCCTCCTTCAGTCGTGTCTCGTTCTCAACCAGGTCCAGTGCCCGTCGGCAAATTTCGAAGGCCTTGCGTAGGTCACCTGTTTGGCTAGAAACCTTGCGAGAGCATAGCTCGATCGCGGCGGGGTGGAAGAAAGGGATAAAGTCTGAGGCGGCTTTGTCGCTCGTCAGAAGGCTCTTCAAGCGCTTGGTGATGATCATCTTGACCTGGGCTGCGGTGTATGGCAGGAACGGTAGAAGTTCAGGCTTGAGGTTTCGTGACTTGAGACGCGGAAGGAAGCGGTCCGTCAAGTCGAGAGCATTGGCGATCCCCACCAGAAGGAGACGAGACGACTTCTGGAGGGACCATTCGAAAACCTGGTAGAGGCTCTCCAGGTCGAGAGACAGAATGTGGTCGACCTCGTCCAACACCACCACATAAACAGTCGAAGACTTCCTCTTTGGTACAAACATCTTTTGCAGCATTGCAGTGGCGTCTTCCTCGGTCACCTCGGTCTCGTCGCACAGCAATTCCAACAGGGTAAAGTACAGATCCTTGGACGACTTGATGCTCATGCAGTTGATGTAGGCTTTCCGCACGGTGGACGACTCGGCGACCAATTCGTTGGAAATCTCATTGACCATGGCGCTCTTTCCCGTGCCCGGTGGTCCGCTGACATAGAGACAGCCGTTCGGCTGAGATGCATCGCTCCTGTGCAGGAAACTGCGCAGCGACTTTCGCTCCTCCTCCCTCCCTATGAGCTGACCCGGATCAGCGCTTCGCGAGAAGAGTTGTCGAGCTTGATGGTATATGGTTTGTGATGTTGCAGGCGTCTGCGGGGTCTTGGGTGTCATGCGCTGGGACAGCTTGCCCACAGACATAACCCGGTGACGGGGAGTGACGGGTACTTTGGCGAAAACATCTCGGTGGCGGGGAGTCGAGGGAGTGATTGGGGCCTTGGCAACTGCTTGACAGGCGTCAGCAGAGGATGAACGGGACTCTGGCGGAGTGTGCAACTCACGATAATCCGATGCCTCAAATTTGAAGACGTCCTTGGTCCGGCGTGCGGACGGCGTGCGGGTGATGGATGGGCTGAAGAACGCGGCTTCCTCTGGCTCTGACTCGTCCTCGGCCTCGAGCCCGATTGAGCTCACAGGATCCTCATTCTCGTCGTTGCCTTGTCGAAAGCTCCTGGTGCGTCTTGGGCAGCGTCTGGTGGGGTGCTGTTGCTGCTCCTGGAGCTCGGCAGCGCCTCGAGTCCTCTTGCCCAGTACAGTCACAGCCATGGCAGTCGCGGTCGAGAATACAAGTCAATTGAGGTGGAGTTGCTGTACAGTGGATATCCGACCCAGGTGAAAGGCGCAAGAACGATGCAAAGCGGTGCTCTGGGGGGAAGGGGGGATGTATGTACAGGTTTGCGGAAGGAGAGGCTGTCAGAATGTACGGGACCGTCGCGAAAAGAAGGAGTTCGAGTGACCCGCACTTTAACTCTAGGCGCGTCGCGACTGCCCCAGAGCGCGTCGCGTTCGAGCTGGAGCTTAGCTGAGCCGCGGTGCTCGGGCCAGGTACCTTGGTACATCGTAGATTGGATTCATGGTCAAAGCTTCCTCGGTTTCCCCACTCTTGATTGCAGATGGATAAGGCCGGCACGGCGCGCCCCCCACTCTTCGGCCGCAAGCGCCCGTCTGATGGACGGAATGAATAAAGAGACGGCATGAGCGGCGAAGATGGACTTGCACCGGCTCCTCGCCAGTATCTCCTTACTTTATTTGATTGGCGTTTCGGAGGGTGAACGCGCCAGACCAACAGCGTGACTCAAGCGTGCCGCTGGGTTACACGGACTCAATGTTCATCACGCCGAAGACGAGCCGGGGACCAATTTCAGGGGCGCAATCGCCAGGATGGAAGCGTCCCAGGGATCAGGACTAGCACCAGGATATAACTCCGCGGTTGAGAGACTGAGAGAGGCGGAGTACCCAATGCTCAACGGTAAGCCTTCTGGAGAACTTCGCCTCCCCGGGGACTCGAGTAGTATATCGCATGCTGATTGCCGTCCAGGTTCCATCTATCTTGACCATGCCGGCACGACCTTATATCCCAAGTCCCTGGTGGACAGATTCGCCGGTGAGATGACAAGCAGTCTGCTCGGTAATCCGCATTCGGCATCGCCTTCTTCTCAGTTGTCTACAGCCCGCGTCGAGGACACCCGGCTACGGGCCCTGCAGTTTGTCAATGCCGACCCGGCTGAGTTCGATCTCATTTTCGTGGCAAATGCGACTGCTGGCATCAAGCTGGTCGCTGAGGCATTGAGAGCTGTTCCTGGAGGTTTCCATTATGCCTACCACCAGTCAGCTCATACGAGTCTGGCAGGCGTGCGCGAAGAGGCTCAAGCTAGCATTTGTCTGGACGACGCCGCGGTCCAGGAATGGCTCGCAGGAAACATGCCCTTTCAGTGTGAGGCGGACAGCCCGGGTACAACACTTTTCGCGTATACTGCCCAGTCCAACATGGATGGTCGGAGATATCCAATGGATTGGTCAAAACGCCTCAGGAGCCTCGACCACCCCTCCGGCACCAGTTTTTTGACCATCCTGGATGCTGCTGCTCTTGCACCGACCGCGCCTCTGGATCTCGGCAACTCAGAGGTGGCTCCGGATTTCACAGTGCTTAGCTTCTCAAAAATATTTGGATTTCCGGACCTGGGCGCCTTGATTGTAAGACGTCAGGCGTTCTCGACCTTCGATTTCAAAAAGTACTTCGGTGGAGGCACCGTTGACACCGTCGTCACCAACAAGGAACAATGGCATGCTCCTAGGACCCACCGACTTCACGAACGCCTCGAAGACGGTACCCTCCCTATTCACAGCATCATCGCGCTGGATATAGCGATGCGTGTCCATAGGGATTTATTCGGTTCGATGAGTGATGTGGAATCACATGTCTCATGTTTGACACGGCGTCTGCGTGAGGGCCTTCAACTCCTGCATCATCGCAATGGCAAGCAAGTGTGTCAAATCTATTCTCCGGATCATTCCTCGATTACGGATCCTTCCACAGGCCCTATTATAGCATTCAATATACGCAATCAGTCTGGAGCCTGGGTCAGCCTCGCCGAGGTAGAGAAGCTGGCAAGTCTGAAGAATTTCCACATTCGAACTGGAGGTGTATGCAATCCTGGAGGTGTCGCCTCTGCTCTGGACCTGGAACCTTGGGAGATCAAAAGGAATTTCTCTGCTGGTTTCCGCTGCGGATCTGAAAATGACATTATAGCGGGGAAACCGACCGGCGTCATCAGAGCCAGTCTTGGTGCCATGAGTAGCGTTGCTGATGTCGACGCGTTCTTGGCGTTCATCGCAGAATTCTACTGCGATCAAACTCCAATTGATGAGGAACCCGATGAGTCACCTCCACAAGCTGAATGGAAGCCCGACTTATTCGTTGCTGGCATCACAGTCTATCCCATAAAAAGTTGCGGCGGGTTCACCGTTCCGCAGGACACAGATTGGGAAGTACGGCCCGAAGGACTGTCCTGGGACCGTGAGTGGTGTCTGCTTCACAGAGGCTCTGGGCAAGCATTGAGCCAAAAACGCTACCCCAGAATGGCCCTCGTCAAGCCGTTTCTTGATTTCGAGGCTGGGCAGCTGCGCATAACATACACCGGGAGGCTCTCAAACCCGAGCCAGTCCAGAGCAGTATCCGTGCCCCTGAGCTCAAACCCGGCTTTATTCCATGCACCATTCTCATCATCAGCAACATCGTATGGGCAACTATCGTCCCGCGTATGCGGCGAAGAGATCATGGCCAAGACGTATATTTCGGGCGAGATCAATGACTTTTTTACTGCAGTGCTGGATGTTCCATGCGTATTGGCGCGCTTCCCACCCGGCGGGCAGGAAGCCAACAAGAGCGCAAGGCATTGCAAGGCGCATCTGCAAAAGCACCAAAAGATTTACAGCGGTATTGGCAGCAACTATACAAGCACCGCTTTATCAGTCCTATCGACTACCACTCCGCCTTCGCCGCCAGATTCTGACGTCGAGGAAAATAAACGCCAGAAGATCTTGTTATCCAACGAGTCGCCAATATTGGCCATCAATACGGCCAGCCTGCGAGCTCTCAACGAGGAAATTGTCAAGAATGGAGGTATCGAAGTCTCGCCCTTGGTGTTTCGAGCGAACATCATGTTGGACTCGCCTATCAACACTGACAATAGACATTTACTCGCTTACGCGGAAGACAACTGGGGCAAAGTCCGGATCGGACAGCAAGACTTCAAGATGCTTGGCTCATGCCGCCGCTGTCACATGGTTTGCATCAACCAGAATACCGCGGAGAAGAGCCAGGAGCCTTTTGTCACGCTGTCGAAGACGAGAAGATTTGATGGCAAGGTTTTCTTCGGAACGCACATGTGTCATGTGCCGCAGCAAGGCCGGCTGATGGCGACTTCGACGAGGGAGTCGCAATATCCGACTGTGAGAGTGGGTGATCGTGTGGTAGTGGAGTAAGTCGAGGACTTCATGCCATGAGAGGGCTACAGCAAATAATCCGGTTCCTAATGCATCATACCCGGACAACCCATCTCGTCTATACAAGCACCTAGAGCATCATATACCCCTGTTGGCCGCTGTCCCACGTATACATTCGTCCTAAGTGACATGAAGATATAACCTTCAATTTCCGGCTGATAAGAACCGACAAGAGGTACCCTTCTTTAATGCAACCTCGCTTGCTCGCTCGTTGCCTTTTTCTTTTTTAGTCTGAACATGACGGATCATGTGACACTCATCTGCAGTATAGTACTTACCGAACAAGACAGCATTGAAAAGCAGTGAGCCTCTCTGTATCTTCTTGTTCAAGCTACCCGGTCACTAATGGGATCTAGTGTCCGTAATATTGCAAATTCTTTTCTCGGGGGAGCCACCGACCGCCCCGGTCTATCGTGAACTTACGAGGGCAACTACTCATGTAGCAGGCGAATCGGCAGATGTCACGGATTTTGCCAGCGGGTCTCATAGACTGGCAAGGGCCACTAAAGTGCTGGGCTTTGTAATATGTAAAAGGACTCGCATGCCAGATCAGAAATATTTCGAGGCTTGGTCATCGACTGACCTGATTTCTTGGTACCGGTACATTCCTGTTGTTACTCATGTTTCCTCTCTTAAACTACTTGTCCTTTGATCATGCCTGTAAAAGGGACCTGATCATGGAACTCATCTATACATGTGGGTCTTTTTTCTCGACTCATTCAGCTGACGATTGACCAGGACCAAGTATTCCAATATCCTGACTGCTGGCGTTATCCCATGGGTCAAGAGCGGCATGTGGGCACCAACGTCCGCCAAAGGACCGGATGGTAGATACTATCTCTACTTCAGCGACCATGAAGGCGTCCGATCCGACACCAATCCGAGCGGCGGATTGGCCGTCGCAGTAGCCGACAATCCAGAGGGCCCATACAAAGATGCTCTGAATGGTACGCGGTTGCTCGATCATGCCGTTCACGGCGGGTAAGTACTTTCAATTGTGTGTACTCTTCGGTCTAGGAAAGAAAGGCGGGGGGGGGGGGGTTCGTTGTCCCATGAGCACCTCGTGCAGCCTAGCGACAAAATCCTCATAAGACATGACCTGTATGCATTGTACGTTGCTCGAGAAGCTGTACCGGTATACCAGTTATATAGGTCTACTTAAGGTTCTGAAGCACTTTTGAATTATTCTGAGTTGTAGCAGAAGAGATGTCTCTTTTTTTTTTTTTGGGCTGACAAAGCAAACAGATATCCCATGGATCCTGACGTCTTTGTCGATGATGATGGACAGAGATATCTCTACTTTGGTGGTGGGAAGGAAAACAACGTTGGCATATTAGGTGACGACATAGTCAGCTTCCGCCCTATCAATATCTCCAGCTCCGCAAAGGGCACGGACGATGAGTACTTCAAGAGAATGACCCCTCGGCCCAGCAAGTCTGAAGAGGGAACGAAGATTTCCAAGCGCAAGGACAAGTACTACATGATGTGGTCAGAGAATATGTACTACGATGATAGATACCAGGTTGCGTACGGCACATCAGACTCACCGCTGGGCCCGTTCTCGCCAAAAGGTGTGATCCTGAAGCAAAACCCTGCTATAGGCGTGGCGACTGGCCATAACAGCGCGGTAAACATACCCGGCACCGACACGTGGTACATCGTCTACCACCGGCGTCCGCTGCACGAGACGGCCGCCGACAACCGCGTGGTGGCCATGGACCGCATGTACTTCGACGATGACGGCAGCATCAAGCCCATCGAGATGCTGGCCAAGGACAGGACAACTTCGACGACGGCCACCTCTCCAAGGTCCTGTGGCAGAGCAGGACCGGCGACTGGGCCGTGACGGGCGACGGGGAGCTCCGCAACTCGGGGTCCGAGGCGCTGGCCCTCATGGACACGCGGTTTGAGGACCTGGTCTATGATGTTGATATTACTCTTGAGAGCAAGCATGGTGAGGCTGGAATCACGTTCCGCTCCATGCCCTCGAGGAACAGCAAGCGGCCTGCCGCATTCAACGGGTACGCTGTCTGGCTCAAGGCTAGCACTGGTGAGGTTTTCCTGGGCCACCAAAAGGGGAAGAACAGGGCGGAGATGCTTACCCTGAAGAGCAGCTCAGACTTGAACATCAAGAGCGGGACGAAATATCACCTTCGGGTTGAGTTCAAGGGCACCGTTGTCTCGGTGTTTGTGGACGACATAAAGGTGCCGATTATGCAGGTCAAAGACGAGGCAGAGGCCTCGGGGCAGGATGGTTTGTGGGTGAAGAAGGACACTGCGCTATTTGATAATGTCTCTATCAGGCATCCTTGATTCTAGTTTATTAACCATAATTTCTTGGCAATGCATGAGTTTATCTCAAACAAGATTGCTCTCTCAATCTCCATCATGCTTTGTGACTGGATGGAACAAAACTTCCCCGTCGACTGCGGGTGCAATGTTGACCATCCAGGCTCATCCGAATTAGAAGCAGGTAGTGTCTTGGCTATCTCAGTAAGCACCCATGGGAGAATATTATGGGTTTTATGATATGGCCTCCTTCGTGACCTTATCAGACGTCTCCTTTACACGCTTCATGATGCGGATCTTGGGCACTGTCTTGGGACCCACCCACCATCCTCCTGTGAGCTTCATAACCCTCTGCCGCAGGGAATCAATATGGGCCCCCATGCCAACTCTTTTGGCGCCTATGGGCTCCTCTTCCACGTGCGGATAGCCTGGGCGCAAAATCTCGGGCCCAGAGAAGCCCTCGACGACAGCTACCGTATCCCAGTTGCCGCCCTTGACGGCTTTGTCGTCCTCCATGAGGAGGTAGTCAAACTTGGTCCAGAAGTTAGGGTCTAATAGAGTACCTTCATCTTCCGTCTTATCAAGCACCAGTGACACTGATGGCTTGTTGTCGTGGCCACTGAGCACGAGTTCAGGGGTGCTGGCGAGGTGATGATGCTGAGGGAGGCCATTACCCTCCGCAACGCCGAACAGGGTCACTCCTGTCATGCAGCTCAAGACGTCCGCGTGGACCGTCACGACAGAAGTGGATACTGTACTCTGGTCTTGGTCTATCATGCTGTGCAGAGCGGCGAGGGCTTCGCCACCGGGATAATTCAAGCTAGAGGCAACAAGCATGACAGCGCTGCTAAGGCAGGTGGCAATTATAGATCCTGAGATGATAAGGAAAATGATGTTTCTGATTGCGCGCCGACCGGTCTCGTCGGCGGCCATCCTCGCGGGGATCTGATTCACCAGAGTCGAGGCCCCGAGCGCTGCTGCGGCCGTCAACGGTGGCACGACGTAAAAGATGAAACGGGCCTCCTTGTGCGGCTGGAGAGAGTAAATTGCAACAAATAGTAGGTTCGGAATGATGAGGCGCTGGGCTATGCGCCCGTAGGCCGGAGAGGATAGTGAGCACAAAACGAAGAAGAGCCCCAAAGGAGGCGAGATCATCTTGGGCAAAGCGGACGAGAAATACCAATGCCATGGAGAGGTGCCCCAGTTTGAGGAGGACCCCTGGACGACATTGTAGTAGAATCCCCAGAGCTCCGGCCAGATTGGCTTCTGCCAGAAGTAAGAGTCGACGGGGACAGAGATGGCCAAGGCAGCAGAGAAGGACACCAGGAATGGAGGCACCAGCCTCTGGAGAGACATTTGAGGGATAACGAGCAGCCAGAGAGCATTCGTCCCAAGCAGAAGAGCAATCTCTGAGCGGAAGACAACAGCTGCAAACACGAATAGGGCTAACGCCATGCGGATCCTGGGATTGGCCTTGACAGGATTCTTGTGCGGAAGTAACAGGCCGAACGCAAAGGTAGCTGTGGATTGAGCATCATCAGAAGTGAGAGAGCAATGAGGTGGTCAAGGGGCCGCCGACTTACTCAGTCCGAATGCGAACATATTGGGCAATGTTCTGGAGGCATAGAACATGATGTGAAACTGGCTGACCTGCAGAACCACGTACCATCTAGCCACGGCAGGACCACAAGCATTATGAAGCTGTCTCCTGAAGAACAGGAGGGAGTAAGCATTGAACCAGCCAAGAAGCGCGCGGACAAGGAACTGGTTATGCTTGTGGCCGAACAGTGCTGCAAATGGCCTGGCGACGCCTGCGAGCAACACGGGACCTATGAAGGACCTGGGCACGGCTCCAGGGAATGCGAAGTGGTCGTAGCTGGTGGACAGTTTCTGGTAGATGCTGGAGAGAGGGGTGCCATAGACCAAGACATCATGTGTCGCTTGGATGTTGAAGGACTCCTCCACCTTTGTGTAGGGTGCTACACAAAGGTGGATGAGTATCACCAGTGGGATGAGGCACAGTGAGAAGACGACGTAGTCAAGTTGGCCTGCAGCTTGTGGTTAGCACTCATTCCACTGCCACGTCTTTTTTCTTCTCTCCCCCTTTCTTGCACACCTGCACTTACGGAACAGCGCCATGGTCGCTCCTAACGGACTTCCAGTACTGAGTAGAAGATGACTCCGTTCTTCTAGTTTTGTCCGGGTGGCTTGCAATTGCTAGGAGGACAGCAAGTCATTCTTTGGAAGGGTGGCAGCAATCGCTATCGTTCAACTCCAACAAAGCATGTGCTGTAAACTATATCCCCTACCTACCTCGTACCCCTGAAGTGTTTGGACCGGCCAGGTGCCTGTGGAACCTAGCCTGTGCACCCCTGAACACCTAGGCAGGGCCGACGACAGATGGCAGAAGCCCGCAGGTGCAGAGGTGCAGATGGTCGGCTGGAGCTGCCCCTGCCGTCTCCTGTTTGACACCTTACTTACCTCAATTTATTTACGGGGCCTGTCTGGAATCTGCCCTTCCTTGCTGGACGGACTAGACCTTTTGACCACTGGCTTTGGGACTCGGTGCACTTCATGTGCTGTACCGGATTCGATACACACGTCCAATCGCATCGCCAGTCTGGCCCGTTCCATCCACGAGCCCAGTTCACCGCTGTCCCTTTCGTATTTCCTCACATGCCGCCTGCCATCAGCGTTACGACCGTAATCACAATCCGCCTGACTGTGCGCTGAGCCGAGCACGACCTGGCCACATCGGGCAAGCGAGGAACGGGACACGGGACACGGGACACGGCACACGCCTGGTGTCTGGCAGCTCTGGCTTCGCTTCGAACAGCCCTGCCCCGACGTTCAATTCGACTCGACTCGACTCGAACCGACCCGACCCGACCAGAGCAGACCCAAAATCGTATCCCACCTGGCTCTATTCCTGCTCGACTCGGCTTTCGAAGAGCGTTGATGGAGTGAGGGACAGCACACGCCAGCTGGCAGATACACAAGAGATCGCATCTCCCCTCGTCCCCGGCCTCAAGTCTATGCCACTCCTGCGAACAACTGGCTTGTGAGACAACACAGTCGCACTCATGGCGCGTGCCATGGGGCCGGTTCGTCTCAAGAAGGCGAACCCCATCACTCTCGCCATCGGCACTGTCTTGTGCATTTTCATCCTTTTCTTCCTCATCGCTCCTTCAGGTTCCGGCGGCGGCGGCGGCGGCAGCAGCAGCAGCGTATCCCTTGCCAATGTCAAGAAGCCCACTGTCGCCAGCCATCCTCTGTCTCCGCCGACCTCACCCTTCCGAAAACCCATCGCCGACAAGAATGGCAGGTCTGCGCCGCCACCCGTCGTTCACTACAACCTGAACAATGTTACAATTTCTGCGCATCCCATCGAGAACAACGAGAACGTCCTCATCCTGACCCCGATGGCCCGCTTCTATCAGGAGTACTGGGACAATCTGCTGAGACTCACATATCCACACCAACTCATAACTCTGGGCTTTATACTCCCCAAGAATAAAGAGGGAAACGAGGCGACGTCATTACTACAGGCGCAGATATCCAAGACGCAGAAGTCTGGTCCCGAGAAGGACCGCTTTAAGAGCATAATCATCCTCAGGCAGGACTTTGACCCGCCACTAGCCTCGCAGGACGAGAGTGAAAGGCACAAGATGCAGAACCAGAAACCACGGCGCGCCTCCATGGCCAAGGCACGCAACTCTCTCCTCTTCACAACGCTGGGACCATCGGTATCTTGGGTTCTGTGGCTGGATGCCGATGTCGTCGAGTCCCCGCCCGACTTGATACAGGACCTGGCCTCTCACGACAAGGCAATTGTTGTTCCGAACTGCTTCCAGAGGTATTATGACGAGACGAAGAAGGAGATGGCTGAGCGTGCATACGACTTCAACAACTGGAAGGATAGCCCCACGGCCCAGGAACTTGCGGCCAAGATGGGCAAGGACGATATCCTGCTCGAAGGCTACGCCGAGATGCCGACATTCCGAGCACTCATGGCCTACATGTACGACGAACGGGAAGACCAGCATCTTGAGGTCGAGCTGGATGGCGTAGGAGGCACGGCAGTGCTGGTCAAGGCAGATGTACATCGTGACGGGGCCATGTTTCCTCCCTTCCCATTCTACCATCTCATTGAAACGGAGGGATTCGCAAAGATGGCAGCACGGCTGGGCTGGAAATCTACCGGTCTTCCCAACTACAAGGTGAGCGAAGCAGTGAATTCTCAAGGCCCGTTTGCGACAAGCCAACTAACGTGACACTCTACGCAGGTTTACCACTACAACGAGTGATGTGATCTCATGGTGGCCTATTCCTACATTATCGCTATAATCATCAAAACATAAACCGCCAAGGTCCCAGCCGGTGTCGGATCGTCAGGCACCAGACGTAGAAGTCCGGTGCACGAAGCAGTCATACGAATAACCTTGAGCCATCATCTGGACGACCTCAGGTCGATAGATATCAGGCCGCGAATTCAGCATCGGAGAGGGTGGAACATTAGACGGAGAGTGCCGGTTTGGGCATTCTATTATATTCATTATCCAGCATCTGGTAAACAGTGATACGCAACGAACAGAAGGGGCGTCATGTGGACAAGTCCGGAGGATGCCCAAAGAATTGGCTGGCTATTTAAGAGGTCATAACAGAAAAGAGGGAACCGTTCGAACACTCAGCCATTCGCGCGTGCGCATCGACTGCACATTTGAGGCCTGCCGGAGCTGGTGTGATCGTGACCCGATCGACGTTGCGACTACGGGGGCCGACGTTTGGGGCTCTTCCCAACGTCAAGGCTTCCAATGCATATGAATTCATACACAGACGCTTTTTGTCGGTCACAAAGCTGTCTTGTGCCAAGTGAAGTCCCAGAACTGATGTGATATTGCACCTGCCTCGTTCACCTCATGGGCATATTCATCGTACAAATGATTATTGTGTAGATGTATGTGTATCAGTAATTTGAGCAATTCCTGCGCGTCTGAGGAACGGATCAAGACTCCAAACTCCGTACTGTCCAGCCATGCCTCAAGTCAATTTCCCGATAGGCATCCTGCTCCGAAGTCAAGGCCACGCACGACACGACACGCGCCGTACCTAGAACCAATGCCGGCCTACTACTCACTCACCGTCATACCTCCCCTCCCCGGAGCACCACAGCTCCACCAGGCGCCGCGTGCCGACGGCGTCGCCGCCCCTAAGCAGCGCGGCGCAGTCGACGTTGAGGGGAGAGTCGACCTCGGGGTACGGCAGCAGGCCGTCGCGGATCGCGCGCACCGTCTCGAGCACGCTGTATGCGGGCGTCCACGCGTCCTTGAGCAGGTCCAAGCATATCTCGCCCGTCTCGAGCGAGACGTTGGGGTGCACAATCGGCGTCACGAACCGCACCTGCGGCGGCGACAGCGGGTAGTTGGTCGGGATCTGGATCGAGAGCAGCCAGCGGCCTTCTAAAAACGGGTTTGCGCGACCCCTGGTCAGTCTACGGTTGGCAACAAAAGACCCGAAGAGAAGAGGGGGGGGGGAGATCAGGTATCGCATTGGGTATTGGGTGTTGGGTCGGACGGCGGCGGAGGCGACGGTCGTTGGTTTCATTTATTACCTTCATAGCCTCCGCTGATGCCGTGGCCGTTGAACACGGCCTCCCACGCTAGCAGATCGTCCTCGCTCACGGGGCCGAGGCGCTCGATGCCCTTCTCATCCTGCGACTCCACGCTCCAGGTGTCGAGCTCTTTGATCAGGCGCCGTGTGGCCGAGCGCGAGGACGAGGCCGATGCATTGGACATTGAGTGCATCGTTCGGGGGCACGCTGCCCAGTTGGAAGGAGATGGCCTGGCGCAAAATGCTGGTGTTCAGTATGGCCCAGCCAAATTCGAGATGGCAAGCGCCTTGCGAATGTCTTTAGTGGGGGGTGCAGGCGAGTCGATGTATGTTCCGTACTTGAAAGTGAAGCTCCCAATTGCAGGTCGGTCCACCAGTTCGTGGTTGGCAAGCCCCACTACAGACCTCTACGAGGTAATTGAGCTGCCGTAGGTACGAGATGGAGGTCAGGCAGGGGTCCAGCTTCGGCCGAGGCACTGTAGGCTGGGGGGCCGTGGCGCACTCTCCCCCAGGTTCCACCACGGCCTTGCCCCATCACACAGAGACTGCCTGAGATGAGCGACAGCAGCTCACGGATCCCGACCTGGCTTTTGCTACATTTCTCTCTGTGGACACGAGGCTATTTCCGTAGATCATTCACAGTGCAATATCATGTATGTACTTTGGATCGTCATTATTATGTCTACGTAATTTGCGTATCCGATGTGTCCTTTCACCTCCCTCGCTCCCCCGAATTCCATCACCAATGTTCTAAAGGGTCAAAGAGGTTGGGTTGGTCCTAAGGTGCCGCGCTGAGCGGGCAAGCAAATTAATAAAAAAAAAAAACCAAAGACAACGTTGATGCCTTTCCCCCTTTTTTTTCTGGAATCTTTCCATTTGCTATGGGTCGGGCCCCCTCGACGCCCACCTCTTCTGAAGGATATCTATCCTCGTAGAATCGAAAGTTGTAAACGGTCGACCACATTCCCATCTTCCTCAGATCAATGTGATCATCAAACATGTCCATGTGTCTTCCCCTGGTCTTTCACCAGACTGCTTTTGCGGGGCTAGAGAAACAAATTGCAAAGTTGTATGGGCTGACGTGCAGCCTTCCTCGGGCAAGCATCGTTGCAGACGCCGGATTCATAATTGTGTAAAACACGAGGAAGCCCGAGTTCATTTAGTGCCTCGGGTGCTGTGGGGAAAGTGCCGAGTGTGTCCATCCGTCAAATAACCCCGGAGCGAACCTCGTCCGTCCCTTAATGTAAACCACCTATCATACAAGTCCATGCGAGAAGGTTGCCATGCCGCTTGCGAGAATGACAAGATGAAAGCCCAATAGTCCACAAGGAAATTCGTCACCCATTTCATAAATGTTGAGGCCTGTTCCGCCCCCTTCGATTTTGCATGTGCAGGTTGGGCCGTCAGCTGGGGCTATTTGCGAAGTAGCCGCCGTGACTTCATGCCTGCGCGTTCTCTTTCGGCTTCCAGAACTGCATCATTTTGCTGAACCGCCTGGTTTTACTCCCCTTGAGCTTCTTCTCGGATTCGCCATTGAAGACCTCGGTAGATAGCTTGCTGCGCTCGCCGTGAGAGCTGCTGATCAGACGGCCCAGACTTGCCAGGCTGCCTCGTCGGCCGCCAAATGCCATTGCGCTGAAGGACGCTGGACGCTCGCCGGGTGCTGGAGGACGGTTCATGTAGGCGGCTTGCTGAGCAAACAGATTCTCTCTTGGCTGGTTGGAATGGCTGCTGGAAAGAGAGGGGACATCCATGGACTTTCGAACTTCGGGGCCAGGCTCACCCATGAGCAGTGATTGGAAGCTATCGTCTGTCACTGACGATGGTGCCGTCGAGATAATGTTTGCGTCGTACGAAACGGGCGTTCGTGGGGATGGGAAGGAAGACGACTGAGTTACCGATGAGTAAGGGCTGACTGGCACCAGCGAGGATGCAGTCGTGTGTGAAGAGGAGCTACCGTCCATTGGCGCTCTCGGGCTGATTGGAGAGGACATGGGCGAGTCCGTGCCTATCCTCTGCGCCGGACGTCCAAACTCTACAGTCCTGAATTGCGTTGGAATAGCTGGAGGTTCTTCCTCGATGGTTTGCTCTTGCAGAGAGCTCAACGAAGTTCTTGACTTCATGCTTGCCGTGCGTTGAGACTTGCTGTCTTCGGGATCGCTCGCCTTCCGCTTCGCCGCAAGCGATGCGTCGGAGCTTCTTCCATCTGCTCCAAGTCTCTCCGCCGAGCTGCGTGCTGAGAAAAAACCGCTGACGCTTGAGGTCTCGCTGTCCTTAGGTCCGGTTGACTCGGGTTGAGGGGTTGATGAGCCTGAGTTGTCAGAATCCTCATAATATTCCTCCTCCTCCTCAAAGACGTCAGCCATCGTGGAGCTGCTACCGAATCTGTGGATTCCGCGGCGAAACTCGAACGGAGGCATCTCGGGAGAGCTCTGGGCTCGCTGATGGTGAGCGTAGTGCATTCCGGGTCCAGTGAACCTACTCAGCCCGGCAGCACTGTGAAGCTGCCGCTTCATCAAACCACCAGCTTTCTGGGCTGCTTCCCATTCTGGATTTCGTGGCAAAGGAGTGTTAAAAGGCCCCAGCGCCGCATCCAGATCAATCACAGGGTAAGCTGTGTCTTCCTCCGTCACAGGTCTGGGTGGCTTCCAAGCTTCGGCACCTTCCTGGTCTTGATCCAGCTCTTCTATCATCACGGTGGGCATGGACGGCTCGCTCTTTGTGTCCGCGGAATCTGACGCCGTGTCTTCCTCGTCCTCGTAGCCTGGACGACTTGGGGGAGGCGTTGGACCCCGGCGACTGGCCTTTTTGCTCTTTCCGCGGCGACCTTTTGGTCTCTTTGTTAGTATTGAGCCCGCCCAGGTCTTAACCTTTTTCTGTTTCTTGCTCGATTTCTTTGCCATCCTTTGTGCCGCGCATTCCGTGGCTGCCGTCTCCTCGCTTCCGGATATTGAGAACGGCAGGTCTGTGTTCGAGACCTCGCAAGAGTTCAGACTAACGGGCCGAGATTTTGACGGTGAATGGGACCCAGAGAACTGGTCTAGCCCGAAGAACGACCATCTCTTTGCAATTTTTGTTGGACTGGGATCAGGAGATCCCGAGGCGTCAGGGGAGGGAAGGGGAATTCCAGCAAGCAGCGGCAAAGAGCCCCGTCTCTTGGGACCAGCGCAGGACGCGTCTTCTTCTTTTGGAGACGCTGGCGTGCTCTCAAGCACCGCGCCGGCAGTGCTGGGTCTGGACTCGTAATCTGCGGTTTGTGATGGAGTGGTCTCAAGAGGCGCCAGAGTTTCGTCCTTCTCCAGAATGGGCGTGTTCGATGCCGAGAGAATGGACGAGATGCTGCCCGAGACGGAATGACCAGGTCGGACTGTGACGGTACTTGAGGTGTCGCTAGAAACTAGGGAAAGGGGCCGCGGTATGAACTCGAGAGTATCCGAAAAGCCCACTCTGGCTCTGCTGAAAGACTTTCTCTGAGCTGGCGCGGCGCCTAGTCTAGGAAAGCTTGAGCCTTGGTCCAATCCTGCGCTTTGTGGCCTGTTGCCGCTGACTGTGCCTTCTCTGTCTAATTTGACATCATCAGGGCGTAGTATAGGGAACGAGAAGTGTTTATTGAGCTCGGGGCCAGATGGGCTCGATGGAGCACTACTTCCCCGAGAGGCATCACTCGAGCCCTTGGAGAGATTGAGCCCGGTTATGCTGCTGAGGTCATGACTGGACATGGCCGCAGATCGACGATGGGCATGGCGATGAGCAGGCCCTCGCCGGGCTGGCTCGACTGGTCGAAGTTGAGGCGAGGCCATCTCGCCTTCTGATTTCGTTGGACTCGTGCTCAAAACCTCCATTCTCGCGTTGCCGGATCTGTATTCACCACCAACAAACTCACTTCCTCCGCGCCTATGAGTGCCTCTGGCGGGAGAGGGCCGCGGTGATTGCTGGGGGGACCGCGGGGCGGTCAGGAATTCGTGAGCGGGCAGAAGCGTGGCGGGGGTTGAAGCGAGGCTGGCGCCAGGGTTGAATGAAAATGCGGGCAACGCGGACGCGCCCTGTGATCGTACGTCGTCGGTACTGCTGGCGCCGAAGGCAGCCAGGCCTGGCTCGATGGCAGACCTCGGCCGCCTGCCGGTGGCGCGGGAGTATGAGGATGGCGCGGAGGCGGACATTGGCCTCGGCGGGAAAACGAAGGGCGGGTTTGGTGGAGGAACGTGAGAGCGAGGAGACAACTCGGGCGAGTCCAGAGTGTCTCCGAGGCCTAGGTTGCCTCCATGAATAGGAATCGAAAGATGGCGTGGGTTGTGAAGACGGCCATCATGAGGCATGTCGGGAACAATGGTAGTTGCCATCTTCTCCAAGAGCCGCGCTGCGGCCAGAGTTCTGATGACTACTTGACCAGAGGTGACATGGGGTACCAAAGTGGATGCTCGGTCCTTCGGATGCGACGACCCCAGCACTTCTCTCGGGACGGCGGGATTAGGTTGAATCGATCTTCGACTCGTTTTGGGTTTCGTGGACTGAATAGATGGGACGAATTCGCGTGAAATCCGACCTCGCTATGCAACCGGGCTCGCAGGTTAGCCGGTCTGCCTTTTCGTCTGATCGCAACGGTCAACCCAAGTCGGGAAAACGTTAAGAGAAACGGCAAACGAAGCAGGTGCTCGGATGGAGGTTGGCAATGACTGAGAGCGAAGCAGGACGATTGTCCGTACCTTGGTAATGCGATGGTTGCCGATGATGTCTCGTCAGCTGAGTGTCGTCGTATATCGAGATTGACAGGTCCCGTTAGGGAGCCCCGTCGAGTAACCTGGAGTTGGAGTTGGATCTGAATCCGAGTTCGAGGTCTTTTGGTCGTCCCCTGGTTTCCGGTGGAAACGAAGCGACTGAGTAGCTGGCACAAGGAGGAGAGGAATTAAGGCAATGCTTTTTCTAAGGAAGAATCTAAAAAGGTAAAATGGATTAAAGGAGTGGACGGTCAAGACCAAGCAGGAAACCTCTGAAAGATTTCCCACTGGAATTGAACCAGAGGTGAGGGTGAGGCGAGGGTGAGGCCGGGGAAAGAAAGAAGGCGGGCAACAAAACCGGCGGTGGTGTTTGGAGGTGATGATGGTGGGAAGAGACAGACTGTAAAGCGAGAAAGCGGCGGCCGCGTGCGACTGACTGGGACTGGTCACTAGACAATGGCGGGCGGGCGCCCTTCCAGGTTGGATCTGGGAAAGCAGGGCACACAAGGCAAAGGCAAGGCCAGGCAAGGCATAGCAATGGCTGGCACTGGGCGCTGGGCACTGGGCCCTGGGCCCTGGGCACTTGGCACTGGCCGGGGTGGAGGGGCGTGGGAGGGGTGGAGAGGCAAGAGACCCAGGACTGGGAACAGCAAAAACAGTGCACAGGCCCCACGCCGACCAAAACCGACTGGATCCACCAGATGGGGAAGGCCCAAGGAACAAGCAGGGTGGGCCCCTGCTGGGCGTGTACCAGCAATTGTCAGAGTTGTCAGGGCCGGAAAGGCTGAGGGAGAGGAGGGATTTGGCCCATGCTGTTCGTATGCGTGGCCTGCTCGTACTGTGAGATTTCACTCAGCCAGGCCGGGCCAGCCACTCAGACGACTCACGACAAGGGCCGGCCCACAGTTCGAGGCACCAAGGGAGACACGGTACCCCAGCTGGCCCAGGCACTCGCTCTCTTTCAATCCTGTTCCCGGGTTCTGTCTTAATCAAAGACCCCGATTGCCCATTGCAAATTAGGGAATTAGAGAGGGCCATGTGGTCAACACAATATTGCAACTATGGAAATTGGGCGAGCCCATGGATTAATGGTATTGCCATAAGGCAAGGGAGCAAGCCCTCCAGTCATCCAGTCATCCAGCTACCAGCCCGCCTGTCTTGTTCTGCCCGTCTGCCTCTCCCACCCTGTCTCATCAGCATGAGATGATGGGTTCAGTGGGTGAGGGATATCGTGATTCCTCACAGATGAGATCGTGGAGTGAGGGGGTCTTGACTCTGGGGCTCACGACCCCTGCCAAATCTTGGACGACCCATTTTCCAGCGCTCACGACACACACAGTACGGAGGGCGGCCCCTGCTTTCCGATCCGACGCCAACATGAGACCTTGGGGCCAACCTTGGGAAAGCACTGGTCTCCCGAGTTAATCGCTACTCTCCCCTGCCGTCAGCGACCGCTTGACTTGTCAGGCCTGTGTGTACTGGGCATAAGCCTAGTCTACCTACTCTGTGCTCCTCTTCTCCGTCTCCTCCTCAAGGTCGTCGGATGGGCTGCAGCATTATCTCGCGACTGTCTGTATGTGTTGTGGGTATGGTGTGGCATGGGCATGGGGTATGGGTATTATGGGACTTATTGCCCCGGCAGCACGAGTGCGACGTCTCGACAGGCTCTGGAGCTTGTGTTATCGTCAATTCAGGCACACGGCGCTTCTCATTCGCCCGCCAAGTATCGAATCGCAGGTGCAGAGCAGCACGCTTCCCCTTTGGGCGTCGACGTGGTATCCAACGCCGTAGTACCCCGCTATCAAGTTGCGATCTGACGAAGTTAGGGGTGTATTTGCGGAGGCAGTGCCCTGAAAATCCCCATTTGTCAGTCTGGGAAGTGCCAGCTGATGCACGTCGCTTCAAACCCCTGCCGCCCATGTTGCTGTGGTGTGTGTGCTGTCCCCACGCACTCCCGCACTGTACGCCGTGCCTGCGCCTGTGCCTGTGGCCGTGCCTTCTGCCTTGTGCCCGGTGCTTGTCCAGCACACCACCACAGCACACAGCGCACAGCGCACAGCGCACAGCGCACAGCGCACAGCACAGCACAGTAAAGTACATGCGTGTACTCCCGCTGCCCCTTCTTGTTGCGTGCGGTGGATGCGCGGCACCGCCCTTGCAGTTTGCCCTGTTGGTTTTAACGTTCGTCTCAGCCGGTCATCACTGTGAAGGCAAGCCACTACAATAGACTACCACACCAGCGAGCGTGATCGCCACCACTACCGCCGCGACCACCACCACGACGACGGGAAGGGTTCGCCATGCGGGAACTGATCCATGAGATCGACGTCGGCGAAGAGCAAATCGCCGCTGAGGAGGGGGAGGGGAGCGCCTTCGCTTGAGCCCAAAGGGCTGATGGGAAGATCAGCTTGATCGGCTATCCCTGGCTCGGTCGCCCTCCCGCGCATGACGGCCTGGCCTGAACGTGGTCCAACACTGAATCGGATGAAACTGGCGTTGTTCTGTGAACGATCCAATGCCCGACATCAGCGCTCCCGGGGACCAAGCAGCTCGAAGCGAGATAGAATCTAGACGTCCAGATAAGTCTTGGTCCCAGCGCCTTGACGAGCTGCTATTCTCCTTCCGAAGAGCTAATAAAGGCTCGGGTGCTGTGCCGAGTCCCGTGGTGTTTCGATCCATTCTCTGTTATGCCGAACACGGTTCCTTTGTCTACCGGATCTGGCCCCCCCCCCCAATCGATGCCTCGATTCAGAGGCGCCCTCACAAGGCGCCCTCGACTCGAATGAGTCCAGTCGTTCGAAACAAATCGGGCCTGCCGCTGGCGTCGCAGTGTGCAGTGACACAGCCTGCGGCGGTTGCGTTGACGACAAGAAAAGGAAAGGCCATCCGTCATCCGTTCACGCTTTTCTGACCCGTCATGTGTGTGCATTGCTTCATTGAGACAGAAGACCCGCCTCGTGTTCGTCTTGTCCCTGAAGTGTGCAGTGGCCTTGCAGTGGCCTGCAGTGGTCCTGCAGCACGAGGTACCTTGGCTGGCTTGTAGGAGACTTTACTGTGCCAAGTCGGCCAGCTGCCCAGTCCTGTCGCTACATGTCTCTGCCGTTGCCATGAGCACAGATTGGTGACTTTGGACTGCATCGCGCTACGGGCTTAACTGGCCTGGAGGGGTCAAGTCGAAAAGCTAATCTTTAATCAGTCGTCAAGCGCGGGCTTGGGAAATCCGCCCATGCAGTGGCAGCCATCTAAAGCCCAAGCCGTGGTCTCCTCATGTTCAAGCACAGCATTGTCTTCGGCTTCGGCTTCGCCTTCAGCTTGGCGTGCTCTGCTACTGCAGCTACTGCAGCTAATGCAGGTTCGGCTGATTGTTCGTCAATCACCAGGCCGACTTGCCGGATCCGAAATGTCTGTCTGCATTTTCTCTACTTGAGATAACCAACCGAGATAGAATATCTGGCAGTGACGTAGTGAAAATATGACCTTTTTCAAAACATCTGTATTGTAGACTGTCAGGCTGTCAGGACGAAAGGAGGTGTGGGCAGTCAACTCCACCTCAATCCCGAAGTCCCACTCCAACGTATCTGGGCAGGGCATTAGTGAGATATGCAGTACGGTTCAGACATAGTCTAGTACAAATATGTCCAACACGGAACCAGTATCCCACAATTCGCTACGCTCGATACATTTCGGTACGAGGACTGCGGAGCCGAGGTGCAGCCGGATTCGAATGACCGCAATCTCGGGCGAATGCCGCCGACTAATAACAGCATATCAATCTTGGGACAGATTTGTGGGATGCCTCAGCTCAGATTGAATATCTCCATTACTGCTTGACGACCTTGTCTGAGACTCGTTCATTGAGCAGACGCAGCGCTCGGCCGATGCCAGAGAAGTGGAACCTGAAAGTCTTGACAATATAAAGCCTCGACTTCAATCAGGCTCGCTGACCAAGCAAGTAGGTTGGACCCTGCGCGTCCTTTTTTGGTTGATATAGGTGATATCTGCTTGCAGGCGCGGTGGTCGTCGTCAGGGATTGCATTAGCTAGAATTCTCCGAGGTATAACAAATTCTGCAGCAGTATAAGTAGGTTTAAGTTCTTTTAAGGAGTCTTATTAGATCGTAAGGGCTAATATAGATAATTACCCTCGTAGGTGTAGGTTTCCTAGCGGACCTCGAGATAGATTAGCCCTATATAAAAAAGTTAGCCATTTATCGCCTAAAGGGTCGATTCTAATAAGGAAAAGTATAAAACCGATACTTCTAATAATAATAATCTCGAATATCTAATCGGTTTTAAGGATTTCTATCGTTCTAATAGTATTTTATAGTAGCGTTATTATAAGGGGTATAAAGGTTAGTGGGCTTAGCGGAAGCGATTGCGAGTAATTAAAGAGTTTAAAGTCAGTCGCAGCCAAAACAGGCAGGCGGTTAGTAAACCCTAGCCCTAACCCCCTCCCAAGATAGGGGGTAGGTAAGGGGGCTATAGGAATACTGCTTAAAAGGGTCTATATTAAATAAAATCATTATATCTTTTAATTCTACACGTTTTCTCTTAAATAAAAAATATATATAGGTACTTTTAATTAATCTAAATATAACGATAGCTTTATTTATCGATATAAATGGCTAGGTATCGAGATATTTGGGTGTAAAGTCAATAGTGTGGCTTATATACTGCATTTGCCCCGCTTGTACCGGGTGGGTGTGACGACCACCGCGCCTGTAAGCAGATATAGCTGCTACTCGTTTACAGTTCGGCCGTCATCTATTTTTGCAAGACTGGTTCCCAGCCAACGAGATTGTATCGAGGTGTTTGCCTGTCTCTGCCGGGATCTTTAAGACTTCTTAAGCGTGTATGAAGCATGCCAGCCCCGGCCAGCATTAGGCTTGCCCTACGCTGCGGACTATTTGTACCGCGGCCTGCTATCAACAGGCGATGCCAACTCGAGCACACCAAGACAGGGGCAACTGGTCAGGCTGGACGGTCGGACAATTTTCCATCTTAATTCTGGAATTACGCAATAATAGGCCAAGGAGTCTACACACCGGTAGAGAAGAGCCGAGTTTGCTCATGAAGCTGCAGCTGTCGCCTGCAAGTTGAAGGGGACAGATGCAGGCACTCAGACGTTCCGGATGCATTACTGTACAGTACGAAAGTATGGTAAAGAAACTCCCTTTCACCAGCACACCTCCCACCGCCTAAGAGGCGAAAACGCCCGGTGGGCCGGCTTCTGTCGTCGGTTGCGTGCAGCATGCGCGTTGAAGGATGGGAAAGTGAAGGCATGCACGCTAATTTGAGGCTGCAGACGCGAGATCCCTGTAATCTTACCAGGCCCCTCCAAAGCGGTGAGGGAAAAGTCATCCTCTCTGTTGGGCAGAAAAATTGCTCCACCCTATCGCATCCAGTTTGCTTCACGCGCATTCGGCGGCACTTGGAGCAATTCATTCACCGTGTCTTTGTCTCCCAAGGCAATCCCTACCGCTTCACGGCCAGAGAAACCTGCTTGTGCAGCGTGCAGAGAGCGGCCTCCATTTCTGGATACCAATTTTTCACAACCTAATCTCCTGCGACCCTTTGCGACCATGTCCACCGTAGTCGGTGATGCCGGCGCAAAGCCAGCAGCCTCAACAGCCGCCAAGCCTTTGGGTATGAGGAAGAATGGTATGCGCTCACACATGACGCTGACAGACTCGCACAAGACTCTGACTTGATTTTGATGACCAGGCAAACAGTGGCATGCGCCAAAGAAGGCCTTTCGGCCTAGCTCAGGATTGACATCGTACGCAAAACGGGCCAAGGACAGAGTGGCGCAAACAGCAATGAAGGTGAAAGAGAAGGAGATGAAGGAGGAGAAGGAGGCGGAAAGACGGGTGAGTGCGACAAACAACCATCCCGAGTCTCGGACTGGTGACGCTGACAACGTGCCCGGCGCACAGGAACGGATAACGAAATTGAAGGAGAAGCGCGCGGCTAAGGAGGAGAAGGAGAGATACGAGAAACTGGCCGAGAAGATGCACAAGAAGCGGGTCGAGAGGCTGAAGAGGAAGGAGAAGAGGAACAAGCTCCTCAACTCTTGAGCAAGGCGAGCCACGACCTGAGACTTGCGAAATCACGATGCTCGTCGTCGCGGCAAAGGCCAGGGCCGGGGCGGCTTGTTCGAGGACCTCATCGATACCCTGCAGTCGATCACAGTGTCACTGCTTCTCCTGACTGACTGGATTGGAATGTATTGAGCGGGTCTTGGTCTGACCAGCCACTACGATACCCACCAGGGACAGGAGCCAAGGTGAAGGCAAAATGTCGGAGTGGAAACTCCTCTGTGATTGTGGACACCGAGCCTTGCGAAAGCTTCTCGACAACTGTCTCAGAAGCCAAACCGGTGCAAGTGAACGAATGCCACCGGCCGCCGGTGGGCAGCGGTCCGAACAATTGGAAGAGGGACTCAACATGAAACCGATTTGGGAGGGCTGGGGTCTGCCAAAGTCGACAAGTTTGCACGCGTTGTTGTACATAGCATGTGTAGGACAGAGAAATGCAATATGGGCTTTGGTTTCAGTCTCTGGAAGACTACCTAGGTGGTAGGTACCTAGGTAATCTGTCTATCTGGAAATCGGCGCTATGAGATTGGCAGCTGGGCTGAAGAAGTCCCTACCCGCAAATCTGGCGGTGCCCGTGCAGCAGGGACCTGTAGGCGTCCGGGAACGAGCGCCTGGTGCGCTGAAGTGTAGTTAGCAAAAATCCCAGTAAGGGAAACGCACCCGGGAGCTTTTGCCCCCAACATCAATTTACATATAAGTCACCCCCCCGCCCTCCCCGATTACAGACCCCTGCATGCGACCTTGGGGCCCCCAGCTGAACTGAGCAGGATGACGGACGACGTCCCGGCATGTGCTCATCCCCCTGAAGGAGGACCCGTACTGACAGAGTCAAATGCGCCTTGCACAGATTCCGCATTGATGGAAGCAAACATTGCCTTTAACGGTTCCAGTACGACGCAAGAGACTCGCACGACAAAGCGCAAGCCGGACAAAAAGCCACGAGGCCAGCCAAAGTATGTCGGGCAGCGGAGTCTCATCGCCGCCGGCCGCACAGAGGCAGCGGCAGCAGCAGCCCCTTGCAGGAGCCGCGAAAGCATCGTCTCCAAACCGTGCGCGCCACCAAATCCACCGGTCCATCACCGAACTCACTTCACCCGCCCGTATGGGTAAGCATCATCAACATCACATACACACGTCGCATCACCATCATCACCGGATGTCACATCACAAGAGGGACCGGAGCCGAGACGAACCAGATGACATCAGCATACCACTATCCGCGGCCCCTGTGCTGCAGTATCAACCAAGGGGCTCGCTGGAGGTACCTCGATCCGAAGGTGTGACACCAGCGGCCTTGAGTGCAAACCCCAGCCGAGCAGGAAGCATCTTAATACCTCCTGGCAAGGACAATGCTGGAGGTGTGCGCGGGCTATCCACTACTGGCGAAGACGAAGACGAGGCATTGCGCCGGACAAAGGACAGGACTGGTGCAAGGACCAGGTACGTGGCTACGGCTCTGCCTCATTCCCTCCCCAGGCTACCCTCAATACCAATACTGATTGTTTGTTTCTGCGGCTTGCAGTGATCTGAAAAAATCCCTGGTCGAACTGGCCAACATCTCAACCGGCACTACACGGCGCCTCGACGACACCTACTACAGTGTACTGGAGAAGCTCAGCTCCCTGCAAAACACCGTTGTTGCGCTGAAGGAGCTCGCATTGGCCTCGGCCGCCATGAACGAGGGATTCACAGCCGAATCCGAGTCTGTCCTCGCGGAAGCGCAGGCCCAGCTTGATGCCTTTGGGCAGTTCGACGAACAGCAGGCGCGCGTGCAGGCTCTCCAAGACCGCGTTCATGGCGGGCGGGAGCGCATCAGCGCGCTGAGTGAGCGGGTCGACATCGTGAGGCAGAAGGTTGAGCGCTGGGAGCGCGCGGACTTCATGTGGCAGAACAATACACGCAGGAGAATTAAGATCGTTTGGGGGGTGGTGCTAGGCCTCGCTATGCTGCTCCTGCTACTTTATGTTGGGGCAAGGGCTTATGCACCCGAGCTCAAGGACCTTGCCGCGGAGCTGAAAGAGGATGCCATGTTGGCGAAGCTGGAGCTGGAGTCTGGGGGCCAGGGACCATTTTCTGGCCATGGGGACGAGTGGAGCATGGCTCTGAATTCCAGCAGAGATGGGTCGGCGCAGGGAGGAGACGAGGCGTTGAGGGCTCTGGACGAGCTGTAGCGTTCGGCTCTTCGGTGTATGCAGCATTTGCAAGCCATATTTTCTTTTTGTTACCAAGATACCCACTATCGCTGTTCAGAAAGAATGCAAGGCGCTTCCAATCAGCAAATCTTCAGCCGGAACCAGGATGCACAGGGCGCCCAGAATAGCGGTTGATGAAGTTGCAGATTGCTGAGATGTCTGCCTGTGCGACAAGACGATTCTCGGTAGCTCACACGAGATGGCGTGTCCACTGGGGCGCAGTGCAGCCTGGCCTGGGGCACGCACATTGAGATTCAGCCTGCCCAAGGAAAAGCGATGATCCTTTTGCAGGGACAGTCATTCGTGTCGCGCGTCGCGAGATGAGTTGCTGACAGAGCCTGCAACGCCTCTTCTCCATGGTACCCATGGTTAAGGCATGAGAAAACCTGCGGCCGGAGCAGCGAGCCAGCATGCCGAAGTCCGCATCCCCCTTCGGGAAAGAATCGGATGCGGCTACCGGCCCATCCCAGGCGCGCATTCGGGCTCTTGGCAGATCGCTCTCGCGCCAGCCTTGCCCAGGTGTGTCGCCGGATACTGTACGCCGTAGCGTGTCGCAGCGCAGCGCAGCAACAGGGAGTGCTAAGTAAGCTGGGTAGTGGCCTGGGGTATGGGGGGCCTTGCGAGAGATTAGGTATTATCTAGATCAGGCACATCAGTCAGTCATGCTCCAGACCAGACGTCATCGCCTGGCGCCCCCGTTTTAGATCAGCAACACAACATAACACTGCCATGGCATTGCTGGCACATTGTATCGGTAGACTAGACTATAGCATGGTATTACAGCCTTCCAAGGCTAGAGAGAAAGTTTGCCATTAGAGCCCACTGACTGTGTTGTCCCAAGTAAACAGAGCGAGTGACGGGCCTAGTCCTAGTTGCTGCCCTGGACTCCCAGATGATCACACCTCTCCCCTCCCACCCAGGCAGCGGCAGCAGCAGCGGTAGCGGTCCTGTGCCCCCGGCCGGCTCTGACACAAAATTTCCCATTCTGGTCAGCTCCTTCTCTCCTGTGACTCTCGCTTAGGCAGTCAAGCCTGAGCAGTACAGCGGCGGCGTTCGTCATCGTCTTGTCCCCGGCCAAGATTTTGCTCCACCCAGAGCACAAGCATCTCTACGTTAGGTGCTACCATAGTGCATGTACCTAAGTTGCTCACTCCTCCTTCCGCGCATCACCCGCACTGCGCATCCCCCACCGCACCCACCACCTTGTCGGGACCTTTCCGGCTGTTTGGTTTTCTTCTCGACATATCCCTTGTTCCTACTCTGTAATACCCATATGCTCAACTTGCCGGACTCCCCCATCCAGCTTCAAACATCCAGCTCAACTTTAATACATCCAAGTCTTACCCCTCCGTTCTAGAACCGCCCAGGTACCTACTTGTCGCACTTCGCACACCCGCCCTGCATTTGTTCCCTGTCACTGCGCCGCAGCAGAAGTGACGCCTCTGGGATACCACGCTCTTTCACAGGGCGTTGTCGAGATGTCCGCGAATGCGAGCACAAGCGCAAGCGGGAAACCAGACCCAAGCACAAGCAGCGGCACCAGCAGCGTCGCCAACGGCCAAGCAACCGAAACCGGGGATGCTGCGAAGCTGCCCATTCGGTCCGACAGCAGCAAGTCCAGCTTGCCACCACCGGGGCAGACGCTCACCGGCAAGCAGGAGCATTGTTCGTGATCCCCACAGCCTATCTGAACACTGGAGACACGAGCTAACGGCTGGCGCACAGATCTGAAGAGAGAGCTCATCTCGGAACAGGTGGGCTGGGAAATCAGCGAGCTCAACTCGCCCACTGCCCTCCGGCGGTTTGGCGCGCCCTTCAAATCCGACCTGGGAGAAGTCACCCCATACGACTCCGAATTACCAATCCTTCGATTCATCTTCGTCCATCATGTGCGCGAGTTTCCATTCCTCGACAAGGCCAGGGAGAAGGAGTTCTGGCAGGACAAGCTACAGGTCTTTTTGGAGTCCTTTGCGAGCAAGAACATCTCTTCCTCCGAGGACCGTCTCGAGGAGACTAAGCGTCGCAAACTAGCTCAGAAGAGCCAGAAGCTCGTAGAGCTGATGATGGTCTCAGGCATCCCCACCTCGTCTGGGTTCGAGGAGAGGATTCGCTTTTCTGAGATGGAGGTCGTGGACAGGGATGCCATCGACACTGGGGTGCTCCATACGCAGCCGGAGGGTAATTACATCAACGGATGGGATGTGAACATGGCCGGTGTGCGTGTGACGAAAGTCCGGGGGAATATTAGATCTCACAAGCATGCTGTCAGTCTAAGCTGTTGTGCCTGAAAAACTGAGTATTGACTAACATCAGCCAGGAATTTTTGCTACGCATCAAGAAGAAGGGCGAGATGGAGTACTTTATTGGCCGCCGATATGGTGACTTCAGTCGTCTCCACAAGAACTTACGCCTCGAATTGCCAGGCAAGGTCCTCCCACCATTGCCGAAGAAGAACAAGTCCAGCTCCACTGCCGGCATTTTTGGCTCAGGTGGCGGCGACTCGGACAATGATTCCGTGTCGTCGGCGTCTACTCAAAGGACACGTCTCACCCCTAATAGCGGAGCAGAAGAGACCAGCAATAAGAGATTATCATTATCGGTGAGAGGTGAGTTTACAAAGCCTATTCCAGAGCTCGTCCAGCACTGACACTTTCGAAGATGCCCTAGGACATAAGAGAAAAGGTTCAGCCGCCTCGTCGATCAGGGGGTCGCCGAGGCCATCAATGGACGATAGACCCCTGAGCCCCCTCAGCCCAGGGAAGACAGACAAGGTCGTCTTGTTTCGAGAAAGCCAACGGATATCGCTTAGGTCTTTCTTGCGCTCCCTTCTGCAGAATCAGCAGATTGCCCAAACCAAGGCTATCCAGGAGTTCCTCACGCGGGATCCCATCAAACTCAGCGATGATGATGTCGCCGACATAATGAGGCGCAAGTCAGTAGATGCGAAGCGGATGGATGAGCAAAAACAATTTTATGAGATCGCAAGAAAGCGCGCAGCCGACCTTGACATCTACATGGAACAGTGGGTTCAGTTGCTTCACTCTGCGTAGTACATGGCTGACAATTCTCCTAGGTTCCGCCAAGAAATCGTGGACGCCAACGGTCTCACCAAACTGTTCCAGGAGATAAAGGATAAAGAGACGATTCAGGATCTGAGCATTCAGTACCAGAAGTTCGCCGAGTGGCTGCGGATAGAGGTCGCAGCCACAATCTACCATTTGTTCTTGGCCGAAGATAATTCTCCGGAATTGTTCGCACAGGCGAAGAGGATACATTCCCTCATCCCCTACACCATCATCAAGAACATCATCCGGATAGCGAATCCCGCAGCAGTAATGTCGAGCATTTTGGATGTGTTTCTTGCCCAGCCATTCGGGGCTAAATCACTGATGCAAAGGATATTCTCCCTGGCATTGCACGACGGTATCAAGAGCTTCCAAAAGTCTATAGACGCAGTGGCGGCAAAGATTGGCGATGACGTCTTTGTTGAGAAGATCAAGCAGTATACTGACCTCGAGGATCATCTCAAGATCGCAATCCGCGAGGAGGCCACGAGCGATGATGTAGACCTGGTCGTTGCCGTCCTGAGATCAGACCTCATCGAACCAGGCCTCACAGGCGAGCAGATCCAAAGACTATACAATGCCTACGTTGCATTCAACAGTGCTGTCGAGAACGTTGATGAAGAGCTCAAACAGGGCGCACAATTGTTCTCGTACCTCAAGACGCTCATGAAACTGAATACCAGACAACGGGACAAGGAGATGATGCTGCACCTTATCGAAGAGCCTGTCACGTTGCAGTTGTTCCGGGACTTGTTCACGATTTTCTACGAGCCTCTTGTCCGGGTGTACAAATCTGCCAATGTCTACAGTAGTGTGACAGACTTTGCAGTCTTTGTGGACGATATGATACAGGTACGTCGAGTCTCACGGAGTACCCACGACCCTTAACTGATCTTTTCCCACAGGTTGTCGAAAAGTGCCGCGAGCAAGATGCCTCGGCAGATCCAAACCAGACGGTGCAAGCTTTCATCGAACTGTGCCAAAGGCATGAGCACAACTTCTACAAGTTCGTGCACGAAGTACATGTTCACGACAATGGCTTGTTCACGCAATTGATGGGATGGATTGAGGGTATACTCGAATTCCTTCGCAAGGGACCCCACAACGGTGCCCTCGACATCAACGCCTTATTCGAAGGGGCAACCAGCAACGGGACCATCGACAAGGAAGTCGCCATCAAGGAGATCAACGAGCTGATCGCGTGGCAGGAGGCACGGAAGAAGTGGCATCAGGACAAGACACGGCAGAAGATGGCTGCCGACGGCGGCACCGGGCAGCTGGACATCATCCCAGGCGGGATGAATTTCACTAGTGCTGACTTCGGGCTCGATCAGATGGACCTGGAGGACATACAATACGATGAGGACGACTCGGAGGATGAGGCCGAGGAGGAAGCACAGGACGACCTGGACCCAATCGAGGCGGAGCGCAGGAGGCGCGCCAAGAGGCAGGACCGGCTGCGACGTACCGCTGGAGAGCCGCTCAAGCCGGCTGTGAGTGAGGTGCACAAGCTGAAGGAGAACTTCTTGGTCATGCTGAGGCAAACGCTGGCGGAGTAGAGAGGACCGGGATTGGCGCCAGCATACCTTGATAGTCATTCAGGGCAACCATTTCCCCCCTGAGTCTGTGTTGAGAGCGAGGCCTGTAACAGAGCGAAAGAGGGGATGATCCTGAGCTCAAGGAGTCGAAACTGGTTCAGTCTTAGGTAAAATCGCCACGGCTTAGATGCTCGTAAAGCAAATCAGCTCTTAGACTTGCATTTATATAGATATGCCAAGGTACTATTACCCGATTTGCTTTCCTACAAGATCGTATCCCGGTTGTTTTCTAGTGTTGAATCGGTCTTCTGGCCGCGATCCTCGCACTTTACGTTTTCAATGTTCGCAGGTTGGAATCATACATTGAGACTCATGGCTTTGAAGCCGTGTGCTAAGAAGCTTTATGGCTTGCACATAACGTCCTTTCCTTTGTGCTTGTCTGGGTTGCCATGAGGGGGCGTAGGTACGGTTTGCTTTGGGACGTCTCGGTGCATCTCTGACCTCTCTGTCGTCAAGGCTCCATGCGCCTTCACATATCTAGTCACTTCCTGGCCCAAGAAGGACCCATCCACGATCCAGCAGTGACCCATTGCGAGGTACTCGAGTGCTAAGCCATTCCCCATCAAACTACGAGCCAATCATGACTTTCTGCCTTTCATGATACCGCCATCGGTGTGAGCGACCTGCTTGTGTATGACAGAGAGTGAGACGTTAAATTTTCTGCCTTCTTCTTACGAATGATGTGTTGCAAGCAGTTATTGTCACAGGCGTGTACTCTCCAGCACACGAACGTCTTCAATTGCCGTGGCCCCCAAGGCGCCCAGGAATGATGATAACAGGGCTGAGAAGAAGATACATACCTAGGTACACTAATCTATGTCTAATATGTCCCCCGGAAACAACAGGACTTTTCCTCCAGCGAGTGTTTTCGTCTCAGCGTCCACATCACAAGACTATTCGTGGACTGTAACCACAGCCCTCTGCCGTTGCTTGACAACACCCTGAGCCCTACAGAAATGGTAATGTTTGTAGCCCTTGACCATGGCGCAATAAATGGATGCAACGAGCGCGGAGAGTGGCGCCAGCGGTTCAGAAGTATTTGGCCATTCTCTCGCGGGCAAAACCGACAACCGTAATGTCAACGACTGTGGTGTTCGGGGAATAGTGAGCTAATGGCTAGATAAAGGGAACCTTGAACGTTCGCCCGGTTTGCTGCTCACAGCGGCAGAAGACATTCATACAAACTCGCTCACCCAAAGGGTCTCAGACCAGTTCCGTCCATAGGAGTCGGAGGGTAACGGCTATGACGATGCTGCTGAAGGCGGCGGCGAGAACGGCACCAGTCGCCCAGAGCACCGCGAGGACATTAGGTTTGTGGCTGGCTATCGTATCCTCGATTGATGTCTGCTGACTGATCCTTTGGCAGTCTTTACAACCTTGCGACTGAACTCACAGTTCACGACAAGCAGAAGAGCACAGCGCCAAAGCGCGACAAGCGCAGTGTACTTCCATCTCGCAGGTGACGGCAAGCTTCGGCACGTGATGACCTTGGTGGGCTGTTCAACAGCGACTGTAGATGGGAAACTGACAAGGTAATCCGACGATATGCAAATCTCGCCGTATTGCTTGGGACTCCCTCCCGCATGCGCTGAGGGCTCCAGGTTTCAGGCACACGGCTAGAAATTAACTTCGTTCCCTGGTAGGTGGTCCCATATGATTTTGGATTAGAGGATTTAGAATGTGGCCCGGTGGCTGCGGACAGTACTCCGTAGATTAAGAAACTCGCGCAAGTGTCCCCCCCCCCCAAGAAGTATTGATCCTGTGATGCATGCGGTTGTGACTCTTGATGGATGCCTCCTACATTCGCTATCCATTGTGGTGTGCGTGCAAGGCGTGCAGGGGATGCAGGAGCCTGCCAGCCTGCCTGGCCCACCCCATGCACCCTGATTACTGAATATCCTGCAGGCCAGCATGCAGGCGGAAGAGCGAAGTGACGTGAGCGGCACCCCACACCACGATGGCGACCACGATGGCGCAGCCGTGATCCACCTGGCACACAGGCATGCACACCGGCATGTACACCACCAGACCACACATGCAGAAGCGGCCCGTGTATCGTGCCCCTGGAGAGTCTGGCGTTGCACCACTTGTCCATGGGCCTACGGGGGGCCAAGCACGGGGCCAAGCCGCAAGCACCCACCCGTCAGTGGAAAAGCCCACGCAATACGGCAATACCTACCCATGCCTACCGCACTACCTAGGTATGTACGTACAATCACGGTCCCAACGACCCGACCCGACAGGCCGTCTAAATACGCCAAGCTGTTTGTTTCTTCAACAACCCCTGAGCCCGGTTCCAGCGGAGCGAACCTCTAAAGTTTTGTTGCATGGCCTCATTATATGACTCTCAAGGGCTGACCAAGGCTTGACCCGAGCACAGCCGCGAGCCATCAACTCACTCTGGGGCCTTCCATTCTTCGTGACGCGGATCTCTTGATGTCAGCGTTTCGTCTGGACAGCGCCTCGCCTCAACTCATCCGCCCACCACCCGTCGAAACGCTTCCAGCCCGACCCCCACCCGCCAGACACCTACCAAAAATTCCGATGAGTTGAGCATCCGGCACAAGGATAGAAAGGTCCCCGTCATGGCAGCAGGGAACGAGGATGAGGTGCCGGCGGCCACGGCAGCCTCAGCGAACAATGGCAATGAGTCCACCGCCAAAGAAGAGCCGCCCGAGTCCAAGCCCGCAACATCCACACCCACACCCGCAACCGCAACCGCAACCGCAACCGCACCCGCTTCAACTGCAAGCCCAACTCCAGCTCCGCCAACTGGCTCCGCCGCATCGACGATGGCTGTCGAGTTCGATGATTTTGGCCTGCCCATCAGAAAGAGCACCCAGGTACAATACGCAGAGGAGGAACTAGACACGGTGCCGGACGGCACAGAGCAGCGTGAACGCCGTAATCGGAGTGGCAGCAGGACCTCACATCGGACAAGGCCCAATGGCAGCATGCACAGGAAGACAAGCTCGACCGCCTCAACTAGATCGCGGAAGAGCGCGCAAGAGGTCGCGGACGAGAGCAGCAGTGGGGAGGACGAGTTTACGGACGCCCAGTCCGCGCCCCGACCGGCAGAAGCTGCGGGTTCCGATGAAATGCCCAAGGCCAAGGAGCCGCCAAAAAGTAATGTCCAGCCAGACTCGGCGAATGGCCCGCCAGAAGAAGAGGCCGCAGACAAGGGTGACCGTAAGGAGGTTACGGAAAAGCAGGAACCGCCAACACCGGCCGCATCAGGGCCGGAGAATGTGGAAAAAGAAGCCGCCAAAGAGAAGGAAGCCGATGGTAATACGACTGACATCGTGAAGGAGGGCACATCACGGGGTCATCGCAAGCAAGAGTCAACTGTGGTCAACACCGCCGCCGACGCAAGCGGCATTCAGATTTCCGAGTACTCGCACTTGCAGTTGACGACTCACAAGAAGGAGGATGAACAGGACGACGACGATGGCTGGCAGACCATGCCGGCCTACGCGCCCTATGACATATACGATGATGACAATAGGCTAATTGCGAGGGAGCATAATCATGAAGACGAGGACGAGAAATACAGCTATGCGGGCATGGGAGGAGCTGGGAGGGGCTACACTAGGGTCTTGGTGGACGAGGACGACGCCGAGTCTGCGACGAGCATGGACGACAATACCAATTACCTTTTCAAGAATACCGGCGGGACGAGTATGATGGATGACGACGACCAGACAAGAGACGCTGTCTCGCAGATGCAGGCTACAAAGGACCTCTTGACAGAAGGCCAGAAGATCGCGTACGTCGGCTTGACGAGGATAGAGCTCTCACATATGGTCAAAACGCTAGAGAAAGCACCCTGGACCAAATCGACCAAGAAAGCAGGCCAGCTGGCAACAGAGGCAACCAAGATGTGGTCACAGAAGATCATGATCCGCCTCTATACTCACATGGACATCAGTGCAGCTGAGCAGATCATGATCGAGCAGCTGAGCGAGCACGGCGTCATCTCGAGCGACCTGACGCCTCAGCTCATGGCCAACGCTAGGGTCAAAAACCCGATGGCGGCACGGAAAAGTTCAACATCAAGCTCGCGACCCTCAGTGGCGTCTCCTAGACCCTCCGTCGCGTCACCGAGGTCATCGAGCGAGGAGGCCCCGGCAGAACCACCTCCGGCCTATGACAAACATGAGGGCGAAGAGCTACCCGCAGTGCGAACTCCGAGTCAGTTGCCAAGCAGCGAAAAGCTGGACATAGACATCCGTTGGACCATTTTGTGCGATCTCTTTCTGGTACTGATTGCGGACTCCATCTATGATGCCAGGTCAAGGGTCCTCTTCGAGAGAATCGGGAAGGCCCTGGAGATAGACTGGACCGATATCTGTCGCTTCGAGAAGAAGGTGACAGAGGCTCTTGAGATGCAGCAACAAGCCGAAAGGGAGAACTGGAACGAAGATGAGCACATGGAGAGCCGTCGCAAGTTGGCCCTAAAGAAGCGTTACATAGCCATGGGTCTGGCAACCGTTGGCGGTGGTCTAGTCATTGGCTTGTCCGCAGGTCTCCTGGCCCCTGTCATTGGCGCTGGTCTGGCAGCGGGCTTCACGACAATCGGCGTCACGGGAACCAGCAGTTTCCTCGCTGGAACAGCAGGGGCCGCCATCATCACGTCCGGCTCCGCGGCCGCAGGTAGTGTGATCGGGGCTAAAGCTGCCAACCGGAGGACGGGCGCCGTCAAGACCTTCGAGTATCGACCCCTGCACAACAACAAGAGGGTCAATCTCATTGTCACTATATCAGGCTGGATGACGGGTAAAGTCGATGACGTGCGCCTGCCGTTCAGTACCGTCGACCCGGTGATGGGTGACATATACTCTGTCCTGTGGGAGCCCGATATGCTGACCAGTATGGGTGACACCATCAACATCCTGGCCACTGAGGTATGTCTGACGATTGCCTGAAACGCAACTCTGAGTAGCAGTGAACTAACGAGACGCCAGGCTCTCACGCAAGGTCTGCAGCAAGTGCTCGGAAGTACTATCCTCGTCAGTTTGATGGCAGCGCTGCAGTTGCCCGTCGTTCTGACAAAGCTGTCCTATCTTATTGACAACCCGTGGTCCGTGTCGCTCGATCGAGCATGGGCCGCTGGTCTGATTCTGGCGGACTCACTGGTTGAGCGAAACCTAGGAACAAGACCCATCACTCTTGTGGGCTACTCTCTCGGCGCCAGGGTCATATTCTCCTGCCTGCTCGAGTTGGCCCGCAAAGGCGCGTTTGGAATCATTCAAAATGTCTACATGTTTGGCTCGCCCATCGTGGTGAAGCAAGACGAATATCTGAAAGTCAGGACCGTGGTGCCCGGCCGATTTGTCAATGGATATCACCGCAATGATTGGATCCTTGGCTACCTCTTCCGCCTAACAAATGGCGGTATCCGCACCGTTGCGGGTCTGGCTCCCATCGAGGGCATTCCGGACCTGGAAAACGTGGACACGTCGGAGCTTGTCAATGGCCACATGGACTATCGTAGGGCCATGCCCCGCCTCCTTCGAGAAGTAGGCTGGACGGTTGAGAGTGACGAATTCACCGAGATTGAGGACCCGGATCCAGAAAACCACAACCAGCGACAGCGCGAGTTGATCAATGAGATAGAGGAGGCGAGAAAAGAGCTTGAAAAGGAAGGGGCCAACAGCAGCAAGAACAGCCGCAAAAGTGGAGCGTTCGGCGGCTTCTTCAGCCGCAAGAAGAAGGCGTCAAAGGCCGAATGGGAGGTATATGAAGACTCGGCGAAGGCGGCAGCAAACGGCAACAACTCGACGAAGCTGGAAGACAAGGAGGGGAACAACCACGGAGTGCTGTTTGACGTCGACGCCATCCGCGCTGAACTGGCCAAGACACAGGAGGATGACACACTCCAGGTGCGAGAGTTACAATCGACGCTGCCGCCGATGAAATTGCCGAGTCCTGGCCTGACCTCGACCACAAGTCCCAGAGGGTCGATAACACACACGACGAGCATGGATGCATACTCTGCCTGGGGCTCGTCAAATCCCTCGTCCCCGGAACAAAGCCGAACGCGCAGGGACGATGAGATCCAGATGACATCTGGCACGTCCTTCGAAGACCCTCACCGGTCGCAGAGGAGCCAGACCTTCTCGAGCAATGCATCGGACAGCGTTTCGAGGCCTGGGATCAAGCCGACGCAGACGGTGCCTAACATTCCGACTGCAAACCCCTGGGCGGTGGATCCAGACGACGATGACTTTGGCAAAGAGAAGGATGAAATTTCAATGACTTTCGCCTAGAGATATTTGGAGGAATTTTTAATATACCTCGGGGATGTGACTGACTGGTTGACTCTGGGCATCCATGGGCACACGATGTCTAGGGGGTGGCGTCACGAAATGTCTCAAATGCATTGAAGTGGTCAAGAAGACATTTATTTGGTTCTTTCGAAGGTGCGAGTCCATCTTGATGACGGAGAGCGTGGGCGAGAGAGGTATATCTCGTGGTCAACAGGGCGTGTGTTGTTCATATACATCCTCAAAGTACCTATCAAGCACCTACCCTACTATAGGCGAAGAAAGAGAAGGGCACAAATTGCCAAACATGGACCAATCATTCACGTCCAGATTCCCCACAGGTGCGTGCAAACTCAAGAGAACAGGCGAACGAGCCTGTCAAGCGATGCGCCGGCCAGGAACGGAACATCTCTTTCTAAAGTTCTAGAAGGCGCGGGGACTCGGTGAGCCAGGTACCCAAACTGAGCGTGGCGGGGACTATGTCTGGAGACTTTACCTTTGAACGGCTGCTTGCCTTGTGGTGTGATGGTGTGATGCAACATGCTGGCTTGTAGATCTGACATGCATGTAGACTAACTCGTCCCACTTGGGCCGGCTGGACTAGGCCAAGCCCCAAAAGGTTGTGTTTTAAAATAGCAGGCGTTTCCGGTTGGTCAGTGCGACAGCAGGTCGACCAGGTGGTGGTGTTATACTTCCTGCAGCCCGTCCTCCCTATACTGTAGAACTAACTCTCCATATCTTGTCCCAATTCCCGATCAGTAGATATCTATATCTAATAATAATGATGCCAACACTTGTGCAGGCTGCACCACTACCAGCATCACCACCACCACCAGCATGCGTGCACATAATGTCAGACCAAGTAACAGCATTCCTGCTCGCAGCCGGCTGAAGCGCCTTGATGAGTGTGGATCACTGCCAGGCCCGCCCCCCCCCCCAAACTGCTACTACTCCCCACCCCAGGCTGCGAGGTAGGACGGAGCCTTGAATCCTTCAGGATGCGCAACGATGATTGAGAGCTGAGAAGAGACTTGCCTCTCTCCCTCTCACCCCGGCGGGCTCCACGATGCCGCGCCCAAGACACTTTGGTTTTAACATTGATTTTCCATCGGGACACGCGACTGGCCGAGGGAGGCAAAGTCAAACAAGAGAAACGTGGTTGATTTGCCTTTCTGGAGGGGGGGGAGAGGGGCAACACAACAAAGAGAGACAAACCTTGTGGAATGGGGCGCTTTTCGGCAGCTGGGGGAAAGTTGTGCTTGCCACCCGCTCTGCCGGGCAGGGCTTCGCCAAACCAGCAGGCAGCACAGCATGGGCTGTGCCGCAATTATCTCAACGGGGACGCAGGCTTTTCTGTCTGTCCATGGCCTAGAGACACTGCTCATCTCTGGAGACCTCGGTCTTTCAAGACGAACCAGTTTCTTGCAGGTGCTTTTGGCAAGTAGGAGGTCTAGTCTTGGGTGGGATGGAAGAGGGAGCATGGACAGAGGATAAGGCGCAGCCTCGCCAAAGCTGCACCGGCTTTGCCCAAGTACAAGTGTTACTGTATGCAGTTTCCGACCCGTCTGCTTTTGTCAGACGGCCCAAGGCCTCGTGGGTGGTGCCTACAGTCGCCAGGAAAAGGAGAGGAGCTGAAGAAAGCCCAATAGGCAAATGTACCGATGGAACATCTATGAGAGCTGAACAACGGGGGGCCCCTCCTTCTTGATTGCCGCGTCCTACGCCAGATCTGCACGCCCCCGTCTCTCTGTTGCGCTTCAAACCAACAGCCAACAGCCAACAGCCAACAGCCTCTCACACTCTCTCCCCCTTCCGCTTCCTTTCCGTGCCTTCGCTTCTCTCCTCACACCTATTGCTCCATTGCTTAGCGGCTTTGCCTCTCTTTTCTTGATTTCCCCATAATTTTTTTTTCTTCCTCTCTTTTGCTTCCTTCGTCCAGTCCCCATCTGGCACCACGCCTCTCAACCACCGCGGATAGCTTCGTTTCTGGGTTGAGTGCAATGCCACTTGGTACCACTTGAGCGTGGACCTCTACATACATTCGCCATGCGGATATACTCATTGATCATATGGGTCTTGCCAGCCCTGCTATCCAAGAATGTCGCAGCGCAGACACCGCAAGAAACACAGCCAAGTTCACAGCCAAATGCACAGCCAATTTTCACCTTCGACGGCAAGTCTTTTGTGGGCAGTGTGTCCAAAGACGGGTCCTCAGTCTTTGATTACAATGCAATAAAACTTGGGAAGACTTTCAACTGGACTCAGAACACCGATGAGGTAGACGTTCTTCAGGTTGATCTCATGAATGGGAAGAATGAGTCAATAGTCTCGTGGTGCTCTTCTCCACATACTTGTGCAAGTGACGGGTTCTCCGGTTCGTCTTATACGCTTAACCCAACAATGACGCGCAGTATCAAACAGCTGACAAGTCACGGATGCAGTGAACACCACTGAGCGGATAATCACTTTAGAGCCTGACGTGATTGAATATCTACATAATTTCATCGATGCAGTGCTGTATTTTCGTCTCGATTGGCAGCAGACGAGCCGAAAGCGAGCCGGGTCGACAAAATCAACATACAGCCAAGAATGGGCTATCGTGGATGGTGACGAGGGAGACGCTGTGTACTCGTCCTATGCAATCTTTATGACAGCCGGAGCGGATGCATATCAGACACCAGGCCAAGCGCCCACGAATGTCCCCTCTGCGGTCATCAGCAGCACAACGGCATCAAGTGTAGCTTCTGTCTCGGCTAAGCCACCAGGAAGCTCAAGCAGCAAATCCAAGGGGCTCACGACAGGAGCCATTGTCGGGATAGTCGTTGGGTGCGTTGGAGGTCTCATACTCATCAGTGTCGTGGCGGGATGTTTATGCTTCCGTCGGCGCCGAAACGCTGGCGCCGACAGAGGCGGCAGCCAGGGCGTCCAGGACATAATCGCAGAGAAGGAGGCCCGCGCAAGTATCTTTGATAAAGATCAACCAGACACGCCATCCTCTGAGCGCAACAGTCAAAACCCACTGAACCGGGGTCTGGGCATGGCCGGAAGGAACGAGAGTGGCGTGGAACTAGGCATCGGGCAGGCCGTATCAGATGAACGCTGCGGAAACGACCGCAACTCAGCCGTGTGTTCCTCGCTGGGCGGCGCTGCCAACTCGGCCCACGGCACGCCCGTCATCGGCCCCGGGGCCGTCGCCAGCGGGTCGCCGACACAGAACCACCCCTCGTCGACGTCTACGCACGACCGCGGCTCCGCGATGGGCTCGCCCGTGGCCCGCGCGTCGTCACAGCTGGACCGGCCCTTCTCATTCTACACGGACCGCGCGGCGGCGCCGCAGCACCAGCACGACTACAGCCAGCACCACCACGTCGTCGACGGTGCGGACCTGGTGCAGCAGGAGCACTCCAACGACAGCACCGCGCGGAGCCCCTCGTCTGTGTACTCCAACCCCCTCGACGACCTGCAGCCCATGTCGCCAGACAGCGCCCACGAGAACGACGGCGCCGCGGGTGCGCCGCAGCAGCAACGACCCGCGGGCCACGCTCGGTCGACCACACCCTCTGGGATCTCTGGGCAGTACGCGCACTTGGTCGAGGAGGGAATGACCAACGACGAGATCCGCAGGCTGGAGGAGGAGGAGAGGGCGCTGGATGAGGCGATCGAGCAGGCCGGGGCGCCTGCGAGGAAGAGATGACAGGCCTTGTCGGCACGATATTCTTCGGTCCTCGGGAGTTGCTTCTTGCTTTCATACCTAGTTAAAGCGTTCTGTTCTGAATACAATTGTCCCTTATTTATTTCGGAGGTTGACGTATAGTCTTCGCCCTCCCTGGCCACACTTACTTGAATGCGTAAAAAAGGGCCAGACACCCCAGTACGACGGATATACCTTTCGGTTTTCTGTGCTGGACTACAGCGGTGACCGATAGTTTTGGATCTGTCCATATATCCACGGCCTCAGAGGGAGTCAATACATTTCACGACACTGGAGAAAATCCTACCTCGAGTAAGCTGACCACTTAAAGAAACTCTGGGCTGGCCATCAAGTGCTGGCCATCTCTTTGGACTTTGGACAGCCAGCTGCTTCCAGAGGCCCCACCACAGAACAATCTCAAGTGTCGACAGTAATATGTGTCTATCCATGTTCAACCTACCTGCAGTGATAGTGTCTTATGGGCCCCTTGTCGCGAAACGGTAAACCGCCAAGTTTGGTCAGATTGTGCGACAGCCGGTACGGGAACAGAAGAAGAAAAAAACCCGACTTGCATAGCCCAGGTTGTTATTCTAAGCAGCCTCTGTCGAACAACCCTGTATAGAAATGTGGCCAGTTACCTGCGAATTGTACGCTCGCCCCAAATGTCCCTTGGCCTTTCTGGCGGCCCTTTTGCCCTTCCATTCGCCGTTGAAAATGCATTCGCGTTTAACCCTCGATACAAGAAACTGGCCATCGTCTGCAATTAGCCCAACGCCGTGGAAACCACCACGAGCTGCTCTGCTTGGATATACTACAAGGCCGTGTCGGATAGGACCCGGGCGAGTCGCCAGCCTGCTCACCCCATCTGTCTAGCCCCTGTTGAAGAACCTCCCCACCATGCCGCTTGCGATATTGCCAGCCATGCCCGTCGCGGAGAAGGCGCCTCCTGCAATGTTGGACGCCTGGCTGAACTTGTCGCACCGGGAGAACGCCAGGGAGTTTGTGATTGTCAGAGCCAGCGCAATCGCTGTTATCACACAGGCGTCAGCACTTGCATACATTCGTCGTCATCCACGCCTCCCACCAAGACCCCAGCCCATTCGAAGAACGCCATGTGCAAACTCACCAACAAGAGGCAGCCAGATGAACATGAACCGCACCAGCGCCAGTATCGCCAGCGCGACCCACAGCAGCGGCTGGACGTAGTTGGCCAGCCAGAAGAAGCGGCTGTCCGTGGGGTTGACGACCTTTGTGCCTGGCTCGCTGCTCTCAAACACCCATTTAGAGTCGCCCGAGGAAGGGTCGACCTCGTTCCACCAGCGGAGCCCGACGAGCCGACGGCCGGCGATGTTTTTCAGGTAGTAGAAGTCGCCCGCGAGGAGGAGGATGGTGATGATGAAGATGAGGACGCTGTTGAGGCCGGGCGCAACCCGTGTCAGCACTGAGTTTCCAGCCCCAGGTCAAGTCTGGCCGACCCAGGTGCGCGGGCACAGGGAGAGTAAGGGGGGCCAGGACGTACAGGTTCTCGGTGAAGAGGAGGCCAAAGAGGTAGACTAGAAGGCTGGCTGTGGGCTCCGTGTCAGTCATGAGCGCGTCAGTGCAGGAAGCGTTGCGCCTCGCCTTGGACAGCCGCCGACTTACACGATCGAAAGGCCAGAAAGGTAAGTAATGTGATGGGATGCGAGCTCAGGCGCCAGCTCAGCGTGCCCGGCGCGGGCGATTGTTGGTGGTCCATGGCGGGTTTGACAATGACTGTGACGACGGCAAGCTTTCGGCTAATGCATATAAAGAGCGGATGGGGACTGTGGTGTGCCGTGGCTCGGGTGGGTCATTTGGCCACAGTGTCGTGTTTGAAGCCTGGTGGTGATGGACTGCGCGGTACTCGGTAGCTATGCGGCCAGGCATGTACGTATGCAGCTACCTGGGGACAGCTGGAGTGCTCTGGCGAGCGCGACGCTTGGAAGCTACAGCTGTTCTGTTTCGTAGAGGCGCGGGCCCGCTAACTTCACTGGCGCGACACTGTCGTGTTAACGGCTACAGGGGTCAGCCAGGGTCTCATGGGTGACAGCCTTCTGCCAAGAGAGTAGCCGACTTGAAGCTCCCCCTCGCCTGCGTGCGCTGCACAACGACATCTTTGGTCTCCTCGGCTCCATACTTTAACATTTCTGTTTTCGCGGTAGAATATTCATTTGTATAAAACACATGGGATTGGAGTTTCACCGTGTAAATCACATCATTTAATGAGTCGCATCCTAGGTCTGATCTACTACAATGGCAACATCAGCATCAGTCTTGCGCAGGGCCCTGCTCTATGGCAAGACAACCTATCCACCTCCGCACCCCGGCGGAGACCGCGCTCGTACCGTAGGCTGACCTCGCTGCAGTCCCCGGCTCCTCGCAGAAGATGCTCACCAAGTCGCTTGGCCTCACCTCAGATAACGTGACTTACGATCTGGAGGACTCAGTGACGCCTCACGAGAAGCCCAACGCACGGCAAGCACTTGCCAAGCATCTCTCGGCCCTCTCATCGTCAACATCATCCCGGCCAAGGGGCATAGGCGAGGTCGCCGCCCGCATCAACGCCGTCTCAACGCCCTACGCCCTGGAGGACCTCCAGGCGCTGGGCAGGGAGCCGAGCCTCGAGGCCATCGTGATCCCCAAGGTGAACTCGGCCTCGGACCTGACCTTCGTCGCAGACGTGCTGAGGCACATCGCGCCGCAGCGGTACGATGACGGGGCAGCCGCGCCGCAGCCGATAAAGCTGCTCGCCCTGGTAGAGTCGGCCGAGGCGGTCCTCAACCTGGCGTCGATCTGCAGGGCCGGGACGGCCGGCGGCGTGGGGCTGTCGGGCCTCATCTTCGCGGCCGAGGACTTCTCCTTGGACCTCAGCCTCACGCGGACGCCGTCGCTGCGCGAGTTCCTGTACGCGCGCTCCGCCATCGCGACGCACGCCCGCGCCTTCGGCCTCCCGTCCACCATCGACCTCGTCTGCACCACCTTCCGCGGCGAGGAGGGGCTCCGGCGACTGCGGGAGGAGTCCGAGGACGGCAAGGGCATGGGCTTCAACGGCAAGCAGTGCATCCACCCTTCGCAGGTCGAGATCGTCCAGAACACATTTGCTCCCTCCGAGAGCGAGGTGGAGTGGAGTGTCAGGGTCGTTGTGGCTGATGAGAAGGCCAGTAGGGGGGATAGGGCTGGAGAGGCAGGCAGAGGGGCGTGGACGCTCGATGGGAAGATGATTGATGCGCCGGTTGTCGGTAGGGCAAAGGCCGTCGTAGCTAGGGCAGAGAGGTGCGGTTTTGACGTCGACGGGATGAAGGGGAGGTGGAAGGACCAGGAGCCCGAATGAAGGCGAAGTGGGCGCTTTTCAGAAGCGAACTTGGGCGAATGGAGCCCATGAGAACGCAACGCATACTGCGTCGTCCTTGGGCTGAGAGAGTCTTCATCGGTCTCATCCTACGGACACATAATTCGCGTAAGGGAACAAGAGCGAGCTACTAGTAGCCGTGACTCTGTTATCTAGACGTAGTCGTCTGGCTATATCGAACATTCCCACACATCTAAACCTTTAGTTGGGGTAATCAAAGCTTGCGTCCCAACTCATAACGTGGAAAATTTAGAAATTTCCTTCCAGCCCAGGAGGACGCCTCCATGAATCTGTTCCTGTAAACCGACAGTGAACCGACAACGCAACTAAACATTGTCCCTTCCGGGACTTGGTCATATTCCAGGACCGGAAAAAAAGGCGCTCCAGGCTCCACTAGCAACTGGGTCCGCAGCTGCGATACAGTTTTAAAGTCAAAGAGGTGGCGCGCGCGTGAATGAAGGCAAACGCAATCGAGTAAACACTGTGAGTGATCAGTAGTGGAAGTCCAGTCCCTTTAAGATAAAAAAAACTCCGCCAGATGGCCGCCTGCTACTCCCGAGGAAAATAATTCAATACCACCGGTGATGCTGAAATTCTGCAAGTAAATCAAAGAGGGAAAAGAAAAGTCCAGGGAAATATCCAGGGAAATGAACCAGAAAATGAGTGACGGTCACAATACGGGCCGCCGCATCTAGCGGATATCGAGCTGGAATGGCTTGAACCGACCACCGATTGTGGCACATCGAGGACACTTTCTTCTGGCGCCTTGCTCGGCCATGAGAACTTCGACACACTGCTGACAGATGCCACAGATGCATTCCGTACAGGCGTACGAGTCTCGTAAAAGCGAAACACTCTGACAGGCGGCACAGTAGATTTGAGTGTTCTGTGAGGAGTAGCTGGGTGAGGAATCTGTCAATGCATGAGTACCCATGTGGTAACTCTCTGCACTCTCGCCACTCTCCACGGATGGGAACGGCCCAGGGATCTCTTGCGCGTAGGTTGGTGGCGTCAAGGCCTGCTGCAAGGGGGAAGCCTGGTAACCTGAGTGGCCAAATTGCTGTTGGGAGAAGGGCGGCAAAGAAGCTCGCTGTATAGACACTGGAGACTGGGGCATCTGTGACAGGTCAGTCAGGACTTGATCGCCAATGGACGTTTCGAGGAGACTCACAGGCGTCCGCTCCTCGTTCAAGTCGTCGGCAACCGATGTGGCAGCCTCAAGGAGGTCCATCCAGGGAGAACGTGCCGATGGCTCGGCCGAGTACGGCCTTGGCCGCTCCTGTGCGGTTGGTTGCAGAAGGTCCCCAGCAATGTCGATCTTACCTCGCTTCACCCAGTCTTTCGCGTCTCTGGACCGCTGTTTCCGGTGCTGCGTCTCTCTGCCCCGTTTGGTGACGGACTGTTTCCTGGATCGGTTTGGCCCTAGGGGCCGTTGCAGAGGAGGCAGGGTGGACGATCGCCCTGGAGGCGAGGTTGCCATAATAGAGGAGAGCAGATCTCTTGGCCGGCTGGAACCGAGCCCGGAGAAAGGTTCACTCGTGATAGCAGTATTGTTGGGCTGTAAGGGGGGGAGCTCGACGGAGGATCTCGGCATTCTATCTTTCTCAGAATCCGACACCCACTCCTGCGTTGGGAAGTCACTAAAGTGATTCATGGGATCAATTTCATAGTGAAACTTTGCAAGACTCACGCCTTCAGCGTCCCAGTCGGATCCCGTCCCCGTCTTGTAGTTGTGAAGAGAGGCCAGCGCGGCGGCCGCATTTGTCGCAGCTGGCAACAAGCCGCCAGGATAGTCTTCGTATGGTCGAGGGGTGCCAGGGTTGCTAGACTCGTCTCGGTAATATGCATTGCGGTCGGGTGCATAGGCCTTTGGCTGGTGGTTTGGAGCATTGTTTGGCGCCGAGTTCTGCTGCGGCTGCTGCGGCCTCTCGCTAGGTGGTGTGTTGATCATAAGGTGGAAGCTCTCCTCCGTGGCGGGAAGCTTGGAGATGTAGTGCTCTGGATGCGCCCGACGGATATGTTCCTGCATAGAGCGATACCGTTTCTCCTGGTGGTAGAACGGCCGTTAGTATCATCGTCGCCCGCACGGCATGGAGTTACCATTGCTGCACCAGGGGCCTCCTCGGCGGAGAAGGGTGCAAAAGGTCGCAATTGAAGCGCATTGCGTCAATGGGGGATGAGGGGCAGGACGTACGCCGATGCAGCGCTTCCTACAGCTAGATCCATCTTGGTTGCGCAGTGGACAGACGACCTCATTGTTGGCATCCGTGATTGAGAAGGATGATGTCAAAGACGATCTAGGCGGCATCTTGATAACTACAATCGCCTTGACCCCACCATTCGAGGTCGAGGTGCTGGTCGAGTACGAGTTCGGGGTCGGGGTCGAGGTCGAGGTTGGGCGTGGGCGGGGATGGTGGGCTGGAGCTCTTGTCGATAAGAATAGAGTTGAAAGCTGACGGCGGTCGAGAGGAGCAGTTACTAGGGCAGTGAAGCTGTCGCATTGACTCCTGTCCACCTAATGCGAGCGGAGGCAGGTGGTCAAGGGATGGAAAGTAGCAGGATGGGGCACCAGAGCTCCAAGCTTGTTCCTCAGCTGTCGGGTTGTGACAAGAGGTGTTTCGAAGAATCGAGGGCGGGCGAGGAGGTGGTCTAGGAGGTGACCGGAAGGGGGGGGGGGCCAACCTCGGAAGACTGGATGGATTGGGTGCTTCTGCTCGGTGCTGCGGCTAAGACTAAGGAGCTGAGAGCGACTAAGCTGCTACCTATGTTTAGGTACTGTACCTAGGTGGTGGTAGTTGGCCCGGGTAGTGTATCACACCTAGGTAGCTAGCTCCTTGACTGGCTCAGGACCGGGACCTGATGGGAGCAGCACTAGCAGCAAGCACGTTCCCGACTCGATGTGTCAAGAAAGAGGCGGAGGAGGGGGCGGAGGAGGAGCAGCAGGAGGAGTGAGGGAGTAGCAGCGGAGAGCCTTAGCAGAGCAGGAGAGAGGTAGGAGAGGTCAGATGGTCGGGCTGGGTTGTAACGAGGTGGGTGGTCCGCCTAGTGCAAGGGGCCAGGCGAAAGGGGGCAGCAGCTGGGCAGCTGGGCAGGCCTGGCCTGGGGACGACTCGAGGGCAGGAGAAATAAGGCAAAGGTCCAGAGGGAACATCCAGGCGCATGAAGACATCATAGGGGTCTCGATCAATGCTCCCATCGTGCACTATCTAAGTGCAAATCTTCTCTTTCCTGCACGACGACGGGAACGGCTAACGGACCCCCCAAGTCAAGCAAAGCAGCACCCGAAGCCTTTGACGGCTCAGCTGCTAGGTTGAGTAATAAGGTCCATGTCAAGGTCCATGACCACGGCCATGTCCATGTCCAGGTGCAGATCCGACCCGCTCACTCAGGTACCCAGTAAAGGAAAAGGTAGGCCCCTTGAAACTCCACCGAAATCTTGCCATGGTGGGTCCCGTCCGAAAGGCGTGTACAGTGCACATGTAATGGTGCCGCAGGGCTGTGGCAGACCATGGTTCTACGAACCGTACTGTGGAGAGAGGACGACGACGAAGGTGTCTATCTGTTCCTCTCGACGTTGAAGTTGTTGTCGGATGAGACTATCTATCGTCTTATCTGACTACTCTGGATATCCGGCAGCGCCCCAACCAAAGACGGACTTGCATGAAGGCTCCGTTGACCTGCTGAGTTAGGTCAATTCCTACCTACCTTAGGTAGGTAGGTAGCTAGGTATATGCAGTACCGGAAAAGTACCTGCTCGGTACAGCAGGCATGCCAGGATAGACAGCTACACTGGATGTGGACGCACTGAAGGTTTGACCCAGGCAGCCCAAGCCTCCCTGTCCCATGTCCCATGTTCCATGTCCCATGTCCATGACAATGACGCAGCGCAGTGCCGCGCCGTTGGGAGAGCCGGGGGACAGCTGCAAGCTCTCAGCTTAGATGCGATACGATTTGATGCGATGCCGTGCCGATGCGATGCGATGCGCTGAGCCAGCCATAAGCAATCAATCCCGCCGCTTATTTCTTCAAGAGCTGCCGGGGGCCTTGTGTCTCCCTGGCAGCCTTTTCCCCCCTTACTTCGAGCAGAGCTGCTGTACATATAGCACAACACAGCACAAGGCGGCGGACGTGATTCCGAGAGCAAGGTTGGGACCTTACATCCGACGAGCCAGAGCACACATACACTCCAGGCTCTTCGATCCGGCGCATTTGCGAAGAATGACCAAATTTGTCAGTGGCCAAAAGTCATGACTCAGATCAGCGCTCAAAGCAGGCTCTGCTCTGTTCTGGTGTGCTGTGTTTTGCAATGCTCTGCCTCCGCTGCTCAAGCTTTGGCCTTCTTGTTATCATGGATCCAGACCAGTGTACGCTTACATGTTGCCTCGAGACAAAGGACTTTCCACCGATTGGACGAAAGCAGCCTCGAGAGCTCAAGGAGCTTCGGCCAAGCTTGGCGAGCTGCTGGCCTGCTGCTGGCCTGCTGCTGGCCTGCTGCTGGCCTGCTGCATACGGCGACGCCGATCTTCCAGCTCACCCCTGAGACAAGCTTTCCTGGCCGTGCCAGCTGGCTCCTTGATGTTTTCCTTCCCGCACAGTTCCTGCTTTGGAATGTGGTCGAAGACGACGACAGACAGCGAATCCAGCTCTTCATGGCGGGGTTCCGAACTTTCTCGGGAGGGCGGGGAGGGTTGGCCCAGGTTATTCTGCCGGAGCTCTACACAACAGGACTTCTCGCCGCTTTTGGCGGGGCATCTTGGAGCAAGGATTCCGACACCTGGCGGCAGCAAGGCAGAAAGTATCCACTTGGGTATCGTCGTCACAATGATCAAGTGGGCCTGCCAAAAAAAATACCCAGGCGTGCCAGGGCCTGAAGGGCGGTGGGGCTCGGATCCAACTCTACAACTCTGCTGCAGGCAGACCTTCTTCATCACATGCCTCTGCGTCTGACGCTTGCTTGAGCGACTGTACTCAGCTAGCCGCAGTACTGTAGCTCCTGTACCCTGCATGCTCTTTCATTCTGCATCGGCGGTAGCTCGTTCTGACAGCAGCTCGAACCCATCCGTCAGGGCTTGCACCTGAACCACATCATCCGCTACCTGCGGAGTCTCCAACCTTCTCAGCAACTAATAAGTCCCTTGACACCGAGACACGCAACGTCGACTAGCCAAGTCGCAGATTTAGTCGGTGTGACCGCTCTAACTGCCTGCCTTACTCGCATGGCGTCTGATCGGTGCCCGGTGTTTTCAGCCCTCGGCGGCGGTGAGTGTATCTGGGAATGTCCTTGGGCGCTGACAGTCTTCTTACGCACTACTAATAAGGAGCTGTGTTTACTTACACAAGGGCTGCGTCTTGGCTCGATTGGCCCCTAATTGACCCGTCGGATTGGATTCGCTCGACCTTGGAATATACCCGTGACCGACTGCATGTTCCAGAAACTTCGGCTGCATCGAACATACAGCACTTCAACAGCAACCGCCCTAGGCGCGAAACAAAACCATCTGCATGCGGTTTCAGGCTCATGCGCCCCCAGGTTTTGACGGCAAGCATCCGAGGCTCACCGCGCCCTTCTGCATCCTCAGCAAAACAGACAAGGAGCTTTTAATTGTTACTGTGCAACATACGTTAGCCCCGCGGGCTATGCTGCCGTGCCGTGCCCGATCTGACCAGCTGTTCCAGCGAACGCCATGAGCATTGACAACCCATCTGCTCGACACGGCCACCGCTGATCAGATAAAACACCAGCGCAGCCCTACGGCCACAAGGTGACAATCAAACACGTCTCCGAGGGCATGTGTTGTCACTGCTAAGGGTACTTGACACAACCCTGCCCCCCAACCCCCAACCCCCCATGGACGCTCAGCCGGGCGTCAACCACCAAGGCTCCTGTACCATTCGGCCAGGGCTTGTGCTATGTGTGTCCGTGTGCGCCGTGTGCGCGTGCCTTTCACAGCCATTGACTCAACGTTCGGCACGGGAACAGCAGCTCAGACATGCATGACTGGAGGCAGAGGCCGAGAGGCCGTACAGTATCTGCCCGTCACAGAGCATCTGCTCGGGGCGGCCGAACTGACATTGGACGGCCGAGCTGATCCTCGAGTGCACTAACACGCTCGGAAAACGAGCCGTTTTGCCGCAGAATAGCCAGCGGCCAGGTTTGTGACGTCGTGGCAGCGGCCAGCGGTACAGTTCACTGCAAGAAAAAGAAGCCATACGTGAGGCAACTATCTCACAGTTACTTTCGCATGTGTTCGGCCTAGAGAGACGAGCTCGCAGCTTTACTAGCTCAAATGTAGCAACTACCATACTATAATCTACGCCAATAAACAACATCTCAACAGAGTCGAGCATTTCGGCCGACTGGCTCTCCTTTGGGGCATCTATCAGGCAACCTGCCCAGGTGTGAGTTGGCTGGGTCACCCTGCAAGGTACTCTCATATGCAATCAATCGTTCCAAAACCACGCTAGTGACATAATATGACCGACACACGCAAACTTATACGCAACCGTCATTTTTCAATATATTCGCTTCTTTCCCAACCAGTTTTACTATAAACTACTCGAACCGTATATTAAAAGAATAAGGCTATTCGCAGCTATCTATTACTTATTTCCATATTAATTCTAGAGGTTTTATTATAAAGATATTTAAGTTAAAAGTATAATTTTTAGTAAATTACCTTATTTTTCCCCAATATATTCGCTTCTTTCCCTACCAGTCTTACTAAAAACTACTCGAGCCGTATATTAAAAGAATAAGGCTACTCGCAGCTATCTATTGCTTATTTCTACGCTAATTTTAAAGGTTTTATTATAAAGATATTTAAGTTAGAAGTATAATTTTAATAAATCTCTAAAATTTTAGAAAGGGGGGGTATTTTTAAGAGTTCTTTTATATATACTAGCTACAGCCGTATGAAAATAGCTAAAAACCTTAAAAACATACCCCCTTAAATATATAATTATTAATCTTACTTTAATAAATTTAAGCTATATATAAGAAGAAAGAGCGGAATTACAGCTATCTACTTATATTTTCCTTAAAATTTTTAAACCTCTTAATCTTAAGAAATATCCAAATATAGTCCAAAATGATAAGGTGTATGCAATTTTGTGTGTGTCGGTCATATTGCGTTACTAGCGTGGTTTTGGAACGATTGATTGCATATGAGAGTACAAAAGTTTGGAGGCAAGCAAGTGCTTGTCAAGCCATATGGCACTAGGTCCTGTTCGATTTCGATGGCCCTTTTCGTGCATGCGCAACCGACACTTGAAGCGAAACTGGTTCAGGAGCCTAAGTCACTGGGCAGTTCTTTCATCCGACGTGTCGCGTTGGCCTGCCCTGGCTTTTTACAGAACAGGGAGAGTCTTGTCCATTTCATTTCATCTTTAGTTCATCTTGATGATGGATGAATCAAGACAAGCATCGGTGGCACCTTCGCCTCCTCTCTATTTCGCCCACTTTACTCGTGGTTTCCTTGCCGGTCTGTCGCTTGTTCTAGAAACACAAACTTGTCCTTCCATTGACCGTTGATAAAGTTCGCACCGAGTCCACAATCTGATCCTGACTTGCTTGATGTTATATCACACTTAAGGCTGCACAGTTTGCCATGGAATAATGCTTGTTTAATGAGATGTCAAGCGTGTCAAGCGTGATCTATTCTATAGAAATATATAAGAGGACACTGTGTCAATACAAGAAGCTGTCCTTACTATATCATCGGGCTCGGCTAGCAACTTTGTATGGTCGTGTCCTGGACTTGTGCATCTGGGCCTTAGCATCCGCTCATAGCAGCTGCCCTGAGCCCAAAGAGATAGCTCCAAGGCTTCCCAACAACGCCCATTCTCAACCGTCGTGTCACCGCGCTCGACGCCCGTTCAGCCTTGCCCACCCGTGCACAACTCTACGCTGCTGAAGACTATCGCTCCTCACTCGTCATACCCTCTTCATACCCGGTGGTCTGGCCGGGCGGTCCAGCGTCCTGAAGACCTGGCACTTCGTCTCGATGTGGCCGCACAATCGACAGAGCTGTTTTTCGAACCGGTGGTGGCCCTGGGACTATGCACCGCTGGGCGCGCCCGCAGACTTGGAGATTATGATCTTCTAAAGAGCAAGCTACAGTACTCGGTTCCTCTCCACGGAGAAGGAACACGCCGGAGGGTATTGAATGGGGTGGCTGAGGATGAGGAGGCCGGGAAAGGGCGAGACTAGGGAGAGCAAAGGGGGGGAGATGTCGGTGTCTAGAGACGTGGTGTCGACATTTGAGCTTGGATGGACAGTCACAGAGGATCGAATGAAGTAAAAAGGCAGTATGGCCCATTAACGATTCACCGGGTGACCTTCTATTCCTCTGGCGACATTGCGACCGGTGAGACCAGCAGGCGGAATCAAGCTTCTCGACAATAATTGCAAGTGGTTCAGCACAAACTACTACAGCATGCCAAATGCCTTCAATCAGTCGTGAGAAGAAGTGAAAAGAAAGGTAGAGAGATTGGGTTTGCCAGAGACTAGCATCGAATCGTGGGCGCCACCCTGCAGCTAGGTATGCCTCAAGGAAATACGATGAGATCTGAGCTGGTTTACTATTTTCTTCAGACCATAAAAACTCTACGATGCCCTGGTACAACTCGCAGTCCTCCACCATGCACGACTCGGACGGCGGGATCCATCAAAATTCTGGGGTCAAGCTGTCAGATGAAGCCATGTCGTCTTTTTGGTCATCTGTGGCTGCGCACCAACTCCCAACCACGGAAGACGGGGATCAGGTGAAACTCTCTAGAACACACTGTATGTCGAGTGTAGACATCTTCGTTCGTTCGGAGTTGAAGGGCTTATCAATGTCCGATTCAGTATGTGGCACAGACAAGACCTTGGGACAGCTGCATTGTCCATAGGGAAGACAACACGATTGTAGCTACCAGGGAACTACGACCTCCACCTACAACAAATATAAAACGCAACATTATATCAACTTGTGAACAAGGAGCCCTCGTGATCACACCAGATTGTCAAGAGACAGAGGGGAAGCCGGTGCCTGGCCATTCCTCAACAGATGAGGAGCCGGTCGCTTGTCACATGGCTGTCTTCACTGGCCCCGAAACGTCTTGGTGAAAGAACTGAGTGCAAAACATAGTCTGGTAGACGTGATCATATTCTCAAGGGTATCAACTCTCCTCTAGCCACTACCTGTGATTTTTGGCCGTGTCAGATACCCACCTTCCCAACTTCTATCGTCGTGATGCATGATACATGAATCCAGAGCGAAATCGATATGTTGATGGCCCAAACGTCGAAACAAGAAGAATTGGTCATGCTATTGTGTAGAGGCCATAGCTCAGCCCGCAGCTCCCCCCGTCCCAACCTTTCCCGAACAACAGCAGCAGCCAGGCCCTGAGGCTGTGCTCACTTGAGCTGCCTCAGGATCTCGGTCAGGAAGTCCTCGAAGCTGAGGGTGATGTATCCATCGCGGTCGTCGTCGTACTTCTTGAAGACGTCGGTCATCCTCTTGAGGCTGATGCAGGCCTGGACGAAGAGGTCGAAGCTGAGGACGCCCTCGTTGCGCTTGTCGTAGGTCTGGAAGAGCAGCTCGACGAAGCGCTCCGAGAGGCGGTAGCGGAAGGCGACGAGGGCGTTGTTGAACTCGTCGAGCTGGATGTTGCCGCTCCTGTCGGCGTCGAATCGGTCGAACAGCGTGCGCCACGACGCCAGGAACGACCAAAGCCCGCAGAACTCCTCGAAGCCGATCGTGCCGCTGCGGTCGCTGTCGAACATCCGGATCATCATGCGCACCGTGTGCGGGTCAAACGCCGTCCAGTCCCCGTTGACCAGGGCCGCCGAGAGCTCCCGCTCCGAAAGCTGGCCGGTGCCTGTCGCGACGCGCCTGTCTCAGCTTTCTTTTCCCCTCTTCTTTCCTTGGCTTCTCGACGACTCGTCAGAAACCTTGGTGGGGGTGTGATACGTACCATCCTTGTCAACGGCCCTGAAGAGCGGCAGCAGCGTAGGGTCGGCCCCACCGTCAGTCGGTGCTGGGCTGGGAGGGGGTCTCGAGGCGGGAGGGGGCCGGTTGTGGTATGTGGGCTTTGGGCCGCCGGTGGGAGGTGGAGACATTACGCCCGAGGGGGTGTTGTGGTGTCCTGTTGGGGGCCCCGCTGGGGAGAGTCGGCCTGCAGAGGTGGCGTGTGGGCGTCCGTATCCTTCCTGGGGTCGAGGAGGCATGGGCTTGTTCTCGTAGTGGGAGCGTGCAGGTGCCGCGCCCAGTGATGGGGAGGGTTGTTTTCGCTCGGGCTCGGCGAATCTAGCGGGTACCAGATCAGCGATTGTTCTCAGGCGCACGGTGGATCAATTATACAGCACAAACTCACTGTGGGAGAGCATCCGGGTTGTAGGGTCTGTTGTAGGCCATGATCTGTGATCGGGGTTCCTCGCGCGTACTAAGTCGAAGGGGGGGAGGGGGGAGGGGGAGGGGGCTTGAGCGAGGCCTAAAAAGGTGTCGTTTCAATGTCTTTATGGGGTTGTCGACTCGGCGGCGAGGACAAGTGCCCAACAGCAATAAATGCGACAGAGACTCGAGGGATCAATGCAATGATGTCGTTGTGGTTGTTGTTGGCAAGGTATGTGCTGGCTGGAAACAACAATAAATAGATTTGATAAGGGTCGCGGTCAGTTGGGCCCTAGTCAGTGGCCGCGGGTGCGGTCGCAGTGGTTCTGGTAGGTTCAGCCGCCGAGGTGCAGCTCGCTTGGAAGGATGGTTTGGATCTGTTTCCCTGGCCGTATCCGGGGCCGGCAACACTCTTTTACGTATCAGGCTGATCCGTTGGCCTTGTCACTTGCGCAGAGGGGTTAGAGCCACCTGGGTGAGTTACTGTGGCCCTTGTGTCAAAGCGCGGGGGCGCTTATATCGGAATTCATACGAGACTCAACAGAAGTTGGCAGGGAACGGCGAGAGGAGCCCTGAAATTGCGGCAGAGTTACTGCAGTGGAGCGGAGGGGCAGCAGTGGGGCGGAAAACGCCCGGGGTTGAACGAGGCTGTGTTGGGCTGAGCGAAGCCTACAGTGGTCTAATATGCCTATGCCTGCCTTGCCCGTCATGCCCGGCAAGGGCCACTCTCTCATCGTTACATACCTATAGTACCCAGGCTCGCCAGGTAGTCTATGGGCTAGACTATATGGCTCAAGGTACGGGCCAGACAACCAGGCAGACAGGCAGGGGGTTGTGACTTATCGTCTCGAGGTAGACTATCCTGCGTGATGATTCTTGGTCACAATGGAGCAGTGGATACCCCTTTTGTGAACCCGGGGCGCATCAGACGACGGAATCTGCATGCAACCTTCTGTTCATGCTCAGATGCCCATGTTGATGCGTCAGAGGGTCTCTTGAGTAGGTTACACACAGACAGCTGTCACTCCTCGTCCGGCCTCCACTGCAGTGGGCTTTCCTTCTCATTGCCACAGCCGAGGTGCTAGCATGAATACGCATGCTTCTGGGCGACCTGTGACTTGGCTTGTTCGCAACGTCAGGAATCTTTATTAGTCTTAATGTGCCGGATGATGGTCTTGTCAGGCTCCTCCAGCGTCGCCTCTGCCGCGGTTGGCGAGATAGGGTTGTGGATACGTTCGACTCTGTCTGGGTGGAAGACGCGCGTCGAGCACAAAATTACTTTCGTAGTCCGGGCTGCTGAAAGAGGCCGGCGACGGATGGATGGACGGCACGCCAGCCTCGCAGCAATGCGTGTCAGAAATGATGACAGTGTAAGAAGGGGTGACGGGTGTACTCTGTACTTAAGTACCTACCGGTGTGCAAACTGACGCCTTGGGGTCTCCGATTGAGGTGGTCCGTGCGTCCGGCACCGAGTCGGAAAGGCCCCGGCGATGCGGGCCGGATCACAAGCATTACAAACACGGTCAACACCTTCGTCTTGTCGCTGTCTGCCCCTGCTCAGTTCTTGCCATATCCGACTCGCATATATAGATTTCCTAGATTGGAGGATGACTGTAGAAGATCCTGGCGCTGCCGCTGCCGACAACGGCGAATTCTGGCTCTTTGGTTACGGGTATGTGCCTCTACTGTCTTCCAAGGTTGCTATATAAGTACCTCATCCTCATGTTAGGGAGCCACGGGGTTTGTCTGACTGACTATCTCTGCAGGAGCCTCATATGGAAACCACCACCGCACTTTGGTAGGTACTCACTGCTGGCGCAGGATCGAAGCGTTTGGGGACGGCGGTCACTTCTATCTCGGCATTTGTGCATAGACTGAGAAGACCTTGTCGTCAATAGATCGCAGGATTCCAGGTTGGGTCACAGGCTACGTTCGCAGGTTTTGGCAGGTAAGCCCCCGTCTTCGGTTGCCTGGAAACATACACCTGGCATTCGTCTTGGTTTACGAAGGGATATTGCCATCTGGTGACCCCAAGTGTTTTTACTGTCCGTACCGGGAACTTTCTCAGATGGAGCCTTACTGACAGGTCTTCGACAGGCAAGGTATGGTTGTTGTTAAGCCTTGCAATTGTTTCCGTCTCGAGGACCTGAGGGCGACTCGTCCTTCAGCTTTCTTGCGAAATTTTGGGGGCACGCCAAAATGTGCGACCGAGGAAGGGCGGGCCTGGTCATCCCTCCCTCTGGGAACCAGCTTGCGACACCAGCTGATGCAGATGCCAAAATCACAGTCAGGACCACCGCGGGACTCCAGAAGCACCGGGCCGCGTCGTAACTCTCATCGAGCGCTCCTTTTGGGAAACGCTGCCTGATCCACATTCGTCCGCGGACAAGGTCTGGGGCGTCGCGTATAGGATCGAGGCAGAACATGTCGAGGAGGTCAAGGAGTATCTGGACATCCGCGAGATCAACGGCTACACCATCGTAAGTCAGCTCTAGAGTCGACTCGCACCTCCATGTCTACCCCTGTCGTTTTGGTGTGCGGGAAGAAACATCCAGTCCCCAAGATCAGATTTCCGCTGAGAGCTCTCAGGATATGTCTCGGGTAACCTCCTCTTCTCTCCATGATTTACCCTTGCTCGCCCTACCCAGCGATCGCTCTTCTCCTTTCCCTGTTCCCCTCCGTGTTCCTCCCTCTCGCTCGCCGCCGCATAGACACGACTCTCCTTGTTCAGGGACCACTGACACTTTCTGGGCATAGCACTATACACCCTTCTCCCCGGCATCGGACCCTGGAAAACCCATCCGAACGCTCGTCTGTACGTATGGACCTTCTGCTGTTACGATTTCTTATCCTCGTCCATGGGATAGCCCCACAGGAACCACCATCGCGGGCTCTGTGACAGAGTGTTGACACATTATAGACATCGGAACCCCAGACAACGATCAGTTTGTCGGTCCACAAGATATTCAGGCGCTGGCCGAACACATCTACCGATCAGAGGGGCCGAGCGGGTTGAACCGAGACTACCTCCTTAGTCTCGACAAGGCACTGGAGGAACTGAGCCCCGAGAGCGGCGACGAGCACGTTACAGATCTGTCGAAGCGTGTCAGGGCGATAATATCTCGCGAGGACCACGGGAGAGGGAATGGGAGTGTCGAGGGGCCGGAGGCTGCTAAAAAGGTGGTTAGCCAGGAGAGTGACGCAACTGCGGGCGCTCTTCACGATTTCAGGAAAGTCAGCAGCGTCGACGAGCAGGAGGAGACTGAGAAAGCCGGCTGAGCGATCCGACACACACAGACATACACAGACACACAGATACACACAGATACAGACACACACGCGCACACAATAGAAGCATTCCACATGATCAGTCAACACCAAATTTTGATTTCCTCCTAGGACACCCTACTCTTTTTTCTTTTTCGAGCAATCGAATTGCCACAGCAAGAGTGTCGTGCGCCAAGCTGGGGAGCCCGTACTTTGCCTTGCTTCAAACGCGTCAGAGCACCTTAAGACACGACGCTCGCATCTGCTGACTGTAAATTTTGTACAAAGAACGTGTTAGAGGGACAGCGGGAAAGGGGGCCCTTTTCCTGCCCTCAAACGCGAAAATAATCATCAAAGTTGAAAGAAGGAAGGTGAAGGAATGTTGGAAAAGAAGAAGTAGAAACAAGGGAAAGTTCAGAACGAAAAACAGCCAGTCGAAGAACGGAAGCGCCACCCGAAAAAAAAAAGCATCGGAGATCTGAACTCGGTCAGGGGGTATAATGTTTGTCGTGAACCAGAACCATGGCAACTTTTTGACTATCGCGCACGCTTGGGTTATCGTTTCCTTTTTCCGTCCGGTCGTTTCGTACCATGTCTCGCAAGTTCGGCCGTGATCGATTCTTTTTGAAATCGTGTGTGGACTCGACGTCAACAGCTAGTTCCTCCGGTCGATGGGGTATCGAAAGAGCGGTCCGCACGGTTGGTGTCGTGCTTAGAAAAAACCCCATAGGAGCCCCTTTCAACGCCTCAACTCCGGCAAGTCCAAGAGCGCGCCCAGCCGCTGAGCGTTGGAGCGACTCTGATTCCTCTAGTATCCAGGTGGTCCACCGGGAGGCGCCTGCTGCTGCCCTGGCATCTGCTGCTGGGGGAGCTGTCCCTGGGGCATCTGCTGCTGCTGCTGTCCCTGCTGCTGGTGATCCTGTCCGTAGACGTAACCACCCTGCGGCCAAGCTGTTACGGTTTATCACGTTGTCAGTGATTCTACCCAACAAGTACTTCTCATTGGGATGGCCAACGAGAAGCCAGGGCAGCACTTTGTGCAAAAGCTGACTCACCTTGCTGTGGGATGGCACCGTAGTTCATCGCAGCTGCTTGGGGTGGGTATCCGCCACGGCCGTACTGCTGCTGCTGGGCAGCGTACATTTGCGGGTGAGCAGCCATCGGGTAGCCCGGCTGAGGATGCCCGTAAGCCACCTGAGGCATGCCGGGGTTCTGCATGCCACCGTAGCCACCGCGCATGCCGAAACCGCCAACCATTCCACCGCCCCGGGGAGGGTAGCCACCTCGGGGACCATTATCAGAGGCCTTGTCGACACGAATGGTACGACCGTCGAACCTGGACGCAGGGCTTTAGCACCGATCCAGATAGGGGTAAAAACAAGCTGCGACTGCTACAACATAGTCACAGCCTGCTGGTGTGGTCTTACTCTATGTTGTTCATCGCGGCGATGGCTCGCTGCGCGTCGTCCTCGTTCGTGTAGCGAACGAATCCAAAGCCACGGCTGCGACCGGTGTCACGATCTTTGACCACGACCTAGGGGCAGGAAGGAGTCAAATCAGCAAAGATGAAGCTTTGTGCGACGTGCGAAGCAGGCCAGAGAAGTCTCTGACGGAGCTTGCAACGTGTTGTCAGGAGCACGACATACTGCCTCGTCTACTAGCCCAAACTCTTCGAACTTCTGTCGCAAAGTAGTCTCCTCGGTGTGCCAAGCGAGGCCACTGTTGCCTGTTAGCAGATAAATCATGTTCAGAGTCGGCTTGCTGGCGAAGCCTACCCGATGAAAAGCTTCGTGGTCGAGGTCATCTTGATCGCTGCTCGTTTCGATGCCGATAGCTTCTTCTGGGTCGGACGACGATTGAAACCTCTTGAGATCACACGAAATCAAGGCGATAATCTCTGTGGTAGATGGAAGTTGATGCACAAGGTGCGGAAGTCTCTTTCCGCAGCCACAGTTTGGTGAAGCGAGAAAAAGTCTGGTCGCGAAGCCGGAAGAAAAGGTACCCCTCTTTGCGGCGAATATCTTCGTCCTGATTGCTATGCCGATGGCTCGTTCCAAGACACTTTGTTCTGTCTTTGAGAATGGAAGAGAAAGTCACGACAGCGAGAAAATCTACAGGGCAACAGAGACACAGATGTGCTTCTGAGAGACAATAGATATCGCGATGGCGATACTCTGCAATAATAATGTGGAATCCACACAACAATCCTGTCTGGCTCGAAGGGAAGTTGGAGGAAATGACCGAATCTGGGAAAGGACTGGTGGGGTGGTATCGCAAAGCTCGACAAGTAAGGATCAGGGGTTCTCCGGAGAATGCTCGTAGACTTGAAGCATTGGAGGAGGCCAGGTTCTTGACGAAGGGCAGTGGTCACTAGAGTGTCAACGCATATTACTTATATGTAATAATGTAGTCGAGACGCGCTCGTCAAGCTCTACTATCATTAGCCCGTCATCTCATTATAAATGGCTCATCGTCTCTGCCCTGAGCAGGGAACTCGATGCTTGACTGGTTGTTTCGAGGAGCATAAATGTGGCAGCAAGGGTGACTCGTCCAAACAAGCATCAAACATATAGACAGAGAGGTCGTAACATCACCCAAGCAGGGTCGCCAAGCTGATTGGGTCTAAAGGTAGCTACCTGACTGCTACAGAAGCTAGCCCGACAGGAGGCGGAGACCACAAGAGTATCACCTCCGGGCCCGGATTGCCGTCGACTGGGCGACACAGCTTACATAGGGCTGATGTGGGCGCTGATTGACATGTTTCCGCTTGTCGCGAATCCAAAAAAGCGCAGACTGAGGTGGACCGTTGGCTCGCCGCAGTGCCTAGCTGCAAGTACTTTGGGATCATTTCTTTGGTGACGCGGTCAAATTGCGAGTCGTGTGGCTAAGCCACAAGACTGCTGATCATGGGCAACGCGCTGCTTCTCTTGACAGAAGACATCGCCAGGGGATAGTCGGCCTTGAATTGCAAAACCCGGGCAGTCCGCGACTTCTGGCCCGGATAACTCCATCTCGTGCGCTCTGTGTCAAGTTCAACCGAACAAATTCAGGCTCACGATGCCACATGTGTTGGTGCGGGAGTTGAACCAAGAATGTAACAACTTGGACCCCTGCCGGCACCCCTGCCCACCGTACCTGTGCGGTGGAGCAACCCCTGGCTGAGGTTCAGTCTTGCAAGTGCGCAAAGCCAAATTGAACGACATCTTGTGGAGCAGGGGTTGGCATTCCACAGAGTTTCGATGCGGGCAAGGTGCATCTCGATGACACTTCTCTCAATTCTCCCGAACTGTCGATGGGCTTCTAATTCAACAGACTCTCCATGCTGACGGTTGGCTGCCGAGTGCAAGTCTTCCGGACCCCCAGCAAAAAGCGAGCGGTCCTTGGGGTGACCCTGGCCGCATGCGAAACTGACGAAGCGTTTACCATTGCAGTGACGAAAATGGACGGAACACGAGATGAAACTGCTGTCCATACCTCGCTAGCTGCGTACTGTAAGTCCAGGGTCTGATATCTTCCCATCGCGCCTTCGGAGATGTCAAAAGAAGTTGCCAGTGATCTGAACCCAGTAAGTGATCCTGCCAGATCCTTCGCCATGCCCCGCAGGGCCTTCAAATAGACTTGCGGATCCAGACAATGCAATCCGAATCGATACTGCAAATGATTTTCCGCTGACACACTAGTCTGCGGGAAATTCCAGGCTTGGGAAACTGACAACTCAACGGCCCAGGTGAGCTTGCCAGCTCATTTCCGAGATTGGCAGGTGGTGGTGCTATTCTTGGAGAGGAGCAGGATTAATTAGTGAGGATCTGCCCTCGGCCAGACGCCAGATCTTGGTCGCTAGAGACGCCAAGATAGGCCTTGAGACAGCCGCTAGCGTGTCGACATCGATTTTTCCAAAATGCCATTGTCCCTCGAGCCCGGCACGTGCCCGGTAATAAGCGTTGCGAAGCATTGAAAGAGGGGTTCGAAAGTCGTGGAAGCAAGGCTGATCTAAAAAAGCCTGCTAATAATCTTACCTTCGCGCTGGTCTGACCCTAGGGGGAAACGCGAATCGCCATGCCAAGAAGAAAACACACTGGAGGGGACGCACGTGTGATGCACGGACCTGGCGGTTGCGCTGAAGCCAGCCTCGGCTGGTGCAAGTTGCAACCTCGTTGCCGATCGTGGCGTTTGAGCCGCACCAGCCCACCAGACCCATCAGGCGGGGGCATCTGGCGGGCCTTGAAGTCGGCCGCGGATGTTCACCCCATGTGATGGAGACAAGAGTGAGGTTGCACCCTCGCCGCCGCGGAGGTAGGAGAGGCCAGATACGCGACGCTGAGCGGAATTGGTCTGGCAAGTGCTGCCCCCGGTGTCTGCATCGTCTGCCGCGTCTATTGAAACCAGGGATTTTAACAATGGCGTGACTCTGACGTGTGCCACCTTGTCTCGATCCAAAAGAACGCCCTGTGCTTTTGAAACCAGGATCTCTTGGAACGCGGTAGTGGTGCATGCAGTTACGCGAGAGCGAGCGCAGGCGTGTAGGGAGTACTGTAGGCGATCCTCCACCGTTCCCCGGCGGAGGGGATTGGAAAAGGGGGTGCTGAGCGGGCCGCAGCGGGTTCAGTGCAAATCCTGCGGTGGCCTGGGAGGGGGCCCAGAGACACATACTGTGCTCGTCCGATGTTAGCCAGCAGCCTACGTGCCCACCTGCGACGAGGTCCAGGGCTATGTGAGCAAGTCTGGGCCCCAGATATCGAGCCTGACACATGGTCTAATGCGAGGAACAGCAGGATCTTGCAAGGTTCTGCCAAGCCAAGGATTGCTGCCATGCCAGAAGGCAGATTTCGTCTCGGTTGCACCGCGTTACCAGTCGAAAGTTCGGACGCGTGCGTCTGAGCTTCGCAGAGAGGGTGGATATAAGAAGTCGCAAACAGGAGAAGAGGTGGGGGGAGATAAGAGGAAAGAGAGGGAGAAACAGAAAGAGAAACAGAAACAGAAAGAGAGAGCGAGGGGGGGAAGGGGGGGAAGGGTTTCTACTATTACTATGTGCAAGACGCTGATGAGACGGGCAGAGTTCAACGTCGACCAAGGACACGGTATCATCCCCAAGAATTGTGCATTTGATGAGTGACTGGCGATGACTCCGGAACAGCCCAGCACCCCAACCAGTCGAACAGACCCCGATAGTTTGGTGAGCCTCGGAGATGTGTACATAGATACAGATAGACGTGTAGACTGACAGATGACAGATCATTAATGCCAAGACGTGGCCTGAACTACGGCACACATCCCCGGGCACGTTTGAACAATGATACCTAGGTACCAGAGTACCACGGCACACCCCTGGGCTACTCTGACAGGAAATCGGTTGAAGCTTTTCGGTCGCGCCTTCTCGTTTGAGATGGATGGGTACGGGGAGATCGCCAGCCTCGCTTCTTCTTTCCCATTCTTCAACTCGACGCAGCGCCTGGACCCACATGCACACCTGCCCACCCGGTTCAGTCGCGCGTGTCGTGTGTACGGGCCCCGGTGGAGGTCTAGGTCTAGGTGCAGGTGCGCGCAAGGTGCAGGCAGGGTGCTGGTCCAAGATGCAGGTTGCTTGTCCAGGATGCAGGTGCAGATCCAAGACCGTTTCGACACTTCATCCTCGGCATCGAAACGAAACCATCAATCAAGATCGATCACCTTTCAGACGCCCACAAGGATCCTGCCGCCGCAGCCGTCACCAGCAGGCGCTCACTCGTTCGCTCGCCTCGCTTCCCAGCCGCCGAGCTTGATGTGCAAAACGTCCGTGGAGATCCATCTGACTGCCCTGTCTCCTATCTCCACAGCCATGCCTGGTGAACCCATGCACGAGACGTAACTGCAGAGGTCATCGTCATCCCTCGAGTCTATTTTTGCTTTCTTCGCTCTACACCTCACTTTGCTTGTGTCGAGTCTCGGGGTCCTGCGACGCTCCTGTCGTTGCGCCCAACTCCTGGCCGTCGCTCGCCCTGAACCGAGCAGGGAGGCTATGGAATTCTCGGACATCTCCGTGTGCCGTCAAGGTCGTCAAAATCACCATGACAAGCACCAGGCCAAACATCGAAAACATCGGGTGGCGCATCGCTCCCGAGCTCTCCGCTCAGGCCACAGGAGCTCTCGCATGCTGGGGCCCACTAGGCATGGGCACCCTCCTGATGACATCAAGGAAGGTTTAGTCAACGCTTGGCTAGAGGACGTCGAGACGCCAAGGCTACAACCAGCACGCAACAGTGAGGTCGTGTCCATAGAGCCCAGCCCGAGGGCACCGTTTCGGCCAAAGCCCGCCCATGAGCCGCGACATCCACGGTCTCTAGACAAAGTGCCACATCACACTAGCCACGATGGACATGCCTATCATGGTTTTCCTCAACGGCGAGTTCGGAGAGACCACACGCTGCTTCGAGATACTGTCCAGAACAATTCCGCCCTTAGACTTGGTGATGGGCAAGAGCCGGCCCGATTCCCCGCTGATATCCCAAATATTGTCCGATCAGTGTCGGCTTCAACAGAGTCCTACTATGAGCGTGGCAAGAAAAGATCGCAGCCTGGCCCTGAAGGCAGTGTGGCTTCTGATATCTCACCAGGGGCGCATGACCAATTCGCAAAAAAGGCACGGCACAAAACGAGAAGTGACCGTTACGACACCGTGAAGGCTCCCAAACCACGCAAGGCAGAAAAGAAGAAAATAACAAAGCCTGGAGACCAAAGCAGAAGGACCAAGACCAGGAGGGGTGATCTTTCTTCTGCCAGAGAGGTCATGGATAAATTCAACTCGGAGTCCATCCTAAGTGATCGCATTACTGCAAGCACAGCCCCCCTCACTCTGCTGAACTCAGCTGAACTCGTGACTAGATACAGTCTTCCGTGAGGCCGGGCTTGTTTGACAATGGTCGGGCATCAAAAAACCACCGTAAGACCTCTGACCCTTTTCTCTTGAACCACAAACTAAGTCTGCGGTAGTGCCCGACCTCACGTTTCATGAGATGCAGTTCCTGAGGCGACCTCGTCCGCCGAAGCCACTGCCGCGTGGTCGCGAAAGCGCGAAGAGGCGAAGCGAGAGGGAATTGGAAGATGTGTCTGCATTTTTCCTGCAGAAGGGCCTGCCAGAAGCGTCTCGGGTATCGGGTGAAAAACAGCCTGCTGTCAGTTGTCCATCGAGCCTGGCCGGAGCAACAGACAACAGCTCTGTATCCAGTATTGAAGCGCCACTGAATCAATTTGACTTGGGTCAGGAACACCAATATCAGTCATCCGACAAAGAGAGAGAATGCAGCAGAGAAACAACAACTTATACTTGGTCAAGCAGCTGCGTACCGCTTGATCCAGGAATTGATCAGGAGAGTGCGACTAAAGAGCAGAAATTTGCACAGAGTTCCACTTCGTTGTCAGCACGAGATGCGCTGGGGCGCACGGGAATTTTCGAAAACACCGGTATCGGTTGCAGCCAAAGACGCACGAAGCAGATGGGCGGCATGATGTCCGGCTCCAAAGACGGTATGAACAACAGAGGATCTCTGGCTGTATTTGCTGGTAAATTCAACCTTGGATCAGGTACGCCGAGGCAGAATGTTCGTATCGTTCGATATCACGATCGAGGAGTGATGGCTGGTGAGGAGACGGGAAATACAACCGAGCGCCGTAAGGAAGCCGCAGAAACCAAAGAAGACGTTGTCGAGGATTCCATAGGGAAAAATCCAGGTGATTTCCTGATTTCCACAGGTACCACCAAGACGCGCCCGTCTGCATCTGAAGACGACGTAGTCAGTCACTCTCGTACAAAACAAGATGCCAGCACAGCCACGGCCTTCAATGAAGCAGATCATGGTGCTGGACCAGAACGCCCAAGGTCGCCGAAGTGGACGCTGATTGACCAGTTGGAGTCAGCAGCCGAGGCTGTCGAGGCGCAGAAATCGCAGACCGATCTGGGCAATACATCGACTTTTCAACCAGTCCAGCGCGTGCATTCAGCTCGCAGCTACTCCAAATATCCTGTTGCAGGTAGCCACAACGTCTCTCAGCAAGGCCTTGTTCAAATCAACCCCGATTTCGTTGATGATGGGCAGCTAAACTTGTTCGAGTCAGCTCAGGGGAACGGCCATCTCAACACAACAACCAACCCGCGACAAGACACTCACCGACCGTATGAGGTCAAAATGACTTCGCTAGCCGCTTTGATGCCGGTGCGTGGAGTGACCAACCAGGTTCACGAGGAAGATTGGCCAGCATTCGATGATCGGGTTGCGTCGAATGCCCACTGCGAGCCGTCGAAGACTAATACAATGGCTTTCTCCGCCCTCAGAAAACCCTCCACTGCCCAGAGGATGCCTTGCAGTGGTGACATCCCGCTTATGGTGATGAACAACTGGGCTGTTCCTGCGCATGATCAGCCTTTGAAGAACCACTTCTCTTCCACAGAGAAAGCCATTTCTCCAAGAGGTGCCAACTTATCACCACAGAGGGCCAGTCGGCAACAGAGCTTGGAAGAGTATATTACTCAAATAGAGCAAGAAGTATTGAGTCGTCCGCAAGAAGACGACGCTGGCAACTGTTCTCCGATGCCGAGTACGAATGGACTACAAGGGTACGATGCGATATATCTAGGAGACACGCCCATAGCATCTCACTCGAACGTTGATGCGTATGACTGGGATTCATGGGAAGACGGTCATTTGAAGAACCAATCAATCAGCGGAGCCCATCGTGCCAGCTGGGGCGTGATGCATAATTCGGCAGGTGACCAAGAAGAGCAGAGATTTATGTCGACTTTCTGGCGGCCGAATCGATTGTGATACAATCTTTGACGGTGCGCAACCGCCAATTGTCGCTACGGATAAGCCCTGCGCTAATCCCATCGCCAACCTAGTGCACGTTTGTGTGATTTACGCCGCCTCTCATTGCGGTGTAGGGGCCACCCATTCTCAGCTTCGTGAGAGCAGATTTCGGGCGAACATCTTCGCATGCCGCGCTGGTCCGAATGCGCATACGTGAGAGTATGATCAAACTCTACAGGCATTCTGGGCTGGGCAAATTTGGCTCTGTGTTGCAACTGCAAGTTGCCGCCTGTCCTCCCGGAGCGACGTGGTACAACGGCATATGGTCACTGTCAAAATTGTCAGGATGCATGAAGTGCCGCACAATAGGGTTCGCGGGATATTAGTGACAGGCTGCAGGTCCTGTCGCTTGCTCCGACAACGCTCATCAAGAAATGCAAAGTTTGTCACCACTTGAGCCTTGGGGTGTAATAGAGGAAGGTTCCGGAGGCAAAAAAAGGTTCGAGCTCAAGGCAACCTTGGCGAGCTTGGTTAATAAGCTTGAGGCAGTTTCCACTTCGAGGCGTGAGCAGGCGGGCATTACCAGGCCAGCAAAGGCAGCACAGCCCGATGGCTCTACGTCTGCGGGGAGAAGTCTTCTCCGATGAGACTTGATTCAAAGGGCACACCCTGAAGTGCTTTGACTCAGTCGACGCCTTGGCTTGCAGTATTGGGTGTCGGAACATTGTACAGATGTCAGTCATGTAATCTAAAACACCTCCGTCCGGTCTGTCTTGGGCCACCCCCTCGATGTTTTATGCGCCATTGCTGGACCCTTACTGCTACGAGCGCCGGCCGCGATGGGGCACGAATTATGGGTCTTCCTCGAGGATTTGGCAGCGTACGGCGTTATCACTTTGTTCGCGGCGCCTGCGAGGCATGTTCGGTTATGGTAACCGGATCGTCAGGCTACCCATCCATTTTTGCAATCGATGGGCTGCCGCCTGGCGTGGTGGACGTTAAGCCCCATCAGACCCAGCCTTTAAGGTTTAGCTCCAATGACAAGCCTCTGGCCGGCGCTGCGAGCCCCCTGGATCTCGCCCATGCCAATTGGCCCGAACGGGGCGTCAGACCGAAGTGGTTGTTCAGCCCGGCCTCGACTTAACCATTACAGGCACTAGTACCACAGTACCCAGTAATCAGGAACTACTGCATCCTTGCTCATGAACGCCTTTTGGGAAACTTGAGCCAATAACCGACCCCGCTTTAATTGCACGGCCAATTTCCATGCACCTTTGGCAGACTCACGATGGTTCGGGCAATTGCCTCACCCCTGCAAAGAGGAGATTTATGCAGAAGCTTGAGCCACAGGCGCCGCAAGCTCGATTCCTTCGCTCGTGATCCTCTATGATGGCCTTGGCTGTCACATCACACCATGACACAGAGCTTCCAGGACGCTGATGGGATTGACTGTGATTGTGTAAGTAAGTACAAGGTTACAACAGGGAACACGAGAGGACCTAGGTAGCCAGCAGGCAGCACACCTCTATTACCATCCACGGTCCCCCTGAGCATCTGATGCCATCCATCCTCTCTTTTCAACTGTCTACACAGCCCGGGTCCAAAGTGTTCGTCTCGTCAACTGCCCTCTGGTGTCGCGGCCTTCCCACCCAGTCACTCCTTGGAAGCTTATAATAATAGTCCCTCGTTACATCCCCCTGACCCTCAGTCTCTCTTTTCTGCGGCAGCACGTTTCGTGGCCATTAATACCAAACCCCGTCTAGTCATTCACTCAGAGACACTGCTTGTTGGTCAATGTCCTCCCTTGACACGGCCGCCTAATATCATTTGCAATCTTTGTTACCAACTCTCCCTCGTAATCACACTCCTCAACGATAATCACAACATGCAGTACTCAGTTTTGGCCGCAGCTTGCCTGGCTCTCGTCAGCCGCGTGTTCGCACAGACCGAGGGCTTTGATGCTATCACTGCACCGACCAAGGACCAGACCCTCACTGCTGGGTCGAGCTCGACGGTGGTTTGGGACTACAACCCGCAGTATGCCGGAACTGTGACCATCACTCTTCTTCAGGGCGCGACCCCTGAGACGCTACAGCTTGGTAGCGCCATCGCAAGTATGTCTTCCTCTCGTCACACCGCACTTATGGTGCGCAGTTGCGAATCCGAGACTGACAAAACAACTAGCCGGCATCGACAACAGTGCTGGATCTTACACCTGGAGCATCGCGTCCAGCCTCGGTGCTGACGCAACCTACGGCTTGAAGATCAGCCTCGACTCGAACCCCGAAACTTTCCAGTACTCGTTCCCTTTCCACATTGCTGCCTCCGGTGGTGCCAGCTACGGCCCCAGCGTCTCCGTCTCCGGCTCCGGCTCCGGCTCCGGCTCCGTTAGCAGCACCGTCTGCAGCACCGCCAGTTCCGCGTCGGTGTCACCCACCAGCTCGTATTCGTCTGTCTTTACCAGCGTCTCGTCGAGCGCTTCCACCATCTTGGCGCCAACCACTTTCCCCACGTTGACTCCTACCGGAGGTAGCGGTGTGAACACGACCGCGACCGCGACCGGGACCGCGACCGCGACCGCAACCGTCCCAGAGACGACATTGACCTCCAAGGTGACACCCACCGGCACAGCCTCCAGCACGCCATCCTCGAGCGCGTCTGCTGTTCCGACTGCCGGCGCCGTCAAGGTTGTCGCTGGTTCCTTCGCCGCCATGGGTGGCCTCGCTGCTGCCTTGCTTGCTCTATGAGACACTTATCTCATGAGCTCTCTGTAGCGACCCCCCCCCCCTTTTCTCTTGAATCACGAAATAAGTGCGGGTTCCGGCACTAGCGGACGCATAGTGAATTCCAACAACTTGGTTGCATGATCTTTCGATTCTGTATTTGGGGCATAAATGTCTGGGCATAGCCGCGGCTCCCGATTCGGTTGCACGCACTCTAGGGCTGAGCTGACTGCTGGGTTGAACCTGTGTCTTTTTTGAACATAGAAAAGTGTAAACGCGTTGCAATCGAGCTACCTGGCACACCCACCTGGGATTGGGCGAAACTAAAAGTCAATAAAACACATACTTTCCCTTCGTTATGGGCTATTCGGATGAAAACTGTGGCTTGATGAGATAATCGACAATCTCATCGGGCTGCAGTGAGACGGAGCAACGTCGTCGACAGCAACTGTGGGAATAAACTTTGGTCAGTGCGAGCGGGTCATGCAACGCTGGCTCCTGACCCCCTTTGCAGATCAGCCCTCCGACTGGCCGCTTGCTGCTGTGCTAATATGTAAGTAGTCTAGTCCACGCTGACTGGTCCAGGCGGTCCGACCGAGGTCTTTTCGGTCCCGGGCCGGCGGTGCTTTGCGAGTGCCGGCGCTGGCCACCATTCACTGCCAACGGACTCAGAGGTGACTGGACTGTAAATGCTTGCTTGAATCTGCTCCTATCCCACTCCTTCCTGGACTTCATTGAGCCTCGATGTCTTATCGGGCAACCATCACATCATCAGCTGCAATGCTTGACAACGCCACGCTTCCATCCGTTCCCTGCTCATGCCCTCGCCTGCATCGGGAAGAGGACACTGTTTCTCATGTCCTTTTAGCAAGTTGCCATGACTCCATTATTCCAATGACTGAGATTCGGGCGTGATTTTGCTACTGGTCGTCCTTGTTGCCACATCGCGTTGTTGCGCAGCTCCAGATCTCTGATGCAGGGCTTCCAGGAGGGTTTGGCGATTTCCTCAAATTTCGATGTTACCTGCCATGTTTACTTGCTGTGATGTCTACTGATAGAGATACAAACATGATGTAGATCGCCATTAAGATCTGACTGTGATGAGATAGTAGCGCAACAGAATTAATTGGGCCCTGTGGGACGGAGGACATCAGCTTTGGCATGTGCCACTAAAAGCAAATCGCTAAAGATTGGGTGCTGATGTGTATGCCGATCCGTAAGTCTGCAGGACCAATATGTCCAATCAAGCAAGACAGGCACTGGAGCACAAAGTTCGCATCTGAGACATCAGATCATTTATCGAAAATTTGTATTCGTGGTATCCGTGCTCTCTATATATACGCCCAAATAAATTCCGAACTTGCAATACTATATTGTGTTACGTTGCCACAATTTGATTTTATCAAGTCACCGGCCAAAACTCGTACGCTGAACATTGGAAAACTCGCAGGTAGTAAGAAAATGAACCGAATACCATTGTCATGCCTCACGCGGCGGGGACACCATCGGCCATGTGATCGCCGCTCTAGTGGCCTCCCACCTGGCCCTTGGGAATGGGCCTGATCCAAGAGAGCAGGACGTTGACGGCGACGTGGATGCAGCCGATGATCCAGAATGCCTTTGCGTAGTCGGAGCCGCCGCCCATGAAGCGGAAGATGATGGCGAAGACAATACCGCCGAGATTGCCGACGCCGCCAGTGAAGCCGCTGACGATGCCGTTGGCGTGGGGATGGACGTGGGGCACGAGGGCAAAATTGGCGCCGTTGCCAGCCTCCAGGAATATGGCCATCAGCGCGACCAGCCCGGTGAAGGTCGGCAGGTGGTGCGAGTTGACCTGCCCGATGATGATGAGCAGCACGCCCGTGGTGACGCCGCAGGTGTGCTGCCACGCCTTCTTGAGCCATACGCTCTTCCCGAAGCTGTTGTACAGCACGTCGGCGATGACGCCGCCCAGCGGGCGCGTAACGAAGTTGAGGAAGCCGAACATGGCGGCCCAGTTGGACGCCTTGGTCTGGCCCAGGGCTGGGAAGTTCTTGAGGTAATACGACGACAGGATCGAGTTGACGGCCAGCTCGGCGCCGAACGAGCAGGCATAGCACAGCATCTGCACCCATGTCTGTGGGCTGAAGAAGACCTTCGTGATCTCGCCGAAAGATGGCTTCGCAATAACCTCGCCACGGGCGGTCCGGATCAGCTCGTCCTTGGACAGCACCGCCTCGTTATCGGCGTAGTGATTGGGGCTGCCATTACTCTCCAGCTTGGCCTCGTCCTTGTCGTCCTTGTCTACGGAGTCGTCCCCGGTACCTGCGGAGGAGAGCGGTTTCTCGTTGATGCTGCCGGGGACGGGGACTATTGCGTCACCCATGACCCCATGGGAGTGAAGGTTCTCCTGGACGTGTGAGTGCCTCTCGCTCCACTTGCCAACAGGAGTATCAGGGCAAAGGAGAAGCAGTGTGATGCCAGTGAACAGTAGCATGATCAAGGGAACGATAAAGGTGAGTCTCCAGGCCTGGTCGGGATGGTGGCCATGGGCAACAAATGAATCAAACACAGCGGGCATGATGAAATATGTGATGCCACCGCCTGCGTTGCCCCAACCGCCGGTGAAGGCGTTGGCAGTGCCGACGACGTTCTTGTCAAAGAAGCCTGTCGACCATACCTGACAAGGGACGAAGGCACCACCTAATATTCCGATGAAGAATCGACTTGCGTATAGTCCGTTTGCAGACTGAACCAATGGTGCTAGACCTATTGGCAGGGCTCCGATGAGCAGGCATCCAGCAAAAACCTTTCGGGGGCCAAACTGGTCACACAAGGGCCCAGCAATAAGTCGAATTATAAGTCTGCCCAATGAATGTTAGTTGAGTACTCAAGGGATATTTGACAATGTATCTCACGTGGCACAGAGCGACACGATGTTGGAGTTCGCAATTTGTTGGGGCGTCAGGTGCAGGTCGGCTTTGATGGTGTGTGTCAACTGTGAAATCCTAAGTCAGCCAGAGTTCAGAATAATTAAAAAAAGTCATTCACCAGTATTGACTTACCAACGGAGGAAACGTGTACCATGCCCAGAAAGAAATCATAAAGCCGAACCAGGAGAAGAAGAATACACGTCCATAGATGTTGACGACATTGAGTATAGGGACAGTTCTGGCCTTCCTGTTGACAGGATTGATTTTCGGCGCCTTCACGAGGTCTGACAATGTGAAAGAAAGCCCCATATCGAGAATTCTGCGCAAATCCGGGAGAGATGTTTAGACCGGGCTGAACAGTAACAGACTCGATGTGCTGGAGGCAATCCAGAGAGGTTGACAGGCTTGCCTTGATGTTACGCCGCGATGTCTTCAAGAGACCATGGTTACCACAATATATCAACCTGCCAGGAATAGTCTCTAACACTGTATCAGTAAGGGTCCTCGCGCGATGACAGCATCTCCGGAGGACAGAGCAATACCTGCGCTAATGGGACTGTCTCCGCGGGCCCAGCCTTGTGGATATGCACACTCACACCCCGGAGAAGCTTTGATCAGCTTGCTACAGCCACTAACCGGAGCGCTGGGTCGCGCTCAGGGTCTCCTAGCCTGAGCTGGGCGTCTCGAGTGGCGGCTTGGGCCTGGGTGTATCGAACGTCTCTCCTGATAAGGGTTCGATGCTGGGACGAGATAGGGTGGGTACCATGCACGATGACAAGATCGAATTAGACTTCCCGGAGCGATGTCGAGTTCTATGACCGTCAACTCATTGCTAGTAGTACTCCGACAGGCAGGTCATTTTGGTCATGTACTGTATTGCGTCCTCGACGTGCTCACTGTATGTGGAGCATCCAGCACAATGTACATAACGGCGGCTTATGGACGAAAACAAGATGTTCAGCAGGCAGACCTTTGAGCCAAAAGACGCAGCCGATTTAGTCAAGCAACAAGGTGAAGACCAAAAGCTGAAGTAGACGGAGCAGATGTGAGCGACCAGAACTAAGAAGCTGACCACCAGCATTAGCTCTGTCACACCTATGCGGGCAGTGGCTGTAAGATGATATTTCAGCAAGACCACTAGCGACGGTTATGCCAGTGGGAAGATAGTGAACTGCCGGCAGGATACAAATTCGAGCAGCGACCTGTGTCCTTTGTTGCTTGCTTCTCGTTTCTGCACTAACAGCCCACCAGGCCCGTCCGACTGGGAGGCGGCGTGGGCGTTGTGGTTCGAATCAAGCGTACCCCGGCCGGCGACTTGGCTTATCGAGACACTCGACAATAGGCCGAAGCTGATTGGAAACCCAGGAAGATGTCTCTGCTCGCAAGGCCATGGCGACGGAGAAAGTCAGATCAGGATACGCGGGCACGTGGCGGGCTCGAGGCGGGCTGTCGCATTGGCTGAGCGGTCGAGATAAGGGAGCGGAAAAATTGGGTGCTAAAAAGCGTAGATTGATACGGGCAGGGGTGGGCTGAGAGATAAGAGGTCAGACGTGAATGGCCGTCCGGCCTGAGGCACGCACTGCGTCTCAGCGTCGTGTTCCGAGGGGGACAGGGTTGAGCATGGACGCCTATCATGCTGTCATGGCCTTTACTATGAGTCCGTAATTTGCATAGTCGTGCTCGTTGCTTCTTGCGGACGGTGGGCATCTGTGCCATCTTATCCGCGTTGGGCCCAGCCTGGATTATGTCAGCCATGCCCTTCTCGTCTGTTTGTGCCTTGAGATGTTGCTTTCTCACCCGTCTGCTCGGTTTGTTAAAGCTCAGCCATCACAATAATAGGTATCATATCGGTAGACTATTCAAACATCGTCGTTGAACCAAAGGCCAGACGTTGCAGAGCCGCGCTTGAACCAATGCCGTGAGAGAAACCAATGTGTCACCGATTGCCAGGGGGCCACAAGTAGCTTCTATCATCATGCCCACACAATCAACCACATGCGGAGCTAAAGGGATACCTCCCGCTCTAGCGAGCCACGGGTGCCCCCCACGGCAAGCCCAAGACCCTGTTCACCTCGGAGATGTCAACTTCAGTCAATTTCAGCCTCAATCCAGGAACAGCGCGCGGCCTCTACGATGCTGTGTCTCCCACGCCTCACATGCTTCCGAGTGGCTCGGTCAATCCTGGCTATCTGATCTTCATCGACGTCACAGCCGTCCTGCAGCGTTCTCACACTTCCGTGGGACCAGCGCAGACCAGCGTCGAACCAAGCCCACGTCCTCGGGCTGCAGTCGCGCCGGTGTCACGACTCACTACTAGACCGCCGTGGTGTCTGGAGACGAGGCGAGCTTGCTTCTATTATGAGGCACATTCATCAATCCTCTACCTGGCGCGATCCCGCATGCAACCCGTCCTCCAGTCTCATGTGGCTTTTGCTTCTCTCTTTCTGTCCTTCCTCTTCATTTCTCCTCGGAGATCCGATGCGGAACGCTGGCAAGGGCCGCGTGTACGCCCGGAAACAGCATCAGCCAAGTGGCCGACAAGAGGATCATGAGATGGTGACCTGCATTGCCCGAGGTCGAGAATGACGGACAGATCAAGGGTCTGTCATTGCGAGAAGACACAGGCGAGATCAACGTCTAAGGCCCCTTGCTCCCGCCCCGGGCCATTGCATCTCGTGGTGGATCGGGGCTGGCTCGATCGGATCTCCCGCTTCGGCCACTGTCTCTTGGCCCGTTACCTGTTAGCCCTGCACCACCTTCAGGTTTTTGGTCACGAGTGGTGGCTATGGGGAATCACTCACACTCACACACACACTCACACACACACACACACACACACACACACACACACACACACACACACGAAACGTCCCGATTGGTCACTAACGAGCGTCTTTTACATACAAGTTGGTCGACCTAGCGCCTATGGGGTGGTGCTGTCACTATTTCGTACCTGTTTGTCGGGAAGTTCTCTGCAACCCGTACTGAGACTGGAAGCATCAGAGACTTTGTTCAAGCACTCCGGTTGATGGTTAAATCTCGAGACTCCGGCTGGCTATCGGCCATGGGGCTGTGGTCAGCTTTCTCGTTGAATTGCCATCCTGTCACGTTCAAGCTGTCGTCCTCAGATTTTCCTTGTCTCACAAGAGGTGCTTTCGCAGACGTGCTCCAGGTGGCATGCTATTACCAGGGCTACTCGGGGACAACACCTCGCGAGACCCCCAAGCCCCTCTGCCAGAAAGTAAGAAGGGTGAGATATCCATAATCTGCTCAGCCGGCAGCCGTGCTCGGGGAAAGACGGAGTGAGCGCACGAGATCATCCTTGTTGCAGACCAAGCAGCTACTGCCCCCGTCAGTGAGACTCCGTACGGCGATCAACGGCACTTTTGTCTGGACTGTCAAGATGCTGGTCGGCCTGCATTCAAGCGATCCCTCGACGATCTGGGCATTGTTTCCGAAGCTGGAATGCGACTATCTTGTTGCGACCAGATGTGAAAAGATCATGGAACATGATTTTTTTTGGAACATAATTATTTTTTGGAACATGTTTTTTTTTGGAACATGTTTTTTTTTGGAACAAACTTTCTTGGCTCCTTTGGCCTTCACTCCGCCAGATCTACCCAATACTCGTGATGCATTGGAATAATCTTATGTCACGGTTTGTCATGCCAATCGCCTCGTCGGAGAATGTGTGCATTATTGTAAAAGTCATTCCGTTGATGTTGGCAGGTGTTCGGAAGTCGGTAGTATGGTTGTCGGGACTCGGTCTGTGTTCAGAAAGTGGATCAGTCGGGTCCCCGAGCCGTTCCCGCCGGACGCCGGCTGACCGGCGGACGCCTCGGCGCTCTCGCCGGCTTACAACGAACGCCCTTCCAGCATACACATGAACTAGGCGGAGTCAAGATGCTGACCATCGAACACGGTGGGGCAGTCGATGTCGAGCAGTCTTGAAGAGACTGATTTGGGTCAACATCGCCGGACTGGTTCAAGGGACGCTCTCAACAGCCAACAGCCATGATGAAGGGCACACAAACAGGAAGGCCGAGACTTCGCGACCGGAAAGTAAAACAAAGGGTGATCTGCCCTCCGCCGCCGCCACCCCGTTGCTCTGCTTGAAGCCGCCTGTCGAAATGCATTTGATGGGGCCTGCAACAAGGTAGCACACACGTGGAATGACCCATAGTCTAGGCTCTTTCGCCTCTATGGAGTCCCAATACCCACCGCACCCTGGCTCTGCAATGAGCCGAGCGCCTAGCCAACTTCCACACTTGTGTGGTCGGCGACCATTTTACAAGCGGCTCCCACACGGCTGAAGACTCGGGAGTCGGTATGGACCAAGCCCAGGCCCCAAACGCACAGCACGATGTTCCAGAGTTGTTGGAACGGGATTGCTAGCTGGCTCGAGCTGCGTTTGAGGCAGCATATAATGCATAAGGGCCGGTCTGTGAGTGTCTCTTGCACTAATCGACTCACCCGGACTCAGTGAAATCTCTCCAGACATAAGATATTTTTGCCAGTCCCTTATCCCAAGCTTCGTCGTTGATCTCGGTCTCCTTCAAGGAAACAATCAGAACCCTGATTACTTTGGGACTCACCAGTCATTACTTCTAATATACATACGATTTTCATCAAGGAGCTACTCCTGCTGCCCACTCATCGAAATGCCTAGCTCAGATACAGAAGGAGCTGTACAAGGCTGTGAACAGGACGCAGTTACAGGGGCAGCCTCTCGCTCGTCACCTTCAAATAAGCCACAGCCAGCGTCAGAACAAGCACCAGAACCACAGACCTTGATATCAAGGTCAAAGCGACATCTGCTTGCACCCGTGAGGTCATCAGCTTTTGCTGAGTTTGAGTTGCTCCTCTTGACGTTTTGCACCGGCATACAAGGTGAGCAAATTCTAGCAGCCCAAGTTTCTTCCCTTCCTTGCCAGCAACCTTGGAATATAATTCTGGCCAGCTTTCGACCAGAGACATGCTCGTCTTCGCATAAATATTTCCAATGCCATCGACTAACACAGGCCCTGCTGCTTGACATGTAGATGCAATCTCCTTCCCCGACTATCACTGCTTCGCCTCCAACCAGACCGGCAACACCGTCTTCCTCGCCGTCTCGGTGGTCATGCCCGAGTTTAGCGGCGACATGTTCTACACGGCCAACATCGGCGTCGCGCTTGGCCTGTTCCTGGCGGGCGGCTACCTGACAGGCCAGCTGAGCCACATCGTCGGCCCGCGCCTGCGGCTGTGGCTGGTCCTGTGTAACCTCGTGCAGACGGCCATGGTCTTTGCCGCCGCCGCGATTCAGCACCACTATGGGGTTCGCCACACCGGCCCGCGCGACCTCGCCGTCATCGCGTTATTGGCCTTCGCCAGCGGCAGCCAGGTCGTGCAGAGCCGCAGCCTGCGCATCACCGAGATCTCCACCGCCATGGCGACCGCCGCGTGGGTGGACCTGCTCATCGACCCGCACCTGCTGGCGGTCAAGGAGAAGAACCGGCCGCGGAACAGGAGGCTATTCTTCCTGATCACGCTGGTGGTCGGGTCGTTGGTCGGAGCGGGCATCTATAAGACAGCTGGATCGCCCGTGGCGCTGTATGTGAGTGCCGCCGGGAAAGCTCTCGTGACGGTGATGTATTTGTTCCATGGGGCGGAGAAGAAGAAGGTTGAGTCTTCTGCAGCGTGATGGCTTTTGAACCAAACATATGCGGCTAAATGTTGTGGCAACTTTTTGTTTTACATATTGGCACCAGCTCCGCCAGTGTTTTGCATTTGGCCGGGTATTGATTAGCAAAGGGGTTTGGCTTGATATATCACGAAGCATTCTAGACCCCATATTTGATGAGTGAGGAGCTGCATGTATCTGTTACCATTGAAATCAATTATGTCTTTGCACATGTTCGACCTGTGTGCACATATGAGCTTACACTTGCCAACTACGGTCACAACGTCTTGTAGGACGGCTATTAATCAACACTTATCCTGACCTATCTCCTTCAGATTAGGCAAGAGCGGAACTTCAGAGTCGAGGAAGGGATGGCTTGCTGGACGAATGTCTCGAAAGTTGCAACCCGTACAAGGGTCTTTCAAGCCAATTCAAAATCTGATCTCCCCCTGGGCTTCTCGTCGGCAGTTGTTGGAGAAGATTGTTCCCTGCAGACTCGCACGACTCGGTCTTGATCCATGCAATCGCCACTTGGAGCCACAACATGAGAGCTGAACCTCAGCTATTTTCGGCCGTGGCGAGGTGCTAAATGCAGCTGATTCAGGCCTTCTGAATTCCAACTGCCGAGAGCAAATGGATATGCGTGTGTGAGGAGTTCGTTGAGTCGATCATTAAAGATGACTGCGGCGGTGAGTCTTGTTGCAATCGCTTGGAAAAGAATAGACACTCAACTATGCAAACGTGGACAACCGTTCGATATGTGGATCCGAATCCAATCATCTGCATGCAGCCGAGGCCAGGCAGTCAGGCAGTCCATTGAAAGAAGGCCATGTCGTTCGTACCAGAACGGTGATCAAAGCTGCACCACGCTTCGCGAAAACGAAACCATGGGAGACACAGAGCACGACAGAAATGTACAACACCCGAACGGAGAAAACAATAGGCGTCCCCGGAGAACTGGTCACTTGACCAGGAAAGAGAAATTTCGATAAATTTTCCGCGGCCGCGTGGGAGAATGATGTGAGCACGGCATAAGCCCTAGTTTGTGTCGCGTTCCCGGAGGCCACACCGATGGTGGTTCGGAAGACCCTCTCGTCCGCGATAATTGAGTTGTGCAGGATACACCGCATTTCGGGCGAGATCCAGCCCAGATATTTCCGTCCGTCGCGTTGGGCCTTGTGGCCGGTGAGCTCATGCCGAGTGTAGTTATTGAGCTGAGATTGGCCTTGAGATTAGGTTTGTGTCACCTGACGGAGAGCAGCAGTACACGTGCTGGGGGAGTTCGTCTCTAGTTGCATTCTGGACCCGCGCTGTCCGGTGCTCTGGGCAGCACAGGCCGTGGAACGTGATCATCCAGGCTGCCAGGCGGTCATTCTATCCACATCCCTGGCAGTAGCTGCTGCGGGTGGGGACAGGATAGATCTCGGGAAGAGGCTCCGATCGGGAAAAATGAGACACGTCCAGTGATACGGGGCACTGCAGCGGTTGACGGCGGTCTGTCTCGAAAGCGAGCTATATAATTAGTTGATGATTCTTCGACATTTCACCGGTGCCTGTGGGATTCTTCACATCTGCGGGCCAGGGTCAACGTTCGTGCCAGGGACGGAAGGGGTTGCAGGTCGAGTCAGGGGGGGGGGGATCGATATCGCAGGGTATCGGCAGTTGCCGCCGCCGCAGATGGTATGGAGACTATGTCCAACATCTGCGTGCCTGCTGCTGATCCATCCACTCATCTCCAGATTGAGCTATGGAGGTGATTTCCTATTTTAGGTCTGACCACATCTTCCCGGGAAGAATGGGACTCTGTGCCTCGAAACGAGCCCGCCAGCCCGCCCGGACAAGGCACCTGATCCACCTCGCGATGTCTGCACACCGTCTTTCCACGTTGTCATCAGAAGTCCAATTCGTGACTCAGGGGCGCATGGGCGGTGTCCCATGGTGGCACACACGCCACATTGCCACATCGCCTCATCACTGCAGACTTGGAGAGGTGCAGAGGTGCGAGGTGTGCACTTGCAGGCTCGCAAGTGTTGCCGATGAAGGCAGGTTTCCAAGACCGTGCGACCCGGGTCTGCCAGGTGCGGAATGCACACACTGCATATTGAGCAACCAGTGATGATCGAATCCAAAATTCTCGACTTACACAGCAGCTGGCCATGCTGGCCCGTGGTGGCCGCTCCTACAGTACCGCGGCCGAGGAAGGATTGGGCAGGCCTATTCGGGTCACCTTGCCGTTGCATCATGCCATTTGCTTTTGGTTTGACAAGGACCCGGCCGTACGGGACCCTCGATTGATGTCGGCCAGTCAAACCCCGGCCCACCCCCCTGAAGGCTTCTAGAGCCCCGGCAACAAGTCCGCCGGCTTCGTCAGTGGTCCACACTTGATGTGCAGAAATATCCGGCCCAGATATGACTGCAGCAGGTCCAAAGGGGCACAGATGGGCTTGCTCACCGTTCCCAAGGTGACCCTCCCTCCAAGGTGTATGACCAGCTGAATGGGAAAACAGAGACGGTCTTGCTGGCTGGCCTTTGAGCTGATGCCGACCCTTGTCTTTGTATAGTCTAGCATGTACAGTCGTATCGCTGCCGGCCAAAGATGGGTCTGAAGGAGCTGGATCGACTAGCAACCCCGGGATGAACATCCAAAGTCTGGGTCAGTGGTGACACTGCATGGATGGCCGCCGACTTTCAGTGGTGATTTTCCCCTTAAATGCTGGTGGTTCCGCGAGTACATGACATGAGTCGCTGCACATTTTTGATGCCACGAGCGGACCGTGGATTCTCGGGCTCCTCTCCTGGTGATCGATCGCGTGTCTCGTCCGACTGCAAAGCCTTGGCCTCCTCCAAACAAGGCCACGCTGCGACGTGCCAGACCCTGTGCAACTAACTCAACTCAATACATCCTCATCAGAGAAACGAAATCTGGAGTCGAGGCATATGGTGCCATAGATACCGCCTTTGTGGGGATATTTTACCAGCAAGAAGGGGGAACGAGATCAGACGGTGCGTACCCACACATATACAGCCACATCTGACAGGCACACACAGACCCGGCGGGTTTGAAGACGTATGCTTATTATTGCCGGTATGACGTGCAGGTTCCAACAGGGCGGAAGGGTCTCCATGTGACAAGGCCACGAGGAAGACTAGAGGCGTGTCAGCAACCAAGTGAGGCTCTGCAAGCCTGGCGCGGGCTGCATGTTCTGCATGACGGCGGCGTGTGTGTGCGAAGGTGGGTATTCCAAGCAGGCAACCGGATGAGGCTGAAGGGACCATAACACGTAAGTTCAGTCCAGGTGGGAGGCTAGTCCAGCTAGCGCGCCCCTTTCCACCCCTCCATGGCCCGGATGGCATTACTTTGACGTCTGGCAAAGCTTGTCCATGTGCTGGCTGAGTTGCTGACCCGGGCGAGAGAAGGTGTCGCCGTTGCTCATAACTGAGTCACCTTGGGCGTGTTCCTGAAGGCTTGGATGAGGCTCTTCACAACACGCACACGCATACACATACGCATACCATCCGTACCTGCTCTGACTGTGCTGCACCTATAGCACTGCAGCTATATAGCACTGCCCTTCCAGGCAGAAAGGCGGACAGGAGGACGGATTGACAGACAGGCACAGGCACAGGCCTCCAAACCCCCTCACCAGACTCCTAGGACCGAGTGGAAGATGATTTGATCGTCGTCGAGAGACATACGTCTTGTTCGCCGCATCGTCGTCGCCGCCGTCTTTGCCGCTGCCGGTGTTCTGGAGCTCAGACCTCTCTCCTAGGCTGGGATTTGTCATCTCGATCCTTCAAGTCCCAGGTGAACAAGACCGGGCGAGTGGAAGTCGCGGCCGCACAAGCTGCGACTGCGTCCTGGACAGTTGCGTGGTGCGTGCTGCTGTGTGCTGTGCTGTGCGTGCTGTGCTGTTCTGTGCCGTACCGCACCGCACCGCACCGTGCTTTTCTGTGCCGTATCGTGCTACAATAGACCGCGTCTCCCAAGCCATCTTATCTTATTTTCAACCTGCCTTCAGGGTCACGCCAGGGGGGATTCGCGCCGTTTGACACTAGCAGCTGGGCAATTTGGCGGGACAAAGAGCCTCTGCAGACGGGAGCTCGATCCTTGAAGCCGGAAGGGGCGCTCGGGTAGGCTTGGGTCCCAGGGCGGTCGCAGTTGCAGTCCGCAGTTGCAGTCGCGGTTGAGCCCGCTCACGGCCGACCTCTCGACTCAAACCCTCACCTTCCTGGCCCACTCCTCCGGGACATACCACCTTACATTCCCGACTTTGCGTCAGGAAAAGCACCCAGGAAAGGACACTGGGCCACCAACCCAGCCCTGCCTTCCTCTGTCCCCTCCTTCTGGTTTGTCGCGCACTGGCTCACGTCCCACCTAAGCCACCTCAGCCAACAACTGACAAGTGCAGGCCACCGCTCTCCTCCTCCAGTCGACTCGAACTTGCAGAATTGCACGCCGCTGTGCGATACGCTGCGGTGCCGTGTTGGGCTCACTTACTGCCCAACGGGAAGGGAAGCCCCAATCACGTCTCATCTGACAGACTGTTTGTCCAAGGCAACCGCCCAGAGAGTGTGTGTGAGAGAGAGAAAGCATTGCACACGAGTCACCAGGCGCGGTCCATCTCTCCTCAGCGACAGAAAAAGGGAACCAGTCTGAAGCAGCTCGACCTCTCCTGCTTCTTTCACCTTTTCTCCCCTTGTTCCTCAGCCAAAACAATCCATTGTTCCCCTTTCATTCCAACTGTTGCATCGTTGCGGTCCCGGCACACCCGTCCGTTCCCCGTCTACGCTCATATCCACGGCCAGACCGACCTGCTTGACGAATCGATCTGAAGCCTTAAACGCCATCAGCCCGTCTTACGCCTTTTTTGACAGCACATCCATCTAGGCCGACCACAAGAGCTCCCTCCCTCCCGAAGGGCACTTCGTCCACGGCAGCAAGCCCGCCATCATGGCCCCCTCACTTGAGCTGCTCCTCAAGTTCACCTACTATGCATACCCGACTCTCGTCTTTGCCTACTACAGCGTCTGTTACGCATTTGCAACATGCACTCTCCAGGCGCCGCCCTCGAAAGAGCAGCACCCTCGCCGCCGTCTCATGACATATCTGATGCTCGTGGCCATTCTTACTTACTTGTCACAAGCGGTGCTTATCCTTTTCTCGCCCAACCCCATTCGACAAGATGCCATCGTCGGCCTTCTTGCCTGCGTTTTGGTCTTCGGTCTTGAGTTGGCAATCTTGCACGACACAAAATCCCCTCTGTGGTATATTTACCTCGGCTCATACGCCATTGCACTCGTCTTCGACCCTCTGCTGGAGATAGCGTCTCTGCATTTCAGCCGAGCTGCCTCGTTGAAATCCATCTGCTTCGCAGATGTCTCACTAGTCGCCACACGGCTCGTCTGCATCATCGCAGCTCTCATCGCTTGGAGAGAGGGAAGGACCGCCCGGGAAGCCGGAAGTGATGCTGAGCGGCAGTCTCTTATTCGGAAGAAGGCTTTGGGAGAGTCTGAGGACACTCTCGTCTCAGAGTATGGCGCGACTGATACCAACTCGGATGATTCTACAAAGTCGTCGAGCAAAGCCCCTGAATGCGAATGGGAACGCCGCCAGCGTCTGGCCAAGGAGCAGAGAGATAAGCGTCTCAAAGAGACAGGATCCTGGTGGACTTATGCTCTCGGCTTCAAGCTTTTCATCCCCTATGTCTGGCCTGTCAACAATCGAGGCTTGCAGATTCGCGCTGCGCTTGTTGGGGTTTGTCTTCTCGCCAACAACGGACTCAACGTCCTGATCCCAACCCAGCTCGGCACTGTTATGGACACCCTCACAAAATCATACCAGGGCGATGACGTGCCGGCAAGTTCTTGGGATAGCCCGTGGTTCCAGGTCCTCATTTTTGCAGGTCTGAAGTTGAGCGCGTCCGAAGCTGGCATCAGCCTGCTGCGACGGAGACTATGGATGCCAGTCGAATTCTACGCCGATCGTGCGATAACTGAAGCCGCACATTCCCACGTCATGAATCTCGATGCCAATTTCCACGACACACAGAGTCTTTCCGATGTGTTGGTAGCTATTCAGAACGGGCAGAGCATAAGCAACATGCTCGAGACGATCTGTTTTGAAGCACTGCCGAACCTCATCGACTTGGTCGTTGCTTTCATCTACCTGACCTTCAAATTTGGCCCTTACGAGGGACTGATCACGATCAGCACCTCCATGGTCTTCCTGTACATTTCAACCACTGTCATAGCGCGCCTACGCTCCGCCCGCGAGACGGAGATCTCGGCTTATTTCGAGGAACACTATGTTCTGCAATCAGGGATATCGGGGTGGACAACTGTCAGCTCATTCAACCAAGTCCAATACGAGGAGAACCGGTATTCCTCGGCAGTTCAGGACAGAATCGCCAAGCAGAAGGTTGTTTGGGTCGGCTACTACGCTGCTCATGCATTCCAATACCTCGTCCTGTTGGCTGGTCTGCTTGCGGGCTTATTCCTGGCCGTTTATCAAGTCTCCCACAAAATCACCACCGCCGGAGACTTTTTGACACTGCTTACATATTGGTCTCAATTGATGGCGCCCCTAAACTTCTTCGCCGGCTTGGGACGCAATATCTCTCGCGATCTACTCCAGGCCGAACGACTGCTCGACATAATGCAAACGAAATCGAGCGTCGTCAACAAGCCAAACGCGCCGCCCTTTCAATTCGATGCAGGTTCTGTCGACTTCAAAGACGTCAAATTCTCTTACGACAACAAAAAGCAGGTGCTGAAAAACATCAACTTCTCCGTGGACCCAGGACAGACTATCGCATTTGTGGGACAGACCGGTGCCGGCAAGAGCACCATTCTGAAACTACTGGACCGCTTCTACGACGTGACCGGAGGCGCCATCAAACTCGATGGCCAGGACGTTCGCGAGGTTGATTTGCACAGCCTTCGAGCCAACATCGGTGTGGTTCCACAAAACCCAAGCTTGTTCAATGACACAGTCATGAACAACATCCGGTACGCGAGGCTCGAAGCGACCGACGAGGAGGTATTTGAGGCATGCCGCGCGGCAGCTATTCATGACCAGATCCTTGGCTTTGCAGATGGTTACAGCACGCGTGTCGGAGAACGTGGCATGAAGCTGTCTGGCGGAGAGCTCCAAAGAGTGGCGATCGCGCGGGCGATTCTCAAGCAGCCAAAGATCGTTTTGCTCGATGAGGCAACAAGCGCCATTGATACTGAGACAGAGTTTCAGATTCAACAAGCTCTCCGCCGTCTTTGCAAGGGTCGCACCACTTTCATCGTGGCTCACAGATTGTCCACTATTGTCAATGCCGATCGGATTGTCGTGGTCATGAACGGCGAGATTTTGGAGCAAGGCAACCATGAAACTCTCATATCAGCCGGAGGCAAGTATGCCGAGCTGTGGTCGAAGCAGGTGAGATCATCCATGTTTCCGGTGATCAGAACCGGCGACGCTAACCGTTCGTCAATAGATCTTTGTCAAGCCCAAGGAGCAGAACGTGGATGAAGAGGGCAACATGGGCGATGAGGGCAGCCTCAAGACCCCCAAGGTAACGAAATTGAATGCCAACGGTGGCGTGGCCAGGAGCGAGGGATCCACCGAGGATGGCACGAAGCAATCTGCGGAGGTGAAGACACCACCAGGGCACAAGAAAGAGGTATAGAATCCGCTGAAGAATCATTATTACATGCATTCTTTGGCAGTTTCTAACGACCTCTTCCTTGTAGGGATCGAAGCTGAACCCGGGCGCCCCAGAGTTCACGCCGCGCTCTATGGTTGCTGGACCGTCGGAATTCCACAGCCCAGTGCCCAGGATCAACATGGACAGCCACTCACCAGTGCGTATATCAGCACCCAAACCGACCACTCCGACCAAGGTCAATGCCGTCAACAACCTTGTGTGTTCCCTGTCACCAGCGCCTGTGGTGATGACATCAGCGACGCCTGTCAAGATTCCAGCTGAGGGTGGCCCTGTTGTCTCGCTACCACGTCCAACCGGCCGCTCCTGGACGCAGAGCACCTCGGAAGAAAGTGTCGACAATGTTGACATGTCGGCCAAAGATATGACAAAGCCAGCGGCCAAGCCGGCAACTGAACAGAACAAGCAAGCCCGAAAGGTTAGCTATAAGATTCCCCGATACACTGGGGGTCGTCGAAACCAGTCTCGAAGCGAGCCATCCGACAGCAGCACAAAGCCCTAATCTTCTATTATCAATCGGGCTGTCATGAAGAGTTGAGAATATAGCATACATTGACAACGCCATTCCAGAAGAGGAGAACCAGTAGAATATGGATATTATTGAAACATAAGCAGCCGCAGCAACAGAGGCGACGTGAGTGACAGGATGCATGGTTATGCTTGCCTGCATTGGTTCTCTATGATTTAGACTTCGCTACTCGGGTGTTAAAAGGTCGCTTGTCGACAAGATTAGGATGCTTTAGTCTAGCAACAACACCATTACCCATTTACCTGTCAGCATGTATTCAATCCGTGACTGTCCTCATACTTGACCAGAATTACATGTAGAAGATGTAGAACGAGCGCCTGAGCTTATCGAGTTTCCTCCTTGGCAAAACTGCCGTGAAATTATCAAGCCAGAGAAGCAGACTTTGGGCAAATGTGTTTACTGTCGAAAAGGATTGGCATAGTATCGAAAGGTATCTTTTGGATCCGTCAGATTTGAAAAACTCTCGGAGCCAAGCAGCACCCAAACAGCCGGCCGGGAAACAAAAAATGACGCAAGATCAACAATTGGTTTAGCTCGACCAACACCACTCTGCAGCAGTCCCACAGGCAAGGGCCAACAACCAGGACCGAGGTCTACCTGACCTTGTCAGCCTATATTCAACTCTACAGATTCCCTCCTTGCCGAGGGGTTCTATCTATTTCCCCGTCTGCCCAGATCACCGCCGGCATGACGTCGCCGGCACGAGCCCTGGCGCCGGCAGCCGCAGACGGCTTCAAGGACGCCTCGGCGTACGACGAACACCGGCCGTCCTACCCGTCCGAGGCCGTGCAGAAGCTGCTCGAGCGCATGCGGCTGGCGGACCGGGCGCACGCCAGGGTCGTGGAGATCGCGGCCGGCACGGGCAAGTTCACGGAGGCGCTGGCGGCCAGGCACGAGGGCTTCGAGGTGGCGGCCGTGGAGCCGCACCCGGAGATGCGGGCGGAGCTCGAGGGCAAGGGCCTGCGGGGCGTACGCGTCGCCGGAGGGGCGGCCGAGGACATGGGGGCTGTCGTCGCGGACGGGTGGGGGGATGGGTGTGTTGCCGCGCAGGCATTTCACTGGTGAGTGCGGGTGGGTCCGTGGGGCCCTGCCTTTTGTTTCTGGAATCAAAGACCGAGCGATTGGTTGGTTTCTGATCTTACTGCGGTAGGTTTGCGACGGATGAGGCGCTTGGTGAGGTCCATCGGGTGTTGAAGGAGGGGGCGGTGTTTGGGATGATTTGGAACATTGACGACTGTGAGTGACTGTCCGAGGTCCCTTGGTGTCCTTGGCCAGGGCCATTCCTTTCTGAAGCAAAACGTGGTTCCTGGATTAATCCTTAATCTGGCAGACAACAAGCCCAAGTCCTGGGAGGCATCGACAGCCTGGGCACAGCACCTCAACGACTGGGTGCACAGCCTGGCGGTGAGGGACGCCAACCCGCGCTTCCGCGACATGGCGTGGCAGGACGTCTTCTCGGCGCAGGTCAAGTCGAACCCGGTGCAGGTCCTCCGCGACACGCTGACCAACAACCTGCCGCGATTTTCGGTGCCCATCGGGCAGGACTCGGTCGAGTGGACGCACTGGCTGGGCGAGGACGCGCTCTGGCGACGCATCAACACGCTCAGCCACGTCGCAATGCTCAAGGGCGAGGACAGGGAGGAGGGAGAGAGGGTGTTTCGGGAGGCCATGGCTATGCCGGATGTCGTGAGGAATGAGAAGGGCGAGGTCGAGTGTCATGGGCAGACGTATTTTGCTTGGACGGATAGGATGTAGTCTCGGCTGTCTGGGTAGCGGTGATGAGTATGTCCATAAGAGAAGCATGGCAGGAGATGTCAGTTGCTACAGGTAGAACAGCCTCATCGCCACGGACACATCTGCTGTCGCATGCGGACCGGTGGCCGCGAAGGGGATGCACGAGCTAATTTACAGGTCGCTGTGCCAATTGGGCATATATAGGAACACATAAGGCCACCCGCTGGAGGCCCGAACAATAATCATGGCGAGGCGAGGATAGATAGATCCAGACCTTTATCAAAAGACCTTGATATCGTTAAGACCCTTTGACTTCGGTACTGTTCTAGATTGATCCGCTTGCCGTGCAGCGCCTTCTTCGAGGGAAATGTTTCCTCTGAGGAGTAGGCTGCGGATCCGACGCCTACCATAGATTCCATTCGTGGTCTTGATCAGCACGGCCCGCCGTTCGGGAATCATTCACAGCATCACACCCGGGCAAAGAAATCCCGAAACCAGCCTGATATCTCCCCTCCAGCGCCCATGGATCCAGGTCCAGGGTCGCATTGCGTCCATCAGCCCGTTCAGGAGCAGTCCATCGCGCCCTCCATAGAGTCTGCGCTACGAGTCGGCAGAGATGTACATCACTAGGCGGTGTAGTAATCAGCAGGTGGTTCTCCTTATGGTGGGAATGGTCCTGTCTGCTTTACCGTTGTTGCCTCTCACGAAAGCGTCCCCGTAGGACCGCCTCTTCTGGCCGTTGACGTACTCCTCAGTCTTCTCGAGCGCGATGTTCATGTACCCATCGACTGACTGGAGCTCGCCTGTCATAGATGATTAGCATCTACAAACATATCCCTGACGACTTCGAATGGATTCTGGCGACGATGAGGGCGAGGGTGGGCCGGAAGGCAGGGGCATAGAAAGGGGCCAAGCAGCAGCTTCTTGTCTCACCCTTGTAGACGACCCCAGAGTTGAGCTTGACGGTAACGGCGTTTCCGATGATCTGGCTGAGGAAACCCGATGGGTCCTTGCCCTCGTTTTGTGGTGCTCCGTTCTCCATGCTGCCTGTGTCTCCCTCAAAGCGAAGTTTGAAGGTTTGCCGCTGGAGTAGTTGGTGTTGAAGAGAGCTACAGGTCGTGTTTTGATCCGGGGCCGGGCTGGTGAGAATGAGTGCGAGGTACTGGGATGCCCCACTTTTCTCCTCGCACATGTACCGCTTAGATACATATTTAGCACATTGCACTCAGTCATGGAAATATGCATTACCTGATGACAGCCACTCGACACCCTCACTTTCACAGTCCACTTTCAAGACATTTGACGACTTCAAACCTTATTGCCATGTCCTCTTCATGAGCTCCACGGACTGATGACTGGTCACTATCAACATGTAGACCCCTCGATTTCAACCCCAAATCTGATCAGTAGCGGTCCATGCAATCTGGTCTTCCAGGGGCGACGAGGACTGGCCGAAAGACCCAGAGATGATACGCTCAATGCTGACTTCTCAGCTTTATTTCCAATGCCAAGAGGGAATTCGATGGGAGAATGGTAGAAGAAGGCCAAGGGTCCAGAGATCAACAGAGTGGTACGATCTGGTAGAGGAATATTCTGGTCGGGAGGTGACTTACTCGAAAGATAGGCTTCGAGCTTGCTCCGAACTCGCCCTCAGATATTGTCGTACTTCAGAACATCGCTGCGGGGAGTAACTTGCAGGATTGTGGTCGAATGACTTGCTTCGAGGCCTATTGTGGCAGCCACAAGGGGCAAGGCAGTCACGAATGCTCCAGTGCGGAGACATAGCACCATCATGGCCTTGGGCTGCAGTTCCCGGTAGGGTCAAACATCTCTGGCCCTTGGACGCGACACCACTTGCTTCTATCCGGGGCCTTGAAGTCACTCCATGCGGTAGGGACCGATTTGGTCCTGTCATCGACGGCTATCTCGTGGTGAGGAGTCTTCTGGTGAAGATGGAACCCCTTGGCAAGGCACATGCGTGGAGCGCATGGACTGGTGACATCGAGTCCAACGTTTTTGCCGAAGACAACCACACAAAGGGGCTGAGACTTCGCTGCACTCTCGACTATTTTGATCCGGAGACCACAATCAAAGCCCAGATGCATGTATCAGGAGACTCGTCGAATCGGATCACTTTCTTATGGACGCGGGCCGGGGCAATGGCGAAATGAAAAGATTGGGATTGATGATTGTCGCAAAGGCAGATACCCCGAAGTGGACAGCCATCACCGGAGGGCGTGATGTGAACATTGTTTGAGAGTGGGTTTGTGTACACATGAAGTGCTTTCACAATCGCTTCAAAAGGTCCATAGGCCAATCCTTGATTCGTCGGGGCAGTCACTCCACAGGGCTGGGTATAAACTTCACAACAAGTAATTGCCAGGAAAGTTTCACCTCCGGATCATTGATTCTCAAATGGTGGGATCAAATGTATCTTCACGTCTTATCTAAGGAATAACACCATTCGCAGAGCCTGTGTCAAACGGCATCCACTTGAGCATCGGGGAGGGGCCGCATTGAGCTCGATCAGCCCACATGGCAAACATACCGCCATAACGGTCAAATCAGTCCTGCAAGAGGATTGGCCCCAGCAGCGACGACTGTAATTGCTAATGAGCTTCAAGTGGCGGTGACGAGAAATAGTGTTGTTTGGATACACTTTTGTTTGGTTTGTCTTGAAAATCAATGTTGTGCTATAGGAAACACTTCGCTGAGACGTATTGCTACAAAAGTCTTGGGTAGTGAGTGGTACGGCTTCCGACGTTGCATTGAAGGGTTGGTAGGGGTTCAGGCGGATCGCCCCCACTGGTTGCATGACCCCTGCAACACATCCACGAGGTCAGGTAGGGGCCCCTGGTTGGTGGTATCTACGGTACCTACTTAAGTAGTCTACCGCTACAGTAGTCTCCTCGATCAAGGGGCTGTCTGTCGACCTCTTTCCGCCACCTAGACTTCTCTGACCGGCCGACATGTTGATTCCAAAATTAAGCATGAAAGTGAAAGCACCTCTCACGCCCTGAGCCCGATTCCAGTATCTACAGCCTCGGGCTGCTGTTGCTTGCGCCAAGTCTTCAGGTTCTATCGGACTACATAGAGGCTTGGTTTGGGCTCCGAGGAACAGCGGGATTCTGAGTTCGCCTCCGACACTCTGATACTCACTCAGCCGCACGGCCGAATTGGTCTTCGTTGAGAAGATGACAGTGGCAGCCATTGGACCTATTTGATCAGAGCCGCTACGTTGTTGGTTTCGATTACCTAGCCGACCAAAATGGGCGACTACAAGCAGATCCGCTCGTCTTCGCCCTTAAACCAGCATCGCAACAGCGACGAACTCGCGCTGCATGTCGTCCGGGAAAAGGCGCCGGACTCTGGCGATGAGCAGCATGAACGCCTTCTGTCAGAAGATGACGACGAGAAACTGAACGATGATTATGACGACGAAGGTTCCCGGAAACGACGGAGGAGATGGTGGCGTCTAGGCTTGTTCGGTCTGATTGGACTTGTCGTCTTGACAGCTGTAGCCTTCGCTCTGAATTACTTCTATCTTGAACAAACAGAGGGCGATGTAGTCAGCACATTCCGTCGACCTTCGTCAGATTATGTTATCGATTCGGACTGGGACTACGAGGCGCCTCCCACAGTACGCGAGTATCACTGGGTCATCTCCGACATCACGGCCAACCCAGACGGAGTCTTCCGGCCAATGATGGTGATCAACGGGCAGTTTCCAGGCCCCATGATTGTGTGCAACGAAGGCGACACCATCGTCGTCAACGTGGTCAATGAGGCCAAGAATTCCACTGCCATACACTGGCACGGTCTCTTTCAGAACGGCACGAATTGGAACGACGGCACTGTTGGTGTAACGCAGTGTCCCATCGCCCCGGGCCGCTCGTATCGCTATGAGTTCGTGGCGAAGGCTCAAGCTGGTTCATGTGAGTCAATGCGAACCGTACATTTTCTCTATGTACTGAGTGATTCTGCAGTCTTTTATCATGGGCACCAGGCTGCTCAGAACTTGGACGGTCTGGCTGGCCCCTTGATCATACTTTCCAAGCAGGAACGAGACACCCAACCAATTGCGTACGACTCGGACCGTGTGATTATGGTGCAGGACTGGTACCACGACCCATCTGATGGCCTACTGAGGAAGACGCTCTCCCCGGGAAGCGAGGCGTCGCCAACCCCAAACGGAGCCTTGATCAATGGTGCGAACAAAGTGGACTGCTCTTTACACAAGAACCGCCGCTGTGACGCCTCATCGGCAATTATACCATCCTTCGACCTGGCGCCAAACAAACATCACCGACTTCGAGTCATCAATGTCGGCGGCTTTGCATGGTTCGAAGTCAGCGTTGACAGCCATACCGACCTTCCCGTGACAGAAGTTGACGGGGTGACTGTCGAGCCGCTGTCCGACTCGACGCTACTCGTCGGGCCTGGCCAACGGTACAGCCTTGTGCTCTCCACCAACAAGACCGATCCTTCCAATCTGTATTGGTTCCGGGCACGCATGATCAACCACTGCTTTGCTGAGAACATTCTCCCCGATGCTGGCGTCGCCACGGCTCAGGCGGTCCTGCGGTACAACTCAACAGGACCCGCGACCAAAGCCAAAGGCCAGGCAGCCCTTCCCACCTCCGAGAACGACAGCGGAAAATTCACATTGATTTGCAAAGATAAGGCCCCCCACACGTACAAGCCTGTGCCTGCGCGACCTGCCCCAGAGTTTGCGCACCACTCGTGGCACTTGCGGGTGAACCTGGAAATCGGCGACTGGCGCTTGGAGAGGGGCTTCGTGAACAAGAGCACGTTCCGGCCGCAGCTGCAGTCTCCGACGCTTCACCGACTGGTGGACGGTCTGAGTCAGGCGAACAAGACGTTCGATGTGGAGGGCGTGAACGGCGAAGCGTTTGACACCAAGAACGAGCTGGTCGTCAGCTCGGGCGGGGTCGAAGTGGTGGATTTGATACTCCAGAATTTCGACGAGGGCAACCACCCCTTCCACTTACACGGCGCGCAGATGTTCATACTGGCGGCTGGGCATGGGTATTTCCCAGGTTACCAGGCCCTGGGCCTCCGGGATGAGGGCAAGGGCCTTCTGGACCCTAACAATAACACCATCATCGCGAACCCCGTCCGGCGAGATGTTACTACCATCGAGGCTTTCGGATGGACCTTAGTCCGCTTCATCGCCGACAACCCAGGGGTGTGGTTGTTCCACTGCCACATGATATGGCATGCGGAAGCGGGCATGGCCATGCAATTCGCCTCTAGACTCGATTTGATGAGGGATTGGACTATACCAGCAGAGAATATGCAGTTGTGCCAGGCACCTATAGATGAGCTTGAGAAGGGCTCGACGCCGAAGGACAGTATATGGTATGGGCACTTTGAAGACGAATCTTGATTTTCACGAGTAAATGCATGGCAAGTACTTGTTTCTTTTTTTGTATATATGTGGAATACATATTTGTGTAGATGAAGAACTTTACACACACAGAACATTACGCCCAAAAGTCAGTCTTGAGAGAAGCAATGGGACTAAATCTTCTGTCGCGGGGACCTTCTGTGATGATGGGGACAGCTGTGACAATGGATGTTCGAGACCAGGAGTAATCGCACCATAGAGTCAGTTGATTCGCGCTCCGTGCGGTGAGCGGCCCTCGACAAAGTGATTCACTCCGTGCATGTACGAAGAGAACAGAGCATGTCACACTCGAGACTCGGGGATTCTTGTCGCCGCCGCTATTTCAACGCGAATATAGACCATTCTCTTCCAGAAATAGGCTTGCAATCTCCAGCATCAGAGGAACACATCTTTGCTGCCTTGTGTCTGGACTCTCATCTTCGGCCGGGCTGCGAATCCGGATCCCAGAGTGTCTTCTGCATCAAGTGAGTATTACCGATTCTCAAGTTACCCAAGACCTGCCAACTGATGCAGTGTCATAAGGATGCAGTAAGCCCTCAGTAAGAGAGCCCCCGATCCAGAACGACCAAGAAGCCAGACCGAAACGAGCGACCCCAGCCGCAATGTGCCACGAAACAAGCACTCATTTCACTCACTGCTCTCACCGCGCCTCGACCTGGACCATCTGCCAGCGCAACACCCAGCACAGGGGCAACACGTACCAGTCCTCCACGCGCGACGCGCTGTGCGAAGGGTGCACCAGAGTCACGGACTGGATCAGCAGTGGCGGCCGCAGCAGCGTCGATGAGTTCAACGGCGCCAGCGCGGACGCAGCACAGATGAAGAGAAGGCCGCAGTGCTATCCTCATGCCCTACAGGGCGGGCCGTCGCTGAATCCACCTGAGGCGATGCTGACGGGGCCGTGGGGCGAGGACCAACGTGCGTTGTCTGAGGCGTTTGAGCGCGTGGTGACAATCGGTGGTGATGAGAAGGAAGGCAGGGGGTCGAATAGTAATTATGCAGTGAGCGAGGTCACTGGCACTGATGGTAGGGCCTGGGGGAGAAGCCCGGGGTCCAGACCACAGGAGCCTTCTCGTTTTCCCTCCAACACTGGTAATGGGGACGGTGGTTTTTTAGGCGGCGGCTTATCTTCTTTCTCGTGCGGTGGCGGCTGCGGACATGTGAGAAACACAGAGGGGAAGAAACGAGTGCGGTTCGCTTCTAGCGTCGAGGTGATGTTTTTCAGGCAAGACTGGGCCGCCAGGAGTGTGAGAAGGAGTGAGCCTAAGAGACGCCGCTAGGTGACGCATGTCTCTTAGTCCGGGGTCCTCATTCCAACGTCGCGTTGCATTCCAGCATTTGCTTGCAATATAGTGATTTTGAACCGGCAACGGTCTCTTTGGAAGTATTTATCCTCTTCTTCGTTGTCATGCCCTGCCTCAAGGGGCGGGACTATCCAGATATACATCTTGATATATTGGTGTCCACCTCCAGTCGTAAGACACCAGCTTAATATGAACTTCGCTCTCTTTCTTTCTTTCTTTCAAACCCCATTTGTCATGCAATCCGGAAGTAGCCCGTCACCCATTAGAAAAGAAGCCACGAAACCAGCTCGGCTGGACAAGTCAAGACTCATCATCTGCGCCTCCAATCCAAAAGTCCGCGAGGAAAGATCGCGGCCAACCACCAGACAAAGATAGAAGAGGGTGCAAGACCACCCAGGGACGGGATAATAAGCCCTGGGCGGTGTGAACGGGAAGGGAGAATTAGAAAAATGCCACTCCAAAAGGTGGCGAAAATGCCGAATGGGTTTTCAGGGTTGCCCACTGCTCCGTGGGGCGGGCATATGATATGCAAATGCGAAATCCCCAAACTCCGAAAAGAACATCGCCAGAAATATCGATCATTTAACATGCTTCTCTTTTGCGCCAAGAAAGCATTCGGCTCCGCAAGCGTGCCCTTCTACTATTTGGGCTGGTATGGCTTGTAGCCCGGGTAGGCGGCGGTCTCCTCCTGCTGGCCTCCGCCGCCTCCTCCTCCGTTGTAGGAATTGTCAAACGTGTTTACTCTGGGCGGTGGTCTGCTGAAGCCAGACTGGAAGTCGAAACCCCCGCTGTTCATTGGACCAGGCGAGGGGGGCCCAGGGCTGGGGTCAGCCGTGAACTGCCTCCGCGGCGGTGGACGGCCACCAGGCATGCCGCCACCTGCTAGAGGCCGCGGTGATGATGAGGAGTACTGCCGCTGTGGATTGGGAGCTGAGTCGGCCGAGAACTGCCGGGAGGGCGGCCCACGGGGCGGCATGGGTCTTCGGCCCGGGGCCGGAGCTGAGTCTGCGGAGAACTGTCGCTGGGGCGCGGCGGGAGAGAAAGTGCGTTGAGGAGGAGCGGGAGAGAAATTGCGTTGAGGAGGAGCAGGAGAGAATGTCCGCTGGACGGGCGCTGGAGAGTAGGTTCGCGGGGGCGCATCGAACTGGCCGCCACCGAATCCGTAGTCTTGCTGCGGCGGTGGGGCCGGGGCGGGTGAGCCACGTGGAGCAGGAGACGCGCGAGCGCCGGCTCCCCCTACGGCGCCGACAGCCCCTCTGGGAGGCCCCCGTCGTTCAGGCTGAGCGCCGGCCATTCCGTACTGGTCCATGGCTGGTTGACCAGGGGCACTTCCCGGCATGCCATAATCGTTGTACCCGCCACGTTCATCGTATCCAGGCGTCTGGACTGGGGATTGATTATATCCGCCATACTCCCCTGGAGATGGACCCGGCATTTGTCCATAATCTTGTCCTCCGGTCACGCCCCAGGTTTCTGTCGAGTGGAATGCGGCCTGCGACTGATCATAACCGTTATGCATCTGGCTGTAGGGCGGGGCCTTCATTCCATATGCACCTGCTCCCGGACCAGCACCCATATAGCCGCTGGCAGCGGCTTGAGGTCCCTGTGGTCCATAGGGACTTCTGGCGTTCTGGCCGACAGGAGTGGTGGCGCCAGGCGTGGCTGCTGGCGACATTCCGTTCAGAAGCGGTTGGTTCGGGCCATTGCTCTCAGGTTTCCTAAGGTGCTGCAACTCGACAGACTCCGCCTCGGCCTCCAACCTCTTGCTCTCCGAGGCTTCCCAGGTCGGCATCGCTGGCAGCGCATCGTCTCCTTCCTCCTTCTTGGACACGTCAAAAGTCGCATACTGTGGCGGATCAGCAGCCTTTGATCGCGACGTTGGTATCGCTCCTGCTATCATCGCTGGTTCCGAACGGTAGCCTGAGTGGTCGGGGGCGGGAACGTATGGATCGTCGAGATATTTCCGCCTGTGGTTTTTAGGAGCATCGCAACAACCGCAGCAGTTCCCGCAGCACTTCAGGCAGTAGCAGCACTCGCAACAGCAGGATAAGCCGCAGCAGAGACATCTCGCAATACACCAAATGATGGAGAAAACGAACAAGCCCAGTACTATGATTATTGCAATCACTGGCCATCTAGACAAGAGTCAGCATACCGAGCACGTCCAGAGGGAAGTGGGGGGGGGGGGGGGCGCCGCTTTCAACTCACTTGCAATATGTTGCCTGCATGCAATTATCCCAGCTGGAAAATGCGAGTTTGATATCTGATATTTGCCCCTGGGCATCAGAAACAACGCCTCTCCTCTCAATCCCTGCCTGCAAGCTGCGGACTACTATCTCCAGCACTCCTCCCCTCACACTCCTAGCCATCGCGACGTCTATCGAAGGCATTTTGGCGTTGGCGCAACAGCCAAAGTGCAGAAGAGAGAGACAAGGAGAAAAAAAAACCTCCCACGTGCAGACCCAAGAGGGTGAATCACCTCCGGCCCGCGTTGTTTTTGCGCTCCGTGAGAGAAATGCCGATTTTGCTGATCCTCCCTCAAAACTCCATGGTTGGGTCTCCCAGGTGGTCGGTGGCTTCAGTCGTCTGATGTTTCTACTCGCAACAAACTTCCCGAGACAGCCCCCCAAAATCCAAAATCCAGTCAAATGCGGTCGGTTCAATCAACGGTCGGACGATCAGCGGTTAGGTCGATCGGGGTCACTCCTCGTGCGACCAATGAACGTGTCCGGCGCGGGAGGAAGTCCCTGGCCTCTTGGGCGGCGTGAAGCAAACAGCGAGAGTGGGTGTGGTGTTCTCAATCGAGCAGTAAAGACAGAACAAGAAAGGAGTGGCAGGCAGAAAGACAGACAGACAGACAGGCGAATGGAGCCAAGACCGAACGAGCGATTGTCGTCGAGAAGCGCAGTGTTCGGTCAGGAAATGAGTCGGCCAGGCTGTGCTGGGAATCGTTGGGGGTAGGCTGCACGCAAATAGGCGGGCGTGCGTGACTGAGAAGACCAGGACGAAACCCGGGGTTCCTAGCGCAGATCTTGGTGTAGAGGTGCGCGCAAGCGGTCACAGAAGCCGCTGGGTCAAGCCACTCGAGTGACGAACCGGAGCCCAGCCTTTTGGGGTGTCTCGTGAATATGGCACAGCCCCTCCCCTCGGCAACGAAAATAATAAGCCTTGACTCGCTGGCTGCGCTGAGTGCCCGGGTGGCCACGTCGGATGTGATACAGAGAGCAAGCGTTGATGTTTGGGGGCTGAGGCTTCTCCTTCGAAAGTCGACTGTCGCAGTCGAAGCCGGGCTCAGGGGGATGCGCTGGGAGGTATACAGTATAGAAGGGTTGCAGAGGCCACCGAGGATCGACGTGAAAGATACTCCGTAGACGTGATCAACAGCCAGCCCCTTTACGGCATGAAGATGGCCAGTCCCAAGCCTGGATGCACAAACACAGGCACAAGCACAACGACAGACACTGCTGAGCTTTTGCAAAGAAAGTAATAAACGATAGACTACTGGCAGTCGACCCCACGCGAGAGAAGGGCAGAAAAAGCGGTCGGTTGCAGCCCTGGAATCAACTGGGCCTTTGCTCCAGCGAGATTGAGTGAGTGCAGCGGGCGGCACGGCAGGAGGGGGTGGGGGTGTTGGGAAAGGAGGAGGAGGATCCCAAGAGCCCTGCAGGTAGTCTACATAGAAACGACGGCAGAAAGCCGAATTCGAACTCTCCAACGAGCGCCAGATTTCGACCAACGGACGACAGGGGGCGATGCGGCAGCGGCACCAATCCATGGGCCATTGGACATAGATCCCCTGCAGGGCAGGTAAGATTGCGATGGAGCGCTTCCCGCGACGCTGACACTCGGAGATGAGCATCGACACGCCAGCCCAGCAAAAAGAAGGGACCTGACAGAGTTCGATTGCTGGGCACCCTCACTTTCCGCCCGTCATTCGTTTCCCGTCAAAAACCTGACGTCAATCCTTAAAGGCCTGTTTATTGACGCAGGCGCAGCATCGTTAATCCTCTGGTTTTACTCCGTACGTATTCAGCCTTTCACCAGTGTCGTTGGCGGCCGAGGCTTCACAGCAGATCGAGCTGGACTAGCGAGGGGGCACCTGAGACACACCCGTCTCCTGCGACGGACAGGGGGACAGTGCTTGACGATGAGTTATTTACTAGGTAGCCAGTCAGCCAGGGCAACAACTCAAATTACATGCTTAGGCACAGCGTCTTATGGGCCAAGGGCACACCGGCGATGTCTTTATCTCTCGGCTGCCGCAGGTTGACGACAATCACGAGCCATCGACTGGTGTCCATTTCCAGGGTACAAGGGTGGAGAGCCCAACATCCCACCTCAAACCCACCAATCTCAGTCTGCACAGTAGTGCCATAGTCAAAGACGCAAAATTGGCCGAAATGTTTATTCATGGCGTAGGACACCTATTCTACCTGAGCATCGTCCTATTGACCAGTGATGGTGCAAACAATAGTATTGCGAAACGAACCCATCACCCAATTTGGCCAGCCCCTGTCCCTGTTTCGATGTGACCGCGACGCATGCGCAGCCGGTTGATACCTCGCCCATTGCGCGGCCTTAGTACTCTTTACAGAGCATGGCCCATCCCGAGAGCCACACTCGCGCCATATGGACTCGTTGGCGGCTTCAATATCTCTAGGTCCAGCCTCGCGCCAGCGTTCTGTCCTAGAAGCCGAGAAGTAGACGCGACAGGACGTCTCTCAACCCAAGAATTTCATACCGCCTTTGGTCTTTGACCCAGACTTGACGATGCCGCCTGTCTGGGGTCCAAGATGCGGCGAGTATCCCTCGTCGCCGTTGCCTGCGCCGTTGCCAGACTTGTTGCCTCCCTTCTTGTAATTCTTGCCTTTGCGCTTATCGTTCTTGACAACCGCAGGCCTGATCTCCGTCGTGCTCTTGCGCACTACGACCGGGTGGCTCTGGATGTATTTGCCGTTCATCTCCTTGGCCGCCTGAAAAAAGTCGTCCGGGTCGCTGAAGCTGACGAAGCCAAAGCCCTTGGACTTGTTCGTTCGCTTGTCCCGCACCACCTTGGCCTTTTGCACCGACTGCCACCGGCCAAACGCTTTCAGGAGGGAGTCGTCCGTCGTTTCGCCCGCCAGGTTACCCACAAAAATCCGCAGGTGCGAAGGGTCCCATTCTAGCAGCGAGTCGTCCGCCCATTTCTTGCCTCCTCCTTCGCGGTAGACTGTCTTCTGTTTATCGCCCGCGGTGTTCGCAGCTCCTTCCTGCGCAGCCTTGGCGGCTATCTCTGCGTTGAACGTCGGTCCTGATCCGGTACCAGGCTTTCCGCCGGCCGTCTTAGCGCCAGCAGTGGTTTCGGACCCTTCCTTCGGTAGATACGCGCTTTGCCATTGCGCGATCTGCGCAGCCATTTCGGGATCATAGTTCGGGTCGCTGCGGTCGAACGGATTCTGCGCCGTGGCGGTGGCGGCAGACGTAGGCGCGGCGGCGGCAGCCGGTTGTGGGAAAGGGTTCCGGATCTGTGGCGGCGTGGAGTAGGACCCCGTGGCCGGCGCGCCATAGTAAGCTGGCTGTTGCGCATAGCTGGCCGAGTAGTTGTAGGATTGGTTCGATGCTCCGTACCCGCCGCGACCCGCACCTACGGCGGGCGCCTGTGGGTAGGAGTAGGCAGAGGCAGCGGCGCCATACTGGGACGCTGAGACGGGGGCTGCACTGTAGGATGGGGCGCCGGCGTAGGGTGCGCTCGCAGCATAGGTGGGAGCAGCACTCGTACTCGTGGTAGGTGGGAATGCTGGTTTAAATCCGCCGCCGGATTTGCTCGCTGGCGGTCGAGGAGGTAGAGATCCGAAACCTGGGGGTCCCGGATAGGACATGATGAATTTGATGTGCCTTTGAACGAACTTTTGTTTGTTTCGTTGTCACGTACCTTGAGCCCAGCCCGGGTCACACAGACTTTGCTCGCGATTTCCTTGCTCTATCCAGCGACACAGATATTGAGGAGCTCAACGGCGTTGATATGGTGGGTTGAATGGTCAACGTTTGGTTGTTTGGTAAACAGATAGGCGGGCACTTGCTTGGTGCATATCGTGAGGCGAAGAGAAGTTTGGTCATTTCGGCTCTGCTTCGCTGAAGCCAATCAGAGGGTTGGTGTGCATGAGTCAGCGAGTTCCTGGGCTGATCCAGGGCCCTTGCCTGCCAGGCTGCCAGGTCGGTGAATTCGATAGAGATGCATCCGACCGCAACGCTACAAAGGCGGCTAGCTACCTAGGTACGTAACTAGATATCTACTCGCACAGCTCATTTATTAGGCTAACTTTGCATTCAAGACGCATGTGAGTCGATAAGCCCCTCCATATAGCTGTGCTGGATAAAGCTTTTCCTCATGTGCATGGTAGATAGCTGTTCTGGCTGATGCACCCGGCAGGATTGAACGTCTTGATAGCCAGCTCCGTGCTTTACCAGGTTCTTGAGACTTGAGTTCTATTCCTGCTCGATGACGCACTTTGGCGGGGCAGCCCACATCCCACTCCCAAATGGACCCCCATCTGCCCCTCTTTGCAGTCGAAGTGTTGATGGTATTCGATCAATTCGCGGCTGTGACATCTACCAAGAGCTGCTTTGTGGCCCAGGCCCTCCGTATGCCGGAGCTGCGAATTGCGATGTCGCTCGATGAGTTTGGTTGGCTGTCCTTGTCACTCGAGGATTAATAATGTTTCAACAACTACGAAGCCCATACGCGGTACTTGCGGGATAGTTGCAGGAGAGATGTGGCTCATGAAAGAATCTGATTCGGCCCGTCCGGATATATGCTGGGATTAGATCATCACCTTCAATCCGCAGACGAATCTTTTTACAGAGCGAATCTGCAATATGGAAGCCACGGCACGGTTGTCCGCCGAAGGTGACCTGTCATGGCCGGCCCTTTCCAAAACGCCTCACGGGGGCAGGAACCAGCCGTGGACACAATCAGTTGCAACAATTGAGCTCTGCGGAGGCAGGCACATAAGCAACCAGGCGTATTTGGCTTGGCAGTTGATAACTGCATCAACGACGTCGACTAGGCGAGTGTCATGACCCAGGGGTAATGTTGAACGGAGCGCCCCGACCTCCAAGGAGATATGGGTAGGTGCAAGGCCCGAGCCAAGCACAAAGCACTTCCGGAGTTGCGAAACGCGAGAAGTGGACACCGGCGCTCATGTGTCTGACAAGTTCCGACAAGATCGGTTTGAAGCATCAAGGACCCCCACGCTTCTCTTAGAGGAACCCGCGGGAGGTCAAGTCAGTGAAGGATTTCCGTGAGGAAGCGAGGAAGCGAGCAAGGGCCCGCAGCTTGGACGGGGCGGCGAAGGAGGGGGGCCGGACATTTTGACCATTATTGTTGAAGACAGTGACAAACTGAGAGGGCCAAACCGTACGTAGCAGGCCGCTAGGCCTATAGGCAGAGCTATGCTCCTTGGCGCTGGGCCAGAGTTGCGGGACCCTGCGCAGTGTCTAGAGTGCAAGCTGCTCGCATTGGGACCTGGAAACGTCGGGACTCGAGCTTCTGAGTAAGCCCCCACCCACTTTAGCTCTCTGCTGGCACGACGACGTCTTCCCAGCTCCCCCGAGGCCATTCAACTTATTCCCTGGAAAATTTCTCTCTTTCACCTTTCCCATCCCATCCATAACTTGGCCATACTTCCTCTCGGTTGATTTCGAGACAGTCCATCCATCTAGAGAGCCAGCCTCCTACCACATCAGTCTCCCTCTAATAACATACCATTCGTCGACCTCGCAATGTCTGGCGCAGTGTGAGTATTCCCCCATCCGTCAACCCCACATCTTACCCCTCCGATGAGCCATTTCGCGACCCCAGAGAGCCCCTCCATCGAGACACAACTCAGAGGCTACAAAAAATCGAAACCACAGTCTTGCTGTCTGGTGTCCGGTGTCTGGTGCCCAATGCCAATTGGTTTTGCTACAACAGCATGTGCAACCTCAAGATTGCTTTGACGCGAGCGTTGCTTTCCATCCATGTCTCCCTTTTGAAATCACTCGAGACTGAGGGCTTGTTGCAGCGCTCGGCTCGCCAGCCTTGCCGGCGGTTTCACCACTTCAGGATCAAGCAATGCTGACAATGATGTATCTCCAAGTGCTGATCTCGGCCTTATCGGCCTGGCCGTCATGTAAGTCTACAGTCCCGTGAATTGCGCTTGTTGAAGCGCCGTGGTGCTAACAGCTCCTTCAGGGGTCAGAACTTGATTCTGAACATGGCCGACCACGGCTTCACCATCTGCGCTTTCAACCGAACAGTTTCCAAGGTCGACCGTTTCCTCGAGAACGAGGCAAAGGGCAAGTCCGTCGTCGGTGCACACTCCACCGAGGAGTTTGTCTCCAAGCTCAAGTCGCCCCGCCGAGTCATGCTTCTCGTGCAGGCTGGCAAGGCCGTCGACGACTGGATCGAGACCCTCTTGCCCCTGCTCTCTGCCGGAGACATCATCATTGACGGTGGCAACTCCCACTTCCCCGACTCCAACCGCAGAACTCAGTACCTCAAGACCAAGGGGCTCCACTTTGTCGGCTCCGGTGTCTCCGGAGGTGAGGAGGGTGCCCGTTACGGCCCCTCTCTGATGCCTGGTGGTGACGAGGCCGCCTGGGGCCCAATCAAGGAGATTTTCCAGGGCGTCTCCGCCAAGAGCGACGGCGAGGCATGCTGTGACTGGGTCGGTGACGAAGGTGCCGGCCACTACGTCAAGATGGTGCACAACGGTATCGAGTATGGTGACATGCAGCTCATCTCTGAGGTACGTCGTCACTGGATATGGATGCACAACATAAAGACAGCGTCGACTGACTACCACAAAGGCCTACGACATCATGAAGCGTGGCCTCGGCCTGACCAACAAGGAGATGGGTGACGTTTTCGCCAAGTGGAACAAGGGCGTTCTGGACTCTTTCCTCATCGAGATTACAAGAGACATCCTGTACTACAACGACGAGTCGGATGGCGAGCCTCTTGTTGAGAAGATTCTTGATCAGGCTGGCCAGAAGGGAACTGGCAAGTGGACTGCCATCAACGCTCTGGACCTGGGCATGCCCGTCACTCTGATCGCCGAGGCTGTGCTCGCTCGTTGCCTGTCCGCGATCAAGCCGGAGCGTGTTGAGGCTTCCACGAAGCTCCAGTTTGTCGGACGTGCTAACAGCTTCGAGGGCAACAAGGAGCAGTTCCTCGATGATCTTGAGCAGGCTCTCTACGCCTCTAAGATCATCTCCTACGCCCAGGGCTTCATGCTGATGCAGGAGGCCGCCAAGGAGTACGGCTGGAAGCTGAACAAGCCCTCGATTGCTCTGATGTGGCGTGGTGGCTGCATTATCCGATCCGTGTTCTTGAAGGACATCACCAACGCTTACCGCAACAACCCTGACCTTAAGAACCTGCTCTTCGACGACTTCTTCAACAAGGCCATCCACAAGGCCCAGCCCGGTTGGAGAGACGTCGTGTCCAAGGCCGCTCTGCTCGGAATCCCGACCCCAGCGTTCTCTACTGCCCTGTCATGGTTTGACGGTTACAGGACCAAGGACCTGCCAGCCAACCTGCTGCAGGCCCAGCGTGACTACTTTGGTGCCCACACCTTCAGGGTCAAGCCCGAGGCTGCCAACGCCAAGTACCCCGAGGGACAGGACATTCACGTCAACTGGACCGGTCGTGGTGGAAACGTGTCTGCCTCCACATACCAGGCATAAGCTGGGGAGAAGCTTGCTAGATAGTTTTAGTCAGAGATTGACCCATCCTTACTCTAGAATCAAAACGAGGGTGTGTCACATAGCATGACCTGACGAGGTAATATGGAATATACAAATACCACCACTTCTGAAGGCCACGCGCGCCACTGTGAGGACCCTCTTGAGACAATAGACTTCCTGAGGCACGACGCTACCATCTAGCTTGCGAGGGCGGCCTGGCGAGTCGTTCCAATTCTAAATAATGTTCGCTCAATTCAGCAGCCTTTGACTCGAGGAGGCCAGCATTGCCCCTCAGTTTAGAGGCTTACGATACGGCGCACAGAGCTTCCAAGGGTGTGTGTCGCTGTTGGTTGTAGCCGATCGATGCCGAGCTGGAGCTCGACGGTCGGCCCAGTCCAGAATCAGGGTGGCTGTCCCATTTATAAGATACGTGTAGCTCCAGCATGAGATGAGAACCATGATTGTTCAACAGCCTCTTGCCTCAGGGAAGCCTGGCAACGTCTTATTCTCCTTGCGCTGTCCTTGTCCTGCTGCCCTGCCCCGGCCTTTGCGCTTCCTGCAGCCGGCTTTGCATGCAGGTGGGTGCCTTGGCTCCTTGCTTACGTAACTGCCAGCTTGCAATTTCTGACCCGCACCCTGGAACTGGCGCGCATCTCTCTGGAGCGCGCTACCGACGCCTTTCCACCATCAGCTGCGTACGTTGGGCGCCTGTCGCGAACACATTCGACCAAAAAGGCACTCCAACCATCAGCGCATGCGCCAACTGCAATTGTGAGCCAACGCTATCTGCAAGCCGCATCATCAACATAGCACGCTGCATGTTGAGCAACAATCCAACCTGCCATCCACAATAGACAGTGCAAGCCTCCCTCGTGGGAGCAACAGCAGCCAAGATGGGAGACCCGAGCCACAACATCAACGAGAAGATGGTCAGTTTGCAGCCCTGCGTGCTCATCGCGCCCTCAATGCATCGCGCAATGCTAACCTGAGTCCCGGAGGTCTAGCTTCATCATCTGCATCTCATCAGCACCTACAGATATGCCGCGATGGCTGATGTTGGCGTGCCTGACGCTTCCAAGTGGTTGATGAGTGCTCCCAAAATCGCCCGCGACACCGCGCCCTTCTTTTGGACCTACCTCGACGCCCCCGCGGACGGGAGTATCATGCTCACCTGGCAACCCTTACAACGCCTGGATACGAACTTTGCAACTGATGGATACATATGGCCATATCCTGAGACATATTACCAGCAGGATCTTGGCAACGGCCTGGTCAGTTCTGCTTTTCGACATGGCTGCGTTGCCTCACAAAGCTGACGCTACATTCTAGGTATTGGAAATGTTTTTCCAGAGGATGGGCTACCGTCAAGGGGAGCAGTTTGCCCAACACTCGAGGAAACGCTTTCGCCTGGTTCCCAAGCAACCTCAGGTGCCTGGCGCCGCCCAGGTCGATCCTAGCCTCTGGATTGTTCACTACGGACCCAACTCGGCCCAAGACCGAATGCCCGTCAATATGATACCCATTGACCCCCGCACACACGCTATGATGCAGGCTCGCATGCAATTACAGAGGGGCGGCCAGATCGCTCGCAAAGAGTTCATGCTTGCTGATCGACTGAACTGGCCGACCATCAATCCCCCGCGGGAGGGCAGAGGCCACCCCATGATGGCCCAACAGCCTCATCCACGAACGATTCCACAGCAGATGGCCTACCCTCCCCAACCGCCGGTTCCAAACAAGCGCGCGAGGACAAACGCGCACCAGAATCAGCAGATGACGAGTGCCGCCCCCTTTATACCTTATGACGATGAAGACGACACCCACCAGGGCGACGTCTTTGATCACATGAGTCCTCGCGACGTCAGCATGGCCAGATACACGCGCAATCACGAGTGGATGGAAGAGGTTCTGGGCTCTGCGTATCGGATAGGGCAGATCACCCCCGCAGATCTTGGTCTTGGCTTGCAGGGAGAGCTTTCATCGCTGACGCAGGGAATTTACGAGGCCTCTGGTGTTGATGCGCATAAGAAACCACCATCCAAGCCAGTGGTCGGTCACCTCGACCCCAAGCTGGCTGGCGAATTCCGCGATAGAGTCTCACAGAAGATCGAGGATGACAAAGCTGAGATGGCACGCCTGAAGGAGCAGCATGAGAAGATGATGGATAAGTTCAAGTCAAACTCGATCCTCAACCGGGCCGAGAAAGACTTGCGCGTGGCTGTTGATGAGACAGGTCCGGAGTTTTGGCGGCTCGAAGGAAAAGAGGAAGACGAAGGGGAGGGCACCACCCAATGGAACGGGAGTGAGCACAGAAAGGTCAGCGATATTGTTGCTGATGTTGAGTCAGCTCTGGGCCGGCATATCGCGGTTGTCAGTGATGTTAGGCGCATCCAAGACGGCGGATACCAGGAGCCAGCGCCCGAGCCTGAGAGTCTTCCAATGCCTCCCGCTGCACCACTTCCGAACGCGAATGGTGCTGGGCAAAGCCAGGCATCCCAGCAAGCGTCACAGGCAGGCTCCCAGGCCAGTGGAGTCCTGGGTGGCGATTCTGATATCGACATGGGTGGAACCGCTGCCGGTATGCTGGATCAGATCCAGGGCGGGACGTCTTCCACTTCTACACCCCAGCCTCAATTACCTAATGTCGCATCGGATGCAGCGACGCCGAATAATGCAGCGACCACACAGGCCACAGCTGAGCATGTCTCGGGCAATGCTTCTGAGGATGTCACAATGGAAGACTCCGATCAAGCGAGGGACGTGAACACAGCTCCAGACCAAGGCACTGAGAGCGGCGACTGGGTCGTCGTGCCCAAAGGCGGCGTGTCACCAAATGCGTCTGCTAGTGCCGCACCTGCAGCGGACTCTGCTCCGGTACCGACTGAGAGCACGGAAGTCAACAAATCTGTTGACGCTGACGACTTTATGAACTCTGCTGGCGAGGCCCTTGACCAGTCGGCTGCAGATGACACTCCCGGGGACTTTGGTGACATAGGCATGGACGATTCGGCTTTCGGAGAGGCCATGTATGGCGCCGAAGTCTCGCGGGACTCAGCTTCAAACACACCGGCAGAGGGCGGCGTGTAAGTATGGCTTATCAATTGTACAGAAAGAGATTCCTCGCCGACAGAAACTTTGACTTCGGGGTGACATGGTTGACAATGGTCGAGGACACAGGAGAGCGCCAGGAGGTGCAGTTCGCGTCTTAGACGGTATTTCTTGAGGCTCGCGAGGCTTGTTTAATTGTCTACATCTGACGTGGGCTCTGAATTTTAGGATTGGTGCGGGTTTGGTATATTTGAATGCAAATTCGACCTACAATGGCATCTCGCTCGATGAGTGAGCAGATGAGGCGCTATGTGGTGCACGCCGAGAAGAGCCACGTTACTGATGCCCGACAGAGGGCAACAATATGACATCAGGAGATAGGATGCATCAAATCAAAATGATCGGTTGCTCAATACACGCACGAGAGCTCGTATTAAGACGTTGGGTCGACGATTTCAATGAAGCCGTGTGCCGAGCAAGGGGGTGTTCGTTTGATCTCCAGAGACACAACGTGTCAGAGCCCCGAACCCCCGGCCCAATTGGCGGAACGGATGCCATCCCAACTCGGAGCCTTTCCTCATGCTTAAATTCAGGCTTAATACTCTGCTGCCATCTGATACGTATTGCTTGCGACTTCCAAGCCCAGCGGGATCCCACGATGGCGAGACAAGGCCCCTCCCTGCATTCAAAGCCCCGTCTCTGTGCGGAGCCGGGTAGGACGTCCCTTGGCTCGTGGCACGGCCAAGCTGGAGGGAAGGTTGGGGGGGGGGGGGCGAAGTCACATCAGCGCGATCAGGGACAACTGCTGTCTGAAGATGAGAATGAGCCATAGTATTGCAGCTGCTGCAGCTGCAGACTGTTGCCCGCCAACCTCGCGGTCGCTAGGCAAAGTCCAACACCGGGCGGTAGAGAGGGTCGTGCAGCTGGCGATGTGCTCCGGCATGTTGGACAAGGAAGGGTACTCGAGCCAGACGCATCATGTTTTAAGCCGCCATCCCAGCGTTGACAGTCTGCCATCGCATGTCCAGACCACATGCACGCTAAGCTCTTGTGGAGCGGGAAAGCTTATTGCATGATTACCCTTGGGATCTGGCTGGTACTAGGCAGGTAAATCATACGGAAGGCGTCGCGAGTTGGAGTGACTATGGCACGGGGCGTATATCATCTCTTTGCCATCACTCCTGGCGGCGACTACAATATACCTAGGGCTTCCTATTGGGACCGGCTAATACTTTCCCGTTGCCTATTCCCTGGAACGACACTCTCTTTCTTTTCTCACACCTAGCCTGCAGGCCAGCTTGCGACGGTTACATTCTTTTTTCTTTTCACCTCACCAGCTCTGGTAGCCGTTCTTTTTCATTCTCTACATCGTATAATATTTCCCATCATGCGTGTGTCAAAAGTTTTAGCAACGATTCTGCTGGGGTTCGCCGTGGTGGAGGCAGCCAACAATGACCAGAGTCAAGGGGGGCAAGACTCAAAGGACGTTAGCACGAACAACGATAATGGGGGTGGTAATGGGAACCAGAAGCAAGCACAAGAGGGCAACAGCGGGAACGACCAGGCCAGTGACAACGGGAACCAGCAAAGCGGCAAGTCCAAGGGGCAGCAGAGCCGAGGCCAACAAAACCAGAACCAAAAAGGGGGGAACCAGGGCAACAAGAACAGCGGCGACAATAGCAACGGCAACAACGGGCAGAACGCTCAGCAGAACGTGACTCAGGGCCTGCAGCCTCTTCCTGGCAAGCCAGAGGCGGCACAGCAGCTGCAGCCCCTGCCAGGCCTCGCGTCCGCGCAGCAAAGCCTCAAGCCCCTGGGCAGCCAGGCCGCTGCCGCCCCAGCCAGTCTGCAAGCTCTACCCGGGGCCCAGGCGAACGCGACCGCAGCACTCAAACCCCTTGGCGGGAACACGACGCCCCCACCACCCGGGTCGGCGTCCTCGACCATCGACCTGGCACAGCTGACGGCCATCGCAAACTCGGCGAACGGGGTGGGCGCCGGCGGAGCGGCCGCCGCGGCGACACCAGGGCTCTTCTCGAACGGCTCCGCCCCGGCGGCAGCGTCACAGGCGGCAGGCCTCCAGCAGCTGCCCGCGAGCACACCGTCGTCGTCAGTCAAGCCCGCCGCGTTCGTGACCATCCCCGGCGGCGAGGTGATGGCCACGGCCACGCCGCCGGCCCAGATACTGCCCGGGGCGGCGCCGCCGCCGCAGGCCGCAGACCTGGAGCCGCTGCCTGGAAGCATCTCATCCGAAGCGAGCCTGATGGCACTCGCGCCGCAGAAAATGACGACAATGACCATCACGGTGGCGGGGGCGGACGGCAACACCGTCCTGGCCACGATGACAGCCCCCGCGAACGCGACCGCGGCGCTGGCGAAGAGCAACGCCACCGCTACTGGCGGCTCGGTGCAGGTGGCTGGGGCTTCGTCCTCGAGGAGCTCGGGGACGGCGGGCGTGGTTGTTGTGCTGAGTGGTATTGTGGGATTGCTGGGTTACTTGATGGGTTGAAAGGGGGGGGGGGATGAGAAAGGGCCATGTTCCGGTGCGGGAGCGGCGAGTGAGGTGAGAGCGCAGATGCCGGGACAGAAGGCTTTGAGGAGCTAGATCTCCTTGACCGAGGTGTAGTCAATTGGAGGAGAACTAGCATCGCTCCTGTAATTTCTATTAGCAATATATTACACCCTTATGTCTGGGAAAATCTTGCTGTCTTTATGGTTTCCTTTCCGTGCCTTGTCAACGTCAAGAGTTGGAACCCCCACCCCATGATTGGCGTCTCTTGATAGCGAGTGATCATGGGTTTATTCAGTAAGCCAGGATACATGAGACTAAGATACGATACTCAAGCGAGTGCTTGTGCTTGTTCATGGATCAAATGGAGAATTTGCTCTCCTGCCAGTCAAGGGCACACCACCCTTCTCAGTGACCAGAATGGGATCTTCGAGCCTGACACCGAACCCGACCTCTCTCCCAACCTTGTATGCCTGTTCACTTGTCACGTATATTCCCTGGACCATGTCAGCGGCATCACTCGTCGCGGGACAAAATGGTGTTGTTAGTCGTCAAAACTTACCGGCTCGTTCGTGACGACCTCGCCAATCTTGAGCTTCTCACTGTTTGCTCCGTTCAGATAAGGATGTTCGTGCATTTCCAAGCCCAATCCGTGGCCCAGCCTGTGCGTGTAGAACTCTGCATAGCCGGCTTCAGAGACAGGCTTCCGTGAGGCAGAATCAACCTCTGAGCACGTCTCATTCGGATGCATGAGGTTGAACCCCGCAGATTGGGCCTCGTGAACCGTTTTCCAGATCCCTTGAAGCTCGTCGCTAACTTGCCCTCCCGAGGGCAAGATTGTCCGCGTCACGTCGCTACCGTAGTCGTGCAGCTTGGAGCCGATATCAATCAGCACGTACTCCCCTTCCTCAAGCGTCTTGCCGTGCTTGCCCCCGTGGGGGTAGGCTGCTTGGTCGCCGAAGAGTACGATAGACCAGAAGCCCTTGGCCACGCCGGCCCGGGCGAACAGGGCCTCAGCCGAAGTCACGACCGTCTCTTGAGTCATGCCAACCTGAATGCATTTCTGCAGTGAGCGGACGAGCCCCAGCGTGAAAGCGTTGATGCCCTTCAGGATCTTGATCTCGGCCTCTGTCTTCACGGATCGGAGGGACTGGATCGCCTCGCTCATCGGGACGACCTCGACACCCGCTTTCTGAAGCCCTGCAGCAATCATGAACCTTGCATGCTCATCCAATACGACCCTGGAGAGGCCAGTGGCCTTTGCCAGGACTTCATACGGCGATTCCTCCTCGGCCCACTCGATGACCGTCTTGTCGCTGTACACCATTTCCAGGCCGGCAATGCGGCCAGCTTCAAACTTGGGAACAAGGTAGGAGAACTGGGCGTCCTTATCCAGGATTATGAGAAAGGGGCGCTCGGAGAGATCGAATTCGTAGGAGACATTGGCGTAGTAAGCCGACGATGCCGACGGCTCGGCGATGAAGGCATCAGCGCCGGCGGCCCTCAGTTCGCCAGCCAAGGTACTCTGCCGCCGAAGATATTCATCACGGCCGATAGGGGCCACGTCCAGGAGCTCGACATGTGGCTGCAGGTGAGACCAGGCGCACGTCTGCAGCGAGGCGGCCGACAGGTCGGACTCGGGCCACCAGAAATCACGATGAAAGTACATGTCTATGGAGGCGCACAGGGCGAAGCCCAGGAAGAAGGCCCAGGCTATGGTCTCGCAGACACGGCCCAGCGCTCTCTTGCCCTTCCGGTGCCTCGGCTTCGGGACCGGCGTTGACGGGAGCAATGGGCGGTGCTCATCCCGGGCCGTCTTGTCCACAGCGAATGCCGACATTGTGGTTCCCAGATGTGATGAAGAAAAGCCACTTCTCCGGGTTTGACTCTGATGGTGATGTCAATAGGTGGGAGTCTGGTGCATTGACAAAAGGGTAGGTGGGTGAAGTCATCGAAGATAGATAAGGGGTGGATCGCCTTGTGGAGGGGAGGCGACAGGGGTAGGGTTATCCTGCCAAAGTAACGTCGCAAACTGAATTGAATCTTGGTCATTCAGTGCACTGATAAGCTCTTAATTGACTGAAGTCTCATTTCTTGCGAGTATCTCAGTATCCTCAATCATTCGACTTTTACTCCAACACTGTCTGGCTGAGAAATAATCAGGCGCAAGCAACATCCGAGGCGAGGGACAGAGGTTGCGAGGAGTCCGGAACGCAACTCTGAAAACAACCAAGAGGGCCGTCCGTCACTTGGCCTTCCCAATAGCCAGCCTACCACATCCAGTATACAACCGCAGTAATCACACCCACCTACTGTATAGGTTGACCATGCTCTCCCGTTTCCCTTGGAAGACCCCAATCTACCAAAACACAGGCTCTGTGGCCCGGGACCACCTAGCCAGCGAGCGCACATTTCTAGCATGGATCCGGACTGGGCTCGGCTTCATAGCTCTTGGGATCGCCATCGAGCGCTTCTCCCAGCTCGATCTGAAGGAGCTGCTGAAACCATTGCGGCCACCACGGCAACAGGACCAGAACGCAAAAAGCGAGACTGTTGACGACGGGGATGAGCCGCAGAAGGAGCAGTCGCAGGTCATCGTGGGCACTCTGATGGCACTTGGCTCCGGCTCAATCGTTTACGGGACGTCGCGGTACTTCTCAAACTTGAAATTGTTGGAAAAGGGCCTCTTCAAGCCTGCTTACCATGGATCCGCATTCCTTGCCGCCTCCGTAGCCGGTCTAGCTGGCGGTGTTTACGGGAGCTCAATATCAAGGCGATGGCGGGCGCAGCGGGAGCGTGAGGACATGAAGAGTTCTCCTTGAGCAGATCCTGGATACAACGCCCGCCCACGTCACCACCTGGGCTCATCGACGGATCCAGATGTGGATTGGATCATCCGGCGCCACAAGTACGAGATATGCATTTACTTAGGAACTACACGGCTTATATCTTACTCACAGTATGCTGCTCGAAGCAGATTTTCACCGGTGACCCGAGAGAAGAACTCTATTGCCATATATGCTAAAAGCTGCAGAACACCAATGAAACAGACATGTTATGCAAACAGAAAATTTCAGGCTCGTGCGAATGCGAAACGCCAGAGCTCCAGAAGGCCAAGTCTTCGCGGACTCTATACAAAGCACCACTTATGCGCCTGACAGACCGTCCCGAATATTGTCGTACTGGCTCGTCGGATAAGTCAACAGGTTCACCTGGCCATTGAGTCTTCCGAGCTCCTCGGCCAGCGTTCCGACCAGGCTTTGGTTCCCTTGCTTGTCACCACTCGCCTCCCAGAAGAAAGAGCCCGCCAATCCTTTCTTCTTCAAGTATGAGCCCTTGTTCTTGGCGCTGCCGACGTTGTCGTACGAGATCAGCTCCTGTGACGAGGCATCATAGCTGTAGCTCGCCCCGGCCGTCTCGTCGTACAGCTCAGTCGCGCCGGGGCGCGGCAGGTCTTTGTACAGCCAGAGGCCTGGGGTCTGAAGCGCCGCGGAGCCTGGGCCAACCCCGTGGAAAGGCTGGCCGAGGCCGGCTGTCGAGTCAAAGCCCCGTCCGTAGGTTGGCAAGCCCAGGAGAATCTTTGAGGCCGAGACGCCCATTGCGATATAGTCGCTGATGGCCTTGTCGGTGCTGTACTTGGTGTCAGCCGGATGGCCTGGGTCGGGGTAGAGATTTGCCTGGTGGCCCGAGGTTGTGTCCCATGATCCGGCGTAGTCGTATGCCATCAGGTTCCAGGAGTCGAGATATTGATCGGCCTCCTTCATGTTCAGGACGTTGTAGTGGTCAGGCCCGGCGGAGCTGGCAACGGTGAGGAGGAAGTGGTACCCCGGCGCGTTGGCGGCCGTCCAGGCATCGAGCTGCTTCCGAAGCTCTCCCAAGAGCTTGACAAAGTCGGAGGCCTCGGCCGGGTTCTCAGGATACTCCCAGTCGAGATCGATCCCGTCGAAGCCCCAGTCCGTGACGAGCTCCACGGCGCTCTGTGCGAAGGTCTGGCGCGCCGTGTTGCTGGCCGCCATTGCTGGGAACCTCGGCGAGTCGTTCCATCCACCAATGGAGAGTATGACCTTGAGCTGGCGGTTTTGCTTCTTGAGCAGGTACAGTTGCTTCACGCAGCCATACGCGTTGTTTCCAACGTCGTTCCATGAGTCTGTGGAGTAGTGCTTCTGCAGGTCGGCGTACGAGTCCGAAGAACTGACTTTGCCATCGCTGCCGAATGAGGCGAACGCATAGTATACACGAGTAAGCTTGGAGGCAGGGAGGGCTTGAGGCTGATAATCCGCGCCATATATCCCCCTTCATGAATTTAGTTTGAAGCTCCTTTCAAGCTCCTCGAGGGAGGGAGGAGGGGTAATCGAGTTACTACTGACCAGTTGGTGAAGTACAAAGAATTCTCATAACCCGAAGACGCAGGCAATCCATAACCCGAAGACGCAGTAGAAGAAGGCTTTGGTAGGATCGAGCTGTGCGGCAAGGCGGACGAGGAGTTGATCGAGGGCAATGAGGAGTTACCGTAGGGCACGGGTTGCGTGGGATGGCCATATCCAGGTCGGACGACCGTGGGTAACAAAGCAGCTTGCCCAGGACCCAAAGATGCTTCTGGCTCTGTCTTGAGGTCCGAAACCTTGGTTTGCAGTGGTTTTTGAACAGTGATGGTACTGGTCTCTGTGCTGAAGACTGTCACCGTTTTCGTGACGGCTTCATCCTGAGACTCCGCCGGGGCATTATCGATCGTCCGGACGACGGTGAAAGTGCTGGTAACGGTCACTGCAGCTGGTGCTGTTACAGTAATTGTGGTCTGTTCAACACAAATATTATCATCCCCTGGCTGGCGCTGGGGGATGGCTGCCACTGACACAACAACCAATAACGAGAGAGCAAGAGTAAATGGAGTAAGAGCAATCATTCTCGTATTCGCGCTGTAAAAAGCAGAACAGACTGATCCTATAACTTCATCATGATTGTCGTTCTGGAGCCGAGAACGGCTCTTACATAGTATCGTCTTGGGCTCCCTCGACATCAGCCCTCGACATCAGCCCTCGACATCAGCCCTCGACATCAGCCCTCGACACCAGCCCTTGATGACCCTCAGCCTCAGCCTCGTCTCTGGTGATGTAAAGGAATGCAGGTGTGTGTCGCTAGCCTCGCCGAGCAGTCGACAGGAATGCCGAGGCAACGCGCACCCACGTGCGCGAGCGCAGAGAAGAGTGAGACATCTTCCGCCACCTAGCCCCTCCAGGAACTTCCGCTCTCCCTTTTCAACCCCCTGAATATTGAAAGACACATGACTGACTGGATACGAGAAAAGCTTGACTAATAGGACAGCTAGACCGTGGCTGGCCGGTCATGGCACGTCCGAGTGGGCCAGGTGTCGAAGAAAATCGACGGAGACTGAAGAAGAGGGAGGGTCCATCGTATGATGTGTACAAGTGGACTTTGTTCTCTCGACAGTGTCAACCTCCCCAGTGAAAGTGACGTGAGTGGGCAGTGGGCATGCCCAGGTCTGGCTTCACCTTGACGAGAAACTCTGAAAAGTATTGCTGGTAGATCCCTTCGGCACCTCACATTGCTGATTCTTACAGAAATGATCGGCCAGTGGTACTGGTATGCTATCATGTCACCGAGGCCCAGTATAAGAGTTGAGGCCTATCAATGGTGTACCAGAAGAAGTGAGTTGGAAACAGGATATCGATTTGTGGGAGAAAACGGTTGGAATGACAGAGGATCTGAGAACTGAAAGACGTCCCGTAGAAGGATTTGAAAAGTGCAAGTGAGAGAAAATTTGGAGCAATAAGGGCCAAACCATGGCGTGTCAGTAGATTGAGCACAACCAGGGGATTTGTATAGAGGAATTGGTGCACCAGAAATACCCACTCGCTATATCTAAACCTTGACTTGCATTTGAAAGATTGGACCAAGCGAAGCCACCTTCGCCTAACCGGGAGGTCTCATGTATTCGGGTATCGTCTAATCATTCCTAGCCTGACCTTTTGACCTTCTACTCCGTGAATTTGTGGATAGCCGCGCGCTGACGATTTCCACTCTAGATCGAAGTCTTCTCCAGGCTTTTGGCCAGATCGTCCACCTCCTTGTCCTTTTGCTGAATGACAGGTTCCTCTTGAGCCTCTTCAGCCTCCTTGACCAGCTTCTCGGCCCGCTCTTCAGGCCCGACGTCTTCCTCCTCGTCCTCTTCCTCCTCCTCTTCGTCAGAGTCCTCGCTCTCGAGGTCGCTCAGACTGTCCAGGCCCCAGTCGTCCTCAATGACAATGTCTCCGCCGATCTTCTCCTTGCGCTCCTCCAGAAGCTCTTGCAGGAGAATGATGCCCTCATCGTCCTCGCTGAGCTTGTTTCCGTTAAGCTCGATCTTCTTGAGTGCTGGGAGAGCCTCTGTCGCGGCCTTTGCCAGGCTTGCCACACCCTTCGAGGTAATCTCGTTGTACTGCAGCCGCACAATCTCCAGGTTCTTGTTCTTGCCTTGAGCAAGAGCCTCACCAAGGAGAACACCACCTTTGGCACCCAGGAGCGAGTCTCCAACTCCCAACTCCTTCAGCTGAGCCCAGGTGGGCGTGACCTTCGCAAGGGCCTTCGCGCCCATTAGCGTGAACGTATTGTCCTGTAAATCCAGCGTGACCAAGCCTGAAGCGTTGTTCAAGCCTTGGCTGAGAAGGTGCGAGATGCCCTCCTGACGAATACCATTCTGCACCATCTTGACCTCCTTAAGCTTGCTGTGCAGGCTGAAAGCCTTGGCCCACGCGGTCATGCTGCCGTTCTCCAAGCGGTTGCGCCCGCAGATGACAGTCTCCAGGTCAGGTACTGTCTTTCCTTCCTTGCGCGCGGTCTCCTTCTTTTCGTGAAGCTCGCTCAACGCATCGGCGACAAGAATGCCTGCATGAGGGCCCAGGCCGTTGTTGTTCAGGTAGAGGTGCTGCAGGGGCACGTGTGCCGCGAGGAATGCGACAAGGGGCGCTTGAGTATTGAGACCGAAGGCATTGTCGTTCAGGTTTATCGTGTGGAGGTTTGGCAGGTTAAGGATGGACGTGAGCAAGTATGAGAGGGCCTCGGGGATCTCGCTCAGTAGACGGCCGGTGAAGATGTCGGCGAGGTTTGCGACCTGGCCTCCTTGTCAGTATGCCCGAATCACTACCTCAACGGCCTGCGAAACATGGTCACTTACCTGCAACGACTTCTTCGTAGCTAGGATCTCGCCCAGAAGCTTGCATGCGCCAACTCCGAGAGTGTTCCCAAGTAGTCTTATCTCCTCCAAGTCGTCCAAAGCCCTCAAGTCCTTGATGTGAGGCTCCAGGTCCTCGGCTGTGGTCAGCTTCAGGCCCTTGCCTTCGAGTGAGAAGACCTTCTTGGAATCCGCCATGGTTGTATGAGGAGCACAGAGAGCTGGGACTCGGGCAAATGGGAAGATTCGTACAGAGCCGGGTTGTTTCCGCTGGGATCTGGCAGGCAGTTGCAGAAAGCGCGAGTAGACAAACTTCAAACCAGACGAAGGCGGCGAGCCCAAGGTCACTCCAGTCACTGGTCGTGGTGGGGGTGGGGCAAGCACTGTGGTTGCCCCTTGCAGGGGATCCAAAGTCAAGAGCACTCGATGAACATGGACATTATTAGTGGTCGCATTTGCTCCAGCAGCTGCCGCCAGCCGTCGGCCGTCGGCCTGTTTGGTAGGCAAGCTACCTCAGCCGTAGGCATGTGCCTTTCGCAGGTTCATGTAAGTCGCGCCGCTAGGATTGCACGCCTCTAATCCTCTCATTCCCATTATTCTCTGTCATTTAGAAACCCCAAACATCATCCAGGACTCAGTTCACTGCCTGCGCCTCGGTCTTCAAATCAAATCCGCCGAAGGGCAACACTCATGCTGCGGAAACGGTAACGTCGCGAGACGTAGAGACTAACTAGCAAGCTTGCCTCTCTCATAGCTGCGTTGCTCTTGGTCTTCGGTCGACCTCGTGTTCACCAGGCTGTGCGCCAGCATCAGCAACACCCTGAACCCTTCTGCTGCGTGGAAGAAACCACCCCAGTGCCATTGATGGCCACGAAGTATCACTGATCTCCCAAACGAACCGAAGATTGGTCAAGTGGCTTCCAGCTTCGACTGTGATTTCCGAACAACCCCCTAGCAGAGGTCACTTGCGAGTTACGGCGGCCTACGCCCCCTGCCCCTAGCTCTGAACCATCAGCGCTTGACGCCGCGCACGACTCTACCGACACACATAATGTCCGACTCCTCACTGTCGTCGATGTCCTCCTCGGAGGCGGGCGATGAGTACGAACAAGTCACTCACGACGTGACAATGGACGAGACCGAGCCGCCGGCGAAGCGCCTAAAGCTTGGCGACGTAGGCTCCGCGACTCCTTCGGCTGTCGTCGCTGAAGCGGATCCAGACCCAGATCCAGAAGTCGAGACAAAGGCAGATGATTTCGATGATGCCATGTCGATATCCTCCGATTCATCGGGTGACATACCCAGCTCACCCGCAAACGCGCGTCTCGAGGACGAGGATTTTCAACCGCAAGTGACAGTGTGCGTTTGGGAGGACTGCGACGCTGGGGACCTGGGGACAATGGATAGACTGGTCAAACACATCCACGATGAGCACATAGAAGGTCGGCAGAAGAAATATACCTGCCAGTGGATTGGCTGCAGCAGGCAGGGTGCCAACCACGCCAGTGGATATGCTTTGAAGGCCCACATGCGAAGTCACACACGAGAGAAGCCTTTCTTCTGCTACCTCCCAGGTAAGGCTCAACCTTGCAGCACGTGGTCATGTACAGTATAAGATGCCTCTAACATGTGCGAACAGAGTGCGACAAGTGTTTTACTAGATCCGACGCGCTCGCGAAACACATGCGAACAGTTCACGAAACAGAGGCCCTTCGACCATCCGATCCTGTACCAAAAGGCTTGCAATCTGGTGGCGCTGCTGGCAAGACCCCGAAGCTGAAGATCATCATCCGCACGCCGCAATCGCACGCCGCCGGACAGGATGACGCTGTCGAGGATGGACATAGCGGGGATGAAAATTCAACAGAGCACTTGACCCAGCTGACAGAAAAGGACGGTTTCACACCGCGGGAGCTGGAAATGAATTGGCAAAAACTTCACGCCGTTTGTAGAAGCCAATTGCAGTGGGCGCAGGAGGACGCTGAGACCCTAAGAAGCGAATGTGAGAAATGGGAAGATATAGTGAAGAAAGCTTGGCTGGAGAAGGAGGTTCTTCTGGGTCAGACCATCAAGAGTGAACTTGGCTGGCATGAGCGCAGACAAGCTATCTTGACAGGAGCCACGGATATCGTCGTCAATGGAGGCGCTTCTGAGGCGACATCTGCACCTGCGGCAACTTCCACTACCAATGGCGCGGCTGGCGGAGGCAACACAACGGAGGACTAGAGTTCCAGTAACGAAAGCACGCAGCCTCGCGAATCTAGTCGGTCGTATTCACCTGCCTCAGACCACCTTCAAGTGACATCTGGAAGCCTGTTGGACAACAATGAGTTCCCATCTTTCGGTTCTGTCCTGGCTCAAACCGTCTCGCCCAGATCGCACAATTCTCTGGATCCAAGCGAGGACGAAGAGCAAGCTAGGGATACTCATTCCTCCGGATATTCAACAGAATAGACTAGGCTAAAAAGGAAATTGTGACCGGTTCAAGTTGGCCCACTATGGACGGGCAAAAAAGCAAGGCTATGGGGCGGGAGAGCACTTGTCGAGCGACTGCTCGAGGATAGGCTCGATGGACATCGAGAGAGACATGAGTCCGAAGCACGGCCAAAAACAAAACATTATAGGGCGTTTATGATCATCGGTCGGAAAAATTACGACAAATGCGAGAAATGCTTATGGAGTTCAGGAGTTGACTGTAGGATCAGCTGCAGGAGGGTGGTCAATGGCAGTTTCCGATACACATGATTCCGATGGTTTATTCTTCTCGCAGGGGACATTTAGGAATCGTACTCTTACGGAAGACGTGCGTATTTGTCACGGCATCACTTCATTGCATACAGTAAAATCGAATCCAAAATTCCAAAGTCTGTCACGCAATCAAGAACACGCGAGTCTCTGTTCTCGTTACTTTCCCATCAACAGCCGTAGAACTGAAACTCGAATACCTCTACGACTCCTTGCCCTTCCTCTTGCTCGCTTCTCTATTCCTGAATGGGAATCCACTGGTCCTCTTGTCCGCCCCTGTTCTCTTGCTAATATGGCTGCCAGCACCGAACATTAGACACCACAAGCCAAATGACGCCAGAAGACCGGATCCCACCGCGCCAAGCAGGAAGCCTCCAGTGTTGGTCGCGTTGAACCTGGCATAGCTGTAGAAAGCCGTGGATGAATGGTATAACGAGGAGAGAAGGATCACAGCATTCGCGAACGGAGAGATGGCGTCCGCCGGAGCTATTATAACATTAGAACAGGGAAGACATATCCAGTGCTGGGTCGTTGAACTTACTATCTGTTAGGGAACTCAAGGGCACGGCTCCGGTTAGACAGACGACGACAACGCCAAGGGTGAGCTGTGCGAAGCCTAGAGACCGCGCGAAGTATTGTTCAACAACTGGCCCGAAGTAGTCAGCACTGTTCAGAGTATGTGATGCTTGTACTGGGCCCTACGCACGGTTGGCATGTTGGTAATCTGGGGTGAGTAGTGACGCGATAAATGTCGGCCACAAGATCAGAGGCACGGCCTGGACGGAAAGCCAGGCCAGCGTCGTGAAGCTGTAGGCCGAGACGGCCTATGGAAGGTTGTCAGGCAGACTCTGATGTCGTGAGATCCATTCCACTTACATCCATCCTTGTAGATCGCCTGAGTAGCCCTGAGACTTGGTAAGTATTGATAGGTTCTGCACGCTGAAAAGCAATTGATAGTGGTTGGTTATGAGCTCTGTAGCAGACTTGCAATAGATATTCACAAGCCAGACTTCAGTCTCGACTACAGTAGAACGGGTCACTCTGCGGGCACTGCGGGCACCTAAATTGGCGACCAGGATACGTCATTCTTATCGTGTACTTAGGTACCTGGGTATAACGCGGCGAATCACGAAAGGCATAATTGGGCCTCTTCTCTCCCTGTTAGTGGATCTATCGACAGGGATACCCACCTGTAGTCCGCCACTATCCGATGTCGCATCGACTTTTCGAGCCTCTCGAAATTTCGCATTATCAAGCAAACTGATTGACTTAGTTATCTCCGGCAGGAACTAAACTTTCCCTCGGACACATTCCCTTCTCTTCACACACACAAACACCTATATGCTGCAGAGCTTTCAAACTCTTGGGAGACTTTCATGTTATGACACGCCAATAATCTTGCTTCGTCACATGGATGCGACTTGAACCATCGTCTCTGCAACCCCTAATCTGCAAAACTGCCCTCGCCACCCAAGTTGGCCGCGACCTCCAGCCTCCTCCCTCCTCCCCTTGGACAAACCCTCCCACCACCATGTCCGCGATCCTCTCAACCGACGCCCTAAACGACTTCATCTCCCCCTCCGTAGCCTGCATCAAGCCCATCGAGAACCTCCCATCCCAATCCCAAGACGACCCCTCCCTCGAACACGAAGTCATCCTCGGCGGCCAGCAACAACCCCCGGGATCCACAGCCACGTCCGCCGACGGCCCCTCAAAAATCTCCCTCACAGACTGCCTGGCCTGCTCCGGCTGCGTCACCTCCGCCGAGGCCGTCCTCGTCAGCCTCCAGAGTCACAATGAGGTCCTGAGTGTGCTAGACGCCGCCCCGGCTCTAAAGGTGCGCGGGCCCGACGCAAGCGGGCACTTCAGCGTCGACGGGTTGGAAGACCCAAATGCAAAGCTGTTTGTAGCCAGCGTGAGCCCACAGACTAGGGCGAGCTTGGCTGCGGCTTGCGGGGCGGGCACGACGGAGAGTCAGGCCGGGAACATGATTGAGGAGCTGCTGAAGGGCGAGCAGGGGCTGAGGGCCGGTGGGAATTCCAACAACGGATTTTCCTGGGTCGTCGACACAAATACAGCTCGGGAGGCGTGTCTTGTCCTTGGAGCCGATGAGGTGCGGAAGGGTGATGCCGCCCTTTCAACGCCTATACTCACATCGTCATGTCCGGGCTGGATATGTTACGCCGAGAAAACACACCCACATGTCCTACCTCACTTGTCGCGGGTGAAGTCTCCACAGGCGCTAATGGGCACTCTTCTGAAGACGACGCTGAGCAAGAAGTTGGGAATAACGCCGGACCGCATATGGCACTTGGCGGTGATGCCATGCCTTGACAAAAAGCTCGAGGCAAGCCGGGAAGAGCTCACTGACAGCGTGTGGGCGGGCGATGGCAAGCCTGGTCGAGGAACGCGAGACGTCGATTGTGTTATCACCAGCAAGGAGGTGTTGATGCTCTCGGAATCGCGAGGTATTGACTTTTTTGGTCTACCCAAAACTCCAATGTCACAAACGGCTACTCCATTCCCCGACCCAAGGCTCCACAAGTTCCTCTTCTCTCAACGAAGAGGCCAGCGCCAGTCACCCGCTTCGGGTACTTCGGGCGGGAACCTTCATTTCATCCTTCAGGATATGCTGTCCAGACACCCTGGTGCACAGCTCCAAGCTGTGAGGGGTCGAAACGTGGACGTCGTCGAGTATATCATCTCATCCCAGTCGGGCGAACCACTGTTCAAGGCGGCGAAGTACTACGGCTTCCGAAATATCCAAAACATCGTCCGCAAGTTGAAGCCAGCCAAGGCTTCGAGAATGCCCGGGGGGAGACCTTTCGGCTCCGCAAGAAAGCCCGCAGCCCAAGCCAGGAGTCTAGACTATAGCTATATAGAGGTGATGGCTTGCCCAGGCGGTTGCACCAACGGAGGAGGTCAGGTGAAGGTATCAGACCCCTTGATCATTGAGCGCAACGGCTGGACTTCTAATCCGGGCCCAGAGGAGCAGAAGCAGTGGTTGGCGCAGGTCGATGAGGCATACTTCTCTGCTTCTGACTCGGAGATTGAGGATGCAGATGTGTCTGCACAAAGTGGAGGTGGCGCAGAAGATTTGGTTGATGGAATTTCTCCTTCGTACATTCGAGATACCCTGGCGCATTGGTCGGATATGACGGGCATAGATCTGGCGAGGTTGGCGCGTACAAGCTTCCGGGAGGTAATCAGTGACGTCGGAAAGGATAACGACGACAAAGCGAACGTCGTCCAACTGGCCGGAAAGGTTGGCGGAGGATGGTAGTTCAGCACAGACGCACTGAAATGCAATCATCCCTCTTTGGCGCCACGATTGGCAAATCCAAACCCACCTCGACCGCTCTCATCTGGTCCCCTCGGCGTCCGAATTGCGTGCTCTGGGCCACGGGGAGGCGAGGAGGTGCCAGCCCCACGCGGTTGACGAGAACCTGGCTTCGAACCAGCATCAGGGTCGAAGAGTTCCCGAAATGGACTCCCCGTGTTGCCCGGCCGTCGGTCCTGTGCCTCAGGCTTGTTGTAGTTCTCCTGGTTCCGCTGGCCACCGCGCCCGCCTCTCCCACCTCGTCCGCGGCCACGGCCCCGGTAACTCCCTCGGCCGCCCTCCCCTGTGAGCGGAGGTGTTGTGGTCCCTGGCGTAGATGTCCCTGATGATACCCCTGATGGAGTCTCACCGAATATCTTTGCGCGCGCCTCCTCGTATTTGCGCTGCTTCTCCTCGAGTTCGCGTTGCTGGCGCTCCCGAATTTCCTCGGGCGTTGGCTGCGGCGGCTTGTCTTCCTCTTCCTCGACGTCGTCCTGTATCGTCAGCTTCTCCATGCCCGTCACAGGGTCTTTCGTCTTGACCGTCTTGGGCGGTGGCTTGCGGCTGAGGAGCTTCATCTGCGGCTTGAAGCCTTGGGTAAGTGGGACGTTGCTTGTGGCGGCTACGTGGTACATCTCCGGGGGTGCCTCGCTGGTCTTATGTGAGTACAAGTGGTCTGAGAAGCAGGGGCTTTTGAGGAATCCAATGAACATACGCTGCTTCCCATATTTGGCGGTTCAGCTCGCGGTGCTCGGCCCAGCGCTCCGCCTTGGTCTTGGGTGCTTGGGCTGCAGGACGCTCCTTTTCTCCTGCCTGGGCCGCCCTGTCGGCCTGTCTCTCCCAATCCTCATCCCATGCGTCGGGTATTTTCTGGTTTCCCATATTCTTGTCCTGCTTTTGTCGCCGGTCCTTGTGCGGTCAAAATCTTCTATAATTCTCTAGTGTCGCTGCTGGAACTCGCTCATTGCCAGCTACGTGTGTTCGATATCTTGTATGTGAGCGATATGATGTTTGTTCAAGGGTGACATCGAAGAAAAAAGTTGACTGTCTGCGTTGATGAGGGCGTTGGAGAGAGTGGTGGTTCAATTCCAAGCACGACCTTGGAAGAGAGGAAGTCGGCCATTGAACCTTGAAAGCCCCTAATTAAACTGAGAGACCTAGCCCGCAAGTGGGCTGGTTCCCTGTATTTTTAGCGCGCCGGGGGCTGCAAGGTTTCGCGGGGCTTATCGCTCAGCTGCAGGGAGCTCCAACGTCGCAATGGGTGCTTATCGGTGACTCTACGGCTGCCCCTCCAAACTTTTCCATCTCAGGCCTGCAGCACTGTAATTAAGTACACCGCTGCAGCACCGATCTCGCCCAGGAATTTTTGTTGAAATTTCGCTGGTCTCCATCTCGTGTTGTTGTCATAGTCAGAATTTCTTCCACCTTCAGCATCTCACAAGTTTCAGTCAACCTTCCTGTGCCCCGTTCCCTGCTCTCTACAGCTCCACATGTGAGTAACTTGGTGTCATTGAAACTCCAGGCCCAACCATTGACCTTTAGCCCTTGATCTTCTTTCCCCTTGCGACTCGTCATCTTGCCCTACAACTCCCGGCAGCGCATCAATTGACTGTTTGTTAGCCCAATTACCCCAGAAAGTACCACAATGGCGAAGGGCAAGGTGTGCTTGGCCTACTCTGGTAAGTCAATGGCACCTGAATTGAGATGACGACCATGAAAGCTGAGCAATTACCTAGGTGGGCTTGATACCAGTACCAGTGAGTGTGTGGAAATATTTTCCAGCCACAGCAATTACACTGACGCCTTGCCTTAAAAGTCCTCGGATGGCTCCTGGAGCAGGGATATGAGGTTGTCTGCTTCCTGGCCAACGTTGGCCAGGACGAGCCTTGGGATGAGGTTCGGGCAAAGGCCCTGAAGATTGGTGCCACCAAGATGTACGTGTTGCTTGCTATAGGGTACATGTCAAGCCTTGTTAACAGAAACCGTGCGAAAGGATCATTGAGGATCTTCGCAAGGAGTTCGTCGATGAGCTCTGCTTCCGCGCTATCCAGTGCAACGCTATCTACGAACAGCGATACCTCCTGGGAACATCTCTGGCCCGCCCAGTCATCGCCCGCGCTCAAATGCGAGGTATGTATACATAGCATGGAATTTCTCACCTAAACACAATCTTACTTTACTGACTGGTTTACCAGCCGCCGAGCAGGAGGGTTGTGACTTTGTCTCGCATGGCTGCACTGGCAAGGGCAACGACCAGGTCCGCTTTGAGCTTGCCTTTTATACCATCAACCCTGACATCAAGGTATGCCCATTCAGAAACGCGCTGCAAAAGAATTCTCTGACAAGAAGTATCACAGGTTATTGCACCATGGCGTGACCCTACCTTCTTCAAGCGTTTCGCGGGTCGCAACGACCTGCTCGACTTCGCGGCCGAGAAGGGCATTCCTGTTTCCAGCACCAAGGCCAAGCCATACTCCATGGACGCCAACATGGCCCACTGCAGCTACGAGGCCGGCATGCTCGAGGATCCGGACCAGACACCCCCCACTGACATGTGGACGATGACTGACGACCCGGAGACTGCTCCCAACAAGCCTGAGGACATCAACATCACATTTGATAAGGGCATTCCCGTCAAGCTGGATACTCTCGCTGACGGCAAGACTTACACCGAGAGTGTCGAGCTCTTCACCAAGCTCAACGCCCTCGGAAAGCTTCACGGAGTGGGTCGCATCGACATTGTTGAGAACCGATTCATCGGCCTCAAGTCCCGTGGCTGCTATGACTCACCCGCCATGACCATCCTCCGCCTGGCTCATCTTGACCTTGAGGGTCTCGTCCTCGACGGACAGCTGCGTTCTCTCCGTGACACTTTTGTCACCCAGAAGTGGAGCGAGCTTCTGTACAATGGCATGTACTTCTCTCCCGAGCGAGAGTGGCTCGACACCTGCCTGATCGCCGCACAGGAGCGTGTCAACGGTCTCGTCCGCCTCCGGCTCTACAAGGGCAACGCATATGTTCTGGGCCGCAGCTCCGAGACTGAGAAGCTGTATGATGCCGAGGAGGCCTCGATGGATACTCTCGACAACTTCAGCCCCGAGGACACCACTGGGTTCATCGGCATCACGTCTATCCGCCTCAAGAAGTACGGTTTGCAGAAGCGGGCTCAGGGTGGTCTCACATACTCCAAGTAGATTTACTCTGTTGACACTTTGTCTGAGGAAATACGAACCTTATGGGCCTCCGACCATGTCCCTCATGTTGCGCTGGTGAGATGTAGGCAGAAACGAGCGTTGCTGTTTCTCGTAGCCAAAGACAATGAGACAAGTTCCTCAGGGCTATTGCTCTTGTTAATTCCATAGGAAGGGTTGTGTCCAATGCCCCTCCAATGTGACTTCGTGAGCCAGCTGTGTGCGCCCGCTACCCAGTCAAGTGTAAATGCGGCTGTTTGGATGGCAGTTTCTGGCGGATCCTCGTGCAGGGATCCCTTGTCCAGGCCCAGAGTGGTGGGGCCGCCATCAGGGTCCCCTTCAGCGTCACTTTACTACACCTAGCTCAACTACACCTCACCTCAGGTACTGGAGTCAACCTAAGTTTCTGAAGCCCGTGCACCATATTTTGCAACCCATTACCGTCTCACAATCAGTAGATCCCTTATCTTGTCACTCGTCGAAGAGTCGAGATCGTCCCTCGCCGTCGCAAACAGATCTACACCTCAGGATGAGTTCGTCTTCAGACGCGATCATGCTTGACAGCCCAGCGCAGACGCCCACTCCCAAGAGCCACAACCCAAGCCAACCTCCAGCCACCAACGGCGCAAACGGCGATATCACAATGTCGGAGACGGCAGCGTCCAACAGCTGGCTCAACAATCAGAAGTGGAGGGACGAATACACCTCAGCAACCAACAGGCTGGAGCACCGATCGTTCAAGACTCGTAATGACCCCTTCTTATCTCACCACCCTCTGCCCCCCCCCCCAACCCATAGCTCCGCGTCTATTTCTAATGCAAGAAACTCACTCAGCTCGCGATCCCATGTTTCCACCCATGGCTCAGAATGTACCAGGAATGTCTCCAGATTTGGAATTGCGCTTGCGAGACCTTGTTGCAAAGCTGAAGAATTAGGGCAGGGAGATGATGGCTTTGAATGCCGACACCGGGATCTCGTTCTTGGACGAGCACGAAAGCTCACACTATGAGCTCGACAAGTCCAAACTATTTGGTCAGTGTGGTTTGAGAGATGGCCACATGTTTACAGTCAGTCATATGCAATACTGACAGGGCAAACCTGGCGAGTAGCACTCAACTGCACAATCTAGATTGACAACGTGAGATTGCCATTTCAGCATCAGGGATTTTCAGTAAGACTCTCCGGTATCATAATGGACGAATTTCTGTCTGAAAAGAGTTGTCATTCATGTGGTGCTCCTGGTTAGCAGCTTCTACTCTTTGCTGCTCTTGGTCTGAAGAGGCAAGAATGCTATGCTGTGCCATCTGGAGTGTCGATCCTCCCATGATCATGATGTTGTTTGGTAAATGAACGAGACCAGCCCTCACCACAAGCTCGTCTTTTATTCATCAAGCATCCTGTGAGAATCTTGGCATGCTTTCGAGTGCCTGTTATGGTGCCCAAGAACGGATCAATTGACTGCTGCTCCTTTCTCTATCGCTGAGCCGAAGTATATTTCGGGCAGCCATTGCCCTGAGCAAATGCCCCTAGTGGCGCTATTGTCCAACACATCATTTTCAGCTTCGTTTCATGAACTTGAATCATGGCCAAGTCAGTCTGCAAAACGGTACTGCTCTCTCATTTTCCTCTCTCTCGTATGACATGGTTTGTGCCTTGAAATAGTATCCATCCCATCAAACACGGTCCCACGCGAGGTTGCCTCATTGAACACTACTGAAGTACCTGGGGAAGACTGTCACCACGCAGCTGTCCCATAAGGAGCACATTCAATGTTCTGACCGAGACAGACACCGATAGTTATAATATCCAAAGTTGCTATCAGATGATCCGCGGTTCATGCCCTTGATTCGAGAAGGGTTACCTACAATGTATTGTCCTATAGCTTCTCCTCACACTCACTTCACATCTCATTATGCCAGTTCTCAATAGGTCCATCAGTGGTCTCATCATTTCGCCATATACGAGCGCTCGTCTAAATCTTCACGCGACGAGCAATTCTTGAGAAATACTACATTGTCGCTTGTGAAATAGAAGACATGCCTGCAAGAGACAATCAATTGTGAAAGCAAATGAATGGGTTTTCTTATTTCTTTTCTAGGCAAGTGATGTCCCATTGGCCACTGACTTGTTCCACTATTGTGACGTTGGGAGAATGGGGGCAAAGTCATTGTGAAGTGGCTGGGTATGTTGCGCACCGGTTTACATTGGTCACCCCATTGTTTCCTCTGGTCTGAACAGGGCCTGAACACGCGAAAACTTCCTAGAGATCTGATCTATATAAAAAAGACACTCATCTCGTCCTTTCGTACTTGTTTCCCTGCCCAAGGAAGCAGAACTTGGATCACACAGCCAGTTTCGTCGCCTGTTACATCCAATACACCATTCAAAATGAAGCGAGCCTCTCAGGATGAGTACTCTATGCCTGCTCTAAGCAGCAAGAAGATCCGCGTTTGCCAGGGCTCTTGCGCAGAAACCAGCAAGGCTATCGACCTCCCAAAGACCAAGCCCGTCCCAATCCCTCTGCCTCGCACGAGCAGGACGACGAAGATCAAGGCGACCCATAAGGTCCCAAAACCGCCCGAGGGTCTCTGCCACGGAGAGCTCTCCGACCGATCGCCGCGCTGCCTCATCGAGCCACTCCCTGTGAAGTACGAGTGGCAGGCTCAGAAAAAGCCCCTCAAAGAGATAGTCTCCGGCTCCAGCCCCAGCCCGAACACAGAGCCTCGGTTCTGGTACCCCGACCGCGTCGAGGACACCATCAAGAAGACCCTCTTCATCCACCCGAGCAAACGCGAGATCGTGTGGGTTGGCCGGCTCGCCGAGGCAAAGCTGAAGAATGAGATCAAGAACTACCACCGCATCAAAGAACTCTGGCTGTCCCGGGCGTCGGACTCGTTCACGCCCGGCTGCGACAAGAAGCACGAGGTCATCGCCAAGGTCTATGAGCACGAGATGCTGAGCCCATGGGTCGTCTGCTGGCTGAGCCAGCTGATCGGAGAAGCAGAGGTGGACAAGATCCTCGAGTATGTCGAGTTGAACTTGAAGAAGTCTCTGGCAGAGCTGGACTGGAGAGGGAGGGACTGAGGGCTAGGACAAGCGAGGACGACCTAGGCGTTCGAAGTTAGTTACGGCCAAGGCTAATCAAAATGATGCGACCCGTTATCTTGAAGTTGGACGAAGACATTGAGTGTTGATTGTGCCTTATGAATCCTCTGAGCTACGCGAAGAATCCTCTTCCAGTGGCCTACATGGGTTTCGACCACCTAGCCCTTATTATGTGTAGATCACCACACAGAATATAGGAGGCTGCACCACAGGTCAATTCCCTAAGCACTACGAAGGGCCTCAGTATACCTGTCCTTACTTCCTTGAGACCATCTGTGCCGTATTCACGTCTTCAGGTCTGGCAGCTCGCTGCTGGGCAATAAGGGAGGCTGCCGTGTCCCGAAACTTCCCATATGCCTAACGTGATAATGAGCGTATTTGAACACTTGCCCAATGAATGAATATAGAATCATTGTATCTCCTGAACTTGTCGATTACAGCAGTCGTAATATTCCGCAGTGGCTGGTGACTTCCAAGTAAACGAAGTTCAATCACTGTCGTATTCGCCTTCTCAGCTTCCGAGTCGTGCCATTATGTTTCACAGTTCCTGTGCTCGTGCTTGGTCGTTGGCAGAATGTTTGGGCCGGGCGAGTTGATGGCACGCCCCGACCGTTTGATTCCGCGCGAGACAATAAGACGGTGTGATATTGTGTAGGGGAGAGGCGGCCAGCGATGGCTGGGCGCACGAGTCCTGTCCCTGCCGTCGTGTAATAAGCCATGTCGTGCGCGAAACAGCAATGTGGCGAGACCGAAATTTCCAAAGCTGCCCAATGCCGCGTCGACGACCTGGTGCGGCGAGAAACATTGCGCCTCGTGGCGCCTTCACTGATGTTATCTCCCCTCCCCGGGCCCGGCTTGGGATTGTCCTGGAGGCGAACGAGGAGATCAGAGGCGGGCACAGAACGCCTTCGATGATCGGAAACGTGGCAACCTCGTGGGCGATCCACGCGCGATGAGACGCAGAGGCAAAGTCAAAAATTTGGGGGGTGGGGGGGCAGGGGGGATACCCAACACTTTGACCTAAGCACCGAGATGGACGGGGAGGGTTCGGCTCGGCAACGGTTTCCGAGCGTTGTAATTGGACTGAAAACTCGTCCTGAACCTTACCCAGGCACCATGGCAGGCGGGCAGAGGCGAGGCCCTGGATACATGTAAAGTTTATACGGCTGATGGCCGATGGTTCGTGATTTGGGTCCGACCGTCGGGTCGGGTCGCACGACCGGCAGTGGTGTGCAGCACACTACGAGCACACATTGAAGCCGATCGCTTCGACGTCTTTGCCTGTGTAGCGTGGAGTGCATCACAGTTGCCTTGCATTATCGAGATGCGGGCCATTTGTGGCAGGGGCGAGAAGCGCCTGCTGCACACAACAAAGTTAACCTTGAGCTGTGTTCATACGGTGGAACGCGCGTACAAGATTCCTCTTGGTGTCCAAGTACATCTTTGTGAAGAATGGCATGGAAACGTTGTTCAAAGCACAGAGTTCAGAGTGGCCTGAGAGATCAAGCCTCATGCCACCAGTGCTCGCGGTTTTGATGGACTAGTCCCGATCGCTAGAGGTAATGATTTGGAAGAAGTAAAGATAGGTCCGGAAAAAGAGCCTGGTCAGCTCAACGGATTTCCGGGCTAAGGACGTGGACCACCATACTATCTGACTATGCGTTGCTTGGTGAGGCGGGAGAGCTTCCAGATTGAGGTTCGGGCAGCACCACCAACGTCCAGCTCCTCCCATGACGGGCTGGCTTATAGGCTAGGCAGGCCGCTCGCTCATGCTGAGGACGATGAGGGATGAGAAACGAGATTTGCTGTGGCTTTGCATGATCTGGTTCTCTCACCATCTGACTTGCATATACGGTTTGATTGGTCCTACCTCGGGAGCGGCGTGAGGTTCCTTTGTCGCGTCACAAGTGTCACGATGTGTATGTGCACGCATAGACACGGCCGTCCCGGACGGAAAATAGACATGCGGCCTGGCTTCCTCCGTCAGCCATATTCCTCATCTCACCCCAGGTCAGTGCACGGAGCTGCCGCGGCCTCGCCGCTCCTCCTGCTCCTCCTCCACCACCGCCACGTAGCATGGGGGTGGCTTCGCCATGGACACATGTGCAGCGGCTGCGGGAAAAGGGGGGGGGGGCGCTGTCACTGATGCCCCTGTAGAGCGGTCGAGAGGCTGTTCTGTACAGCACAGCAGGCACGGGCTACAGGCTGAAACCGCGGGACGCGAGAAGGTAGTCTACTGTACTTGGAGTAAGTCGTAGCGAGCTGGAAGTGGCATGGCAGGCTGGGCGGATAGGGGCAAAAATAGAACGTGGAATTATCGATTCCTAGCTTATAGCTCCTAGCCCCTGGCTCGAATTCGATGCGGCTTCCAGGTCGAGACGCAAGGCACGGCACGGCATGTTCGAGTTCGGTTGGTTTGCAGGCCATCCGGGCCACACAGGCTTAGGCTGTCGTCCGGGATCATGGAAGGCCTGGATGGCTGGGTGGATGCGGGCTCTTTCCCGCAGGCCTTTGGCATGTCGCCCCAGGCCGGGTAGGCGTGCTGCTGTCACATGGGAAGGACAGGAATGAGACCGGACGCATTTTTTTTCTTGTGCTCGCTGACATGTCAGCTTTGGGGCCCTTTTTTGGGCACGTCCGGCACGCCTAGTTAGGTAGGTAGATACGCACGCCAGGCAGATTAAGCGAGGGGAGTCCAAAAATGTAGACCAACTTTGCTGTATGTGGTATAGTAGTATGCCCAGTGTGTGCTGTACGGGGATGTCGCCCTTCTGGCCAGGCTATCTTGTCGCTTTCTGATGCCTTCCCCTGCCCTGCCCTGCCCTGCCCGGCTGGTGGTCTGTCGCGTGGGAGGAGCCCAAACGGGTTCAGTTGAGCCCTTGTCGAGTCTGCCCCACCTTCCCAAAGGGCCAGGTCCGGCTGGGGGGCCCATGGACCCAAAGTTTCCCGCTCGCTCCCCCAACTTTTCGAATTGCCAGGCCCATAACCCCCGTGAACCAGCAGCACCAACAAAAACCAAAAGTCCCCGCCCACCCGTCTCGCTGCTCTCATTCTAAGTGCGAGGCTTTAATTACGGACGGATGTTAGTTCTGTGAGCCACACTAGCGCTAGCGAGTGAGACACAAGTCTAAGCTCTGCTAAGTTCGAACTTAGAGCCCAAGTGAATTGGAGTGAAGCCAAGGCAAGCAAAGCGAGAAAGCAGAGCAAGCAAGCAAGCACAACCAAATCAAACAAAAGCGGCGGGCAACTCCCCCCAGCACGGACACAGACCACAGACGAATTACCCACTTCAGGAATCCCATCTATCGGGGCCGGCCTAACACGACCCCAATTCGCCACACACACACACACACACACACACAAATTACATCGACAGTGTCTCTGATCTCAGCTTGAGCCCAGACATAGATACCATCGCACCTGATTCGACTCGCCTCGACCCGACTCGTCTTCAGCCTCCTTGGCGAGGACACAGAACTACCTTACTTACTTTTACCTGCCTTGGGATTACCAACTCATTACCACCGGTTACCACCGTCCGCTGCCACCACCGACGACGACTGCCCCTCTGGCGGCAGCAGACCTTACCTACCTGCCTTTCAAATATCTCCTTCCGTCCCATCCGGTCCCATCGCACCACATCGCATCGCATCACGTCGAATCGCAGCGCATCGCATGGTGCCATCGCCTCCTCCAGCACCGCGCACCTGGTCTTCATGACTCTTCGCCTGCCGTCAACAAGCCAGCAGCAGCATGTCGACCAATCCAGCTGAGGCCGCATCGACCGGCAGTTTCGACCTGTTGCGCAGGGCCACCGCGAAGATGCTCTACAATCGGTCAGTCATCAGTTTGCCTCCTTACTCGCTCTCCCGTCAGTGATACACCTCGCATCAACCTCATCCTCGGCGATGGTCGTCCCAGGTTCCGAGTCTGCCCAGCCTGCCCGTCTACCCCCAGTGGAGCTGCTCCCCCGATGGAGGAGGGGTGCACCCTGCCGGCATGGCAGTACTCCCCCGCCTAGACTCCTAATTGCACTCCTGCGCTCCCAACACTACAATCATTACACCATTCCGCGCACACCCTGCCATCTCCGCCCCATTGCTTCCTTCTAGAACCCCTAGTTCTACGTGGTACACACGACCAAAGCGCGTCACCACGCAGACGAACTGCCTTGTTTATTTCTGTCAACCTGCTTCTGCCTCCACCTCTGTGCGCCTGCAACAGCCCAGTCCAAGTGGATGGCTTGGTGGCCGGCTGTGCCGTGCTGTGCTGTGCTGTGCTGTGCTGTCCTTCCCAGGGCTCTACTTCTGCGCAGGACCCTTCTTGCAGCTTGTCGCGGCTGGCCCAAAGGCTGCTGTTTGGCGAGGGGTTTTGCGGGATCTTGGAACAGAATTGCCATATGGCAGCAGCATGGCATATGGCAGATGCGACAGGGTCCTCCTACAGTATTTACCCACCAGCCCACACAACAGTCCAGGCTGAGTGGGGGGCGACTGGATCTCCCCTCAAAAAAAGCACCCAATGGCACGCTCCACAACAGCGTTTTCGGCGACAATTGCATCAGTCTGTCGCTGTCGCGCCGTGCCCGTGGTACGGTACTTGCCCGACGTCGCCAGCCAGCCCGTTATCACCTCAAGGTCACGGATGGTGAAGCTCGAGCAATTACCCGTCCCCCAGCCTGACTCGGTCTAGTACCGGTTTCCCTGGCCATTTTCTCCCTTCTCCCGGCTGCCGCGTTACCAGCCTGGGAGTGGCGATTGTGCGATATTTCGGGTGGCCTACCGCACCATCCTGAACATCCATGGGATAGCACCATGCCACCACAGCACTATAGTGCCTGGGCGACTGACGTGCAGCGGTACCGCGGACGCAGTACTGTACCTATCTGGACGCACACAGAGAGAGAGATATACTCGCGGACTGGCCGAGCACCAGCTCCTTGGGAGCGCTCGGCGGTGCGTTGGGCACTGCATCTAGTCCTGCACCTGCACCCAAGCCTACACCTGCACACCGTTGCGTTTCCACTGGGCCCCCTTCTGACTGTCCGCCTGTCCGCCTGTCCGCCCCTAGTCCCTATCTCTGCCGGGTGTCAGAGTCCGAACTCTGGCCCAACACCAAGGGAAGCCTGCGGTCCCTGGAAAGCCTACCACTGCGCCACTGCGCCCAACAAGCTGGCCATTGCCCGCTGCATCTGCCGCGACCCCGAGGGGGCTGACTGAGCTTCAAATCAGTCGAGCGACTTTGCCAATGACTCGCTGACCGAGCGCTCCCATGATGCACCGTTACTGCACTCACCCCACCCGGCTCGAGTGAGGTCGAAGCACCTTGTGCCTGACGGCCCCGGGCAAAATCTCCCCCCACATGCCCACCTTTTCGTTCGTTGTCCCTAGGCCCGGTTCATCAACCACAGACCACAGGCGGCACAGCTCCAGGTAGTCCCAAGGATGCTTGAACTCCAGCACCCAGAGAGCTAGCCACGGAGGTGGGCGGGTTCTCGGAGATGACACACGTTACTGGCTGCGCATCTGGCGCTTTTGCATGCACTGTTTTGCAATCTCCTCCTGCAATTCGACCCTGCTCCAGTAGTCCTCAGGCCCTGAAAGTCCCGAGAAAACAGTGTGCCCCAGCAGGGCTCCAGCACGTTGAAAATTTCTCCAATTTTCCAGCCCAAGGACGTCATTCATTGACCCGCACATGGGCGCACCCCCTCCCGCAGATTAGCAATTCCCCATCGTGGCCTGCCTCTTTAAACCACCCTGACCCGCACACTATCGTCACCGCTGGGACTTTCACAAGCTTACTGCCCCTGTCTTCCGATTCCTGCCGCCTGCCCCTCCGCCCTCTACCCTTTTTTTTTGCACCCTACCACCCCCATAAGAAAGCGAGGCAGAATGGAAAATCAAAATCCTAACGAGCGCAGCAGGACTGCCGCGGCAGAGAACGAGGACAGCGCAGACCAGATTTACGAAGCTCCACGCTCCGGCATCGCTACCCCCCAGCCAGATCTTCAAGACAAGCGACTGCCCGGCATCATGAGCTACTTCACTGGCCAGGTTCGTCCAGCCTCTCTTCAGCGTCTGTGGTCTGGCACCTTTTCTGCGACTACACGGGCCGAGGCTGCGCCTTGCGATGCGCCTCAGCGGGAGAAGCAAGGGGAAGATCGAGAGGCAGAGGCAGAGGCAGGGCATGACGAGCACCTCAATTCCTCCCCACCTTCACACCTACCATTCAGCCCTATTGAGCCCGCCTCTCACAGCCCTTCTCAGGCCCAAGGACCACCTCTCCTCCCTCATGAGACTGTGGGCGTGCTCTCAGAAGAGAAGCCTCCTCGCGAGAGCGCCGAGTTCCACCCGTATCCCACTCCTCCCGCGTCCTCGCGCTCTTCAGTGCGAGGTGCCAAGGTCGGCGAGAACTGTGGGGAGAGTTCGCGGCAGAGGGCTGGCTCTGCTGTCACCCCGCCTCATCTCCACAAGACGAGCATCTCGGAACTCACAAGCATGAACGGCCGCAGGCCATCTGCGCTTGTCCCGGTGGCCTCCGTTGCGGTCACCGAGTCGAACGTGAATGCTCGTCACTTCTCAACTCCTGGCAGTCGCAGAGATTCCACTTCACTTATTTCCCCAAAGCACGATCACCCCACTTCTGCGAAGAAGGATGATGTTTCTGAAGACCCTGCTTCTGTTCGTCAACTTAAGAAGCTAACAAACGACGTGGCTTCAAAGAGCGGCCAATCTACCCCAACCCGAACTTTGTCGTCCACGAAAGTAGCTCGAAACGATGGCACGGATGAGCGGAGGACCAGTGATGAGAGCTCAAACGCCACGGGAACACAGACTCCTCCCGGCTCCAGCACAACATCAAACTTGCCCGCGGTCAAGGGCAAACTCACCATCAAGATAAGCGAGGCAAGGGGTCTTAGGAAATGCCGGGCACCTTACGTGGTTGCCGTCTTCCAACGGAGCGAGTTGATCTCAAGTGGCCCACGCATGGACGAGGATGACGATGAGACGGCGATTTCCAACGTCGCCATGGGTGGAGTGCCCATCCAACGGCAAGGCAGCGATTCAGGCCGACCGATGGCTATCCCTATGAGAAGCCGCCAAAGCAGCAACACCAGCACCGGCGAACCCCACAGCTTCCGCAACCGGACCCAGCGTCAGTCATTCACAAACCCGAAGTGGGATGCCGAGGCTGTCTTGTAAGTCAAGAGAAGTTCGCAGAAAGACTGGAGTGCACAGATCGCTGACCATGAAATATAGCGATGTTGTTGACTCGGATATGCTTGTCGATATTTCCGTATACGACCAGGGCGTAAAGGGCTCGGAATTCCTAGGACACGTTGACTTGCAAGCGCGACGCCCTGACAGCAAAGAGCCCATCCGAGGTTGGTTCGCCCTGAAGGGTCACGCAGACACGATGGAAGAGAACGCACCAACCGGTGAACTATACGTTGAAGCACTATACCAACGGACCGAACGACGACACGTCGGCCCAGAAGATTTCCAAATCCTCCGCTTAATCGGCAAGGGCACCTTTGGTCAGGTCTACCAGGTCAGGAAGAAGGACACGGGGCGTATATACGCGATGAAAGTTCTCTCCAAGAAGGTGATTGTACAGAAGAAAGAGGTGGCCCATACTGTTGGAGAGAGGAACATTCTGGTTCGGACCGCGACATCGGAGTCTCCTTTCATCGTTGGCCTCAAGTTTTCGTTCCAGACACCGTCCGACCTTTACCTCGTGACAGACTACATGTCGGGGGGTGAGCTGTTCTGGCACCTGCAAAAAGAGGGGCGTTTCGATGAGAAGAGGGCCAAATTCTACATCGCGGAACTCATCCTGGCAATCGAGCATCTGCACAAGAACGACATTGTCTACCGGGACTTGAAACCCGAGAACATCCTGCTCGACGCAAATGGACACATTGCGCTGTGCGACTTTGGTCTTTCGAAGGCGAACCTCACTAAGAATGATACAACCAACACTTTCTGCGGGACGACTGAGTACCTTGCGCCAGAGGTACTGTTGGACGAGCAAGGCTACACCAAGATGGTTGACTTTTGGTCACTGGGCGTTCTTGTGTTTGAGATGTGCTGCGGATGGAGCCCCTTCTACGCCGAAGATACTCAGCAGATGTACAAGAACATCGCCTTCGGAAAGGTGCGATTCCCGAGAGACACTTTGTCTCTGGAGGGCCGCAACTTTGTCAAGGGGCTGTTGAACAGGAACGCGAAGCACCGATTGGGCGCTAACGACGATGCCGAGGAGCTCAAGCGCCACCCGTTCTTCAACGACGTTGACTGGGAGGCTTTGTCGAAGAAGGTGATCACACCACCATTCAAGCCCAGCTTAAAATCCGACACCGACGTGTCATACTTCGACCCCGAGTTCACCAACGCCTTGAACACGAATGGTTCCCTCAACGAGCGAGCAGCTGCCCTGGCACGCGGCTTTGCTACGTCGACTCCTCTGTCACCCTCTGTGCAGGCCAACTTTCAGGGTTTCACGTTTGTTGACGAGAGTGCGCTGGACGACCACATGAGGGATCGACTGCATGACGATGAGATGGATGTAGACCGGAGCAAGACCACTGAATGGGACGACGTAGACGACGTCAACACTCGAAAGCCAAATCGAATGAGCGGGGTGGTTCGCACCAACGAAGATCACCTCGTTGGTGGGGGTGACTTTGATATGTGAGGGAGCGGTATCGGGTGCCGATGCTTCAAAAAGTTTTCTCTCCCTCGTTTGGGGTACCCAAAAAGGCGATCGACGGATTTCATGTTCATGAGATTGGTACTACATCACGCATTTGCATATGGGCGGTTCAGAAACAGCTGCGTTAGGCACATGATGCAGCGCAAGGCCCTGGCGTCCTGGAAACAGAGTTTGATTTCATGATTGCACAAAACGATTCTTCCGGGTGGGCTTCTTCGTAGGGGGTTTGAGTCCCTCTGATCATTTCGGAGTCACGATGATTGCTTGACTCTGCTATTTAGCGAAGCCTGTACGAGTTATTGACTGCCAGCAGGACCGGGAAAGGGATAGCACGGTCTGATACGCTTCACATTGTGAATGTGTGTCCGACAGCAGGGGTTTATCGGAACGGCTGGCTAAGAAAGACCCGGATACTTCATTCGAGTATCTCGATGGCCACCTGACACAGGAGATATCAACATGGTATGGCATCTAGCAAGTATTCGAAGAGCAGCAACAGAGCACTTCGTCAGGGGGCGAGAAGCAGAATTGCGCTGTTCTACTCTGAAAGGCAGCCAGATACCAGCATGTAAATAGGTCTCCAACAGATTGATGGAAATCAATGTCTAAGGTGGTAATTAATAATCAGCTGTGCTCGACTGGCGTGCCAGCCCTTACTCGTTGTTCTCTCCCTCGCTTGCTTGCAACTGAACAGTGACTCAAGGACCTGCCTCAAAAGGCATGATTTCACGGTTTCCATGCCACAGACTGCCACCCGCGACAACGGCGCGTCCAACAGATGATACAAGCCTGTCACTTCGTGATTTTGGGTGGGAAGCCTGTGTACTCACCTTAAAATCTGAGCGTTTCCACAAGGACATGGGACAAGACCTCATTCCTTGAGTTCTGAGTGTGTGCAGTGAGAGAACATCTCTATGAAAGGAGACTGAAGTAGAATACAGCCTCGAGTCTCAAAAACCAGCAATCCTACTGCAAAGTTGGTGGTTACCGTGCCAGTTGTTCCTTGAGGTTTTGATGCTGGTACTCCCGTCTCACACTGACTGCCAGGTGTTCTAGCATTGACAAGGACGAGTGGATTGAGAAATTGAGTAACACAGAGGCGTAGTGGCCCACGGTCCCCCTCCCCCCCCCCTTGCTTTCTTCTCACCGGGTGTTCTGCTCTCTATTGGCCGGCCTCCATTTTGGAGAGTATCAGTTAATCTATTACGGTATGGGCTGTAGGTAGACATCGGGGAGGGAGGGGTGTGGATGAGAGGACACCAAGGTAGCGAGAGACAGAAAGAAAAGGAGGAAGGGGAAAGACGCTCGTGTGAACAGACCAAGCCAACATTAATTTCCATACGCAGCCTGCAGCCACCCTCCGCCCATCAAGTCTACTCAACGACTGCCACCGGGCCTCAGACAGCCAACCGATAGTGGAATCTCGGACGCAGGTTTACTGCCCAAAGAACAAGCGCAGAGCCTTCCTCTGCGCGGGGTGCTCTGGAGAACAGGCCGTGAGCCTGACGAGGGTGCCGTTGCTACCGGTATACGGAGCTGTGCCGCGCCGTTTCGTACTGTGCCGTGGGCACTGCTCAGGATGCACTCCCCCCCCCCCCCCCGGGCTATTCGTCCTAGGCATTGATGCAACTGTGGCCGTTCTGTCTGCACGAAGCGAGCCTGATCACCCAAGCTGGAGATAAGAATGGCACTTGCCGAAGAACGCTTCTACGACAGCTCCCGTTTTGGACTGCTGGGGTTGTGTCGCTGTTTAGTAGCGGTATTGTGCAGCTGTGATGAAGAATAGCAGGCTGGCTGCGTGACAAGTAATATATTTTTTTTTAAAAAAAAGGGAGCGGGAGGGGGCGGTAGGCTTTGGGATCCAAGAGAAGAAAAAACTGCGTCCGCGTTTTGAGCATACACCGTTGGTGCTCTGTGTGTTCTTCTGGTGTGACTGTGGGGTGATTCCATCCACGAGAGAGAGTCTTCTGGATGTTTACACTGCGAGGTCCTTTGCTTTTCCTGCCTGAGGATCTGTCTGCCTTGAAGGCATAGTGACGCTGGTGAAATGTAAAGTCTGCCTAACGGACCCACGTGTCTGAGGCACAATGGTGCTCATTCAAGCTTGGATGGCACGATATGAAGGCCTGGACATTGGCGAGGGTCGTCACGGAAAGCCTTGTCCCACAGGACTGTAGGCCCTGATAGCTAGCATCCTGCTTCATTATTTCTGGTGCCTGTAGGCTAGATTTAGCAAGGTCCAGAGGTCAAAGTCTTTTCATCCCAAGACTTAGCGACACAGCAGGCCAAGTCTGTTGCCTACAGAAAGGTGGCCATCATTTCATCTCATGGTGTGATGCAAGAAGACGGCGAAGTCTGGTGTGTCGGCAATTAGCGTCAGATGCACAGCAATACTGCAAATGTAGACAGGGCAAAGGTGTTGAGTGAGTGCCCCGATGAGGCGATGTCTTTCAATTCCCAACGTCGTAAGGAAAGCATGATAAAATGTACACGGATTACTCCTCCGAGTCTCTCCCTTGCTCCCCGCACACCGGTCCCCCATCCACCAAGAACGTCCTTTTCGATAGTAGACATCAGCTGGGGCTGCCGTTTCCTTGTTTGCGTGGATGGAGGTATTTCTTCCTACTTGACACACGTTAATGCCCTTCTCGTGCCCCACGCCTCGCTCTGCAGATGCATGATGTTCCCGCCCGGGTTGCCGACTTGTGCGGCAATCTAGTGTCCGTGAGCGTGCTCCTCCTCCTCCTCCTCGTCGACCAGCCAGTCCTCGACAGCAGCGGCGGGCTTGCGGGCGTCGGCACCCTCCTGGCCCTCGACCTCGACGGCCATACTCTCGTACTCCTGCAGCGAGGAGGCGAGGTCGGCCTCCTCGGGGGACTTGGGCGTCTTGGGCTGGTTGAAGGTCAGGACCTGGCCCTCGGCGTCGTTGGCCTTGAGTGCTGGTGCCTTGTATGCCTTGAGCTCTTTCAGGTAGAGTTCTTGGACGAAGTCGGCTATGACGATAAGATAGTGTTAGTATTGATGTGATTGGGACCGGCATCAGGGACAGCGTGGGCCGAGGGGATAGGTGGTATGTGATTGCTGCAAGGCAATGCCGGGCCAGCGAACGAGAGGGCACAGAGGAAATTGCAGTCTTGAGACACGAGAGGCATCTCATGCGAGGCAGGGCAGGCAGGGAGATGGAGCTGATAGGCAGCCTGGTAGGGTAGGTCAAGTCGTGACGTGATGCTCTGTCCAAACTCCGGCCCGCTCGAGGGCTCCTCCACCTCAATCCACCTTCCTGCCGCCCCGGGACTGGGGTGCGACCACGTGTGATGACCAAGGAAGACTGCACGACGTACCTCTTCGCGAGACCGTGGGGTTGAGGAAGGTCCTCATCTGAATGGAGTTGCGGCCAGCAAGTCGGGAGACTGCGGCGACGGCCTGGCGGCTCTGTATCGTCACCCGATTGTTAGCAGCCCAGCTTTGAAAAACCACTTCTGCAACGGGGCTCCGCGTGTCACGGCGGCAGGGGAGCCCCCAACGCGAGGCTCATCAGGATTCGACATACGGAAGCTCGGGAAACGGTGAAGAGCATCTTGGCTGTTCTGGGGTGCTCAATTGACGCGTGGGAGCGGCGTGGCGGGAGGGCAGGTTGGATGGTTGTTGCGTTGGCTGAGCTGAGGTCTTTTCCCAAAAAATCGGAAGGCCAGAACCGGGCGGCACCCGTCCATCATCATTGGTGTTCGGAGCTTGCAGGCGAGCAGAGGCGAGTCACGTGTTCCCCGCATCTACCCCCGACTTCTCCTCTCAATCAGTGACGCGCCCGATGCGAGCTCCTTGGCCCCAGAGTCCCGCCATCGCCGTCCATCCGATTTAGGCTACTCTGCTAGACCTACTCGTTAGACCAGATCCCAATGCTAATAACGATGCTGCACATGTCATTGAAGACGTGCACAATTGAGTGCGTCACCGCCTTGTTGGTGGTGACTGCACAGGGACAACTTCACGATCCTGACAGCCTTCGCCCTTTGTCTGTCGCGTCCTTGTGCCAGATCTCAGATTCACTACGTGTAGAACGAGAAAGGTTTGGCAGTCATCGCAGTCTTCGTTAATCACATCTCTACGGTTCAGTTACGTGCTCAATACAGAACTTTGGGGCATGTCTAATCCCCAAGTCATCCGCGATCCGGCCTGGTCACCCCTATACCTATTACCTATCACCGATACTCCTCTCCGTCTCTCATTTCCCGTGTTGGGCATAGTGACGATCCGGGTACCTGTTCATCTCTTCCCCTTGCTCAGCATAGCCGGATCCGGCGGCGGACACCTTACGTCCCTCCATGATGCGGTTGTTCCTGCTACGCTTGGAGCGGCGGAGCAAGACCAGTGTCTTGGCGACTGCGTACACCAGGTACATAATCACAGCAATCACAGAGTAAGCTATGATCAGGCTGTTGCGGGCATTTGTCAACTGCAGCCCCAGGCCGCCGTTGATGACGCCGAGGAACAGCCAGATCCGACCCCACCAGATGTGGGCGTAGCTGAAGACACCGCGGCTGCCAGTCTTGGCGAATTGCGAGTGGTGGATGAAGCCGAGAGCGGGTTGGACCGCGAGCACGCAGACCACAACGGTGCCGAGTTGGACATGCGAGTTCGTGAAGAGCTGCGCGCACTGTCAGCAATGACGGACGAGCTTCATGAGGGCACTCCAGGAGAACTCACCATATTACGTTGCTGCGCGCCATACACGCCGAGGCCGAAGCAAGCCCACATCAGCAGCCAGGTCACCATCTGCCAGCCTAGGAGTCTGTTAGTACATGATGTCTTGCGAACTCACCCACTGCCTCTGCCTGACAGCAGCGCAAGACTTTGGCCTACGCTTCCACCAAGCCACCTCGGACCGTACCGGAAGGAGAAGAGTTCATTGGCATGTACTAACCAGTGTGGAGTTGCCATTTCCCGAACAGGGGCATCACGGAGGAGCCTAGGGGATACAGAACTGCGAAAGCAATCGCCATACCGAGGCCATGAGCCCAGATGATCGTTCTGCTAGGCCTCGTTGTCGTCGTGCCGGTTGACCCTGACGACCCAGACCCCGACGACCCAGACGATGAGGGCGTGGTGGCTTCGGCACCGACGAAGGGGTTTGAGTCAGATGTGATACTCGCCTGCGTCAGGTCCAGATTGAATTCTGAATGCGCATCATGATACGAGATCGATTCTGACAGACTGGTCGACGCCAGCGGGGACCCTGACTTCCACGCCCCTATCCACGGCGTACCGGAGCTGGCAACATTCAGAGTCCCGCCCGACCACGACTGGCAGTTTGCGCACTGCACGTTAGCCACCATGGTGTCCCCCGTGACGCCACTGCCCGAGAGGAGCATGATTTGCGAGGCGGTGGACGCATCGTACTCGGGCTCTTGGTGGCCGGTGCCAGGCCTGGCCGATACGGTCACGTTGCCCTGGCCGTCTTGGTACATGACGAAGATGTTGGCCCCTCTCATCTGCGTGCCGGTGCCCAGGGCCACCCATGAGTAGCTCGTCGGTGCCGAGATCTGGAAGTAGATGTTGCCGCTGCCTGAGGAAGCCGTGGTGCTTGGGACACCAACGGCGTAGCAGATGCTGCCCGAGGCGCAATAGCTGACTGCTGCCCCGCTTACTGTGGTTGCGGCTGTTGCTGGTGAGCGCATCTGTTGTTAGCCCCATTGCCGGAGAGTGAGGAACGACACTCGATTGTGCAGTATGGACCATCGAATGTGTGTCTGGGCCGATTCACTCACACAATACCGCAGCTGCAGCTGCGAGCCTTGAATATGTCGACATATTGATGTGCAAAGATCCTCCTCTGCGTAGATGTGTTATCCCTGAAGATGGTATGCTGGCCTGAGAGTGGCTTGGCTTGTATATCGTGAGATCTCCGGCACGGCTTCCAGAACACAATGCCAGCGAAGAGCCGAAGGTGGAGGACGAAGAGTTGATATACAACTGAGAGTCTTTTGCCACAAGCTCCCGCACCGACCTCAGTGCTGGCGGTGAATTCCAACTGTCAGGGTGTGTGGATACTCATGTAAGTTAGAGTTGGAAGGATATGTCATGTCAGTGCTGATCCGGCCGACTACTCATGTGAGGAAGAGAATGGCCGACTACACGCCGGACTCGAGCTTGGGGGAAAAGAATGATGATGAACTAGGGCCGTGACGCGGCGCCAAGCAGGGCATGAGCTTGACGAGGCTTTTGAGACAGGTCGGTAGCTAAAACGTTGGCGCTGGTTGGTTCTGGCGGTTGACAGTGCGGCTCGGTAGGATGGGGATGGGCTGGGATGAGTTGGCGTTCGAAGTTCGCCGGTGGAGGCTCGGGGAGCCAAGGGAGGAGACGGACAGGACAGGGAATCTGCACCCAGGTCCGGCTCGACAAGATTGTCTCGATACCGGTTGGGGCGTCTGGGAAGTTGCAAGACAGGCTCAGGCTCAGGCTCAGGCTCGTTCGTGTCGTAAGCGACGGACTGACTTTCGTCGAGGATCACTTATTGGTTCAAGCCTTACTGCTGACTTAGACAAGGTTGGTGCAGTCGTCGTCCTTACTCGTGGCTAGGCCTTCCTGGTCCCAACTTTCTAGGTAGCTCGCTTGAGCAAGATGGGAAGAAGAAAGAGACTCGCCAGAAGGAGGGGAAAGGGCAAAGTTCTCGTGTCCGTTGTCATACTCTTTCCTCCCTGGCTTGTCCTTCGATCTGGATGCGGATCTTGCCTGGGTTGAGGTTGACACAACCCGGTGGTCGTTCCCGTCCCTTTTTGGCAGCTCCTTTTGTCTGTGCTCCCCAGATACACGAATACTACGGCCGACGGGAGGAAGTGCTACTGTACCTGTGCTCAAAAGGAGAGGGCGGCGGCTCAGCCTCGACATGGCTCCATCGCAGTGATAGTAGTAATGCATTAATAAATGTGAGTACGGCTGTGGGTAGGAGTGGCCCCAAGCAACCTCCAGGCCCGCCAACCCCGTCTAGCCGCAAAGGGGTCCAATAACACAATGCGGTATTCTAAGCATCTCACCCACCCCACCCACCGTCCGGGGAGGGAGGGTGTGGTACGTCAGGTAGGTACATCCTGGGTGGCCCCTGAGAAGAAGACGGAGAGAGAGAGAGCCTCATCCTCTCCGCCTCTCCGCTCTCCGAGTCGATCGCCATCAGCCTGACTCGATGTCACAGCGTAGGTGCCCAGAATGGCATCTGCTGCCTACGCCGCGCAGGTGCAGACAAAGGGCGCGGGTCAGGGTGACGGATGAAAATAGAGGATTGCCAGCCTGGAAGACAACCCATCCGTCCGGTAGCGCTGACAATCAGTGATGCTGCAGGAATTGGCTGTCAGGTCCAAGGCTGGGGAGGGGAGGGGGGGAAATGTGGTTGTGATTGGGGGCATGAAGGCATGAGAGAGCACGAGGGCACGAGGGCATGGGAGCAATAAGCGAGACTGAGTTGAGGGAGCCATCGATCATCGGGCTTGCGTGTCATGAATCCTTGGTCCGGCTGGTGAGACAGCGGACGAGCGAGCAGGTTTCGGCTGTAAGTCTACAAAACGTAGGACACACATATACACACACACTCACACACACACTCACTCTCTCACACACTTGTACACCACCATCACTTCTGTAACAGAGATAACAACGTGCTGCTGCAAGATTCGGCACAAGACTGGTCTTAGGCTGGGCTTGGGTTTGGATTGATTGGGGTTTGGGTTGGGTTCCTCCCGCTCGGTAGGGCTGCCGAGCGAGGGTGATCCACTTTTGGGTGTGATGTGACCGACAGGCAAGTATCTAGTCTATCCCAGCCGTTTCTCCTCCCATCGTCACTTCCAAGTCACCATCGTGGCAGTCGAGGGTGATCGAAGAGACCTTTGTTGGCTGCTCGAAAGGCACCCAGGCCCACCCTCTGCCAGCCAAGGTTTTTGACAATTTCCCCTTGTATGACGCCAAGTCCCTGCCCGCACCTGTGATGGCGAAATGCCGCTGCTGCCAGACCCGGTCCAGCTGAAAGAGGGCCTACCTTACCTGCTTACCTACCTGTCAGTCAGGGTGGGCGACCCCCACCCGCAGAAGTAAACCCTCCGGCCACCCAACTCTATAATGTGGGCTCGGCAGGGCTGCCAACTGCACTGCTACCGCAACATTACACATTAGACTACAGGGTTGCCCCTGAAAGAAGGTTAAATAGTAACTTCTAAGTGGTTAGCGAAGGGTCCCCGGTATAGATTCTAACGAATAGCATAGGCTTCCGGCGCTTAGCAGTCTATATAGGTTAATATTTACAGTATAGCGATCTATAGCAAATAATAGCTTATATTAGCTATTAATCGGATATAGCGTTACATTCTAATCCAGCCCCCGCAAGCTGCAATTATCGCCTCTAGCCGCCTTAACATACTTATATAAAGCTTTTTAAGTATAGCCGAGGGAATAGCTAGCCTTATCAGATAAGCCTATCGGTCCGTTACCAGCTACGCGCCAGCTAGCCACTATATAATCGTAGTAAATAGGTTAGTAGCATCTTTATATAAAGCTTTTTAAGTATAGCCGAAGGGATAGCTAGCCTTATTAGATAAGCTATCGGTCTATTACTAGCTGCACGCTAGCTAGCCGCCACATAACCCCTTCTGGCTATAGTAAATAGGTTAGTAGGGTTGCTTGCCTGCCTGCTTAGCAGGGGCTCTACAGCTTAGTTTAGCAGTGCGGTAACCCTTAACCCTAGGCATACCGGGGGGAAATAAGGGTTAGGTTTACCCATAGGCCAGCCGGCCTAAATAAATGCTAAATTATACTAACGGGTATTAAAACACTATAAATTCGTTTATACGAGGGCAAATAAAGGCTTCTAATTAGTCGAGATAGGGTTTTAGAGCGTCGTATTGCTTATAGGGCAAGTATCGGAGAAATAAAGATCAAGGGAAAGCCCTGTACCATATATGATAGTCTACGATGCAGATGTCTTTTGCAGCGACGCTTCTCGACCGTGGGCAGCAGTCAGTCGCCGTCCCCGACCTAGGACCTAGCGAGAAAAGACTCCGGTGCCTCGGAATTTTCCGATTCAAACACGCACGTTTCAGCCGCCACTGCTCTGCCGTCGTCCCATCCCCGTCGAATCGCATTGGCCTGGCCTTTTCGTATCTCCGACCTTTCATCCCATCTTGTTCGTCGCCGTCCGCACTTCTGCATCCTGTGTCAATCACCGTCCCGTAAAACTCTGCGATAAACAATGCGAGTTTCGGCTCGCCCAACCCGCCCATGCCAGCTTGGGCTTGGAGTCTGGGCGCGACATGTGGAAGGACGAAGTTAATCATGATGGCATCGGGTTTACACTGCCATGAGACCATGACAACTCGATTGACGCTGCTGATTGTCCATGCACAATGACGGAGCATCAACACCGGCCTGTGGAGGGCCCACAAAGCTTCACACACTCTCCGGCGCCCTATCACGCATCTGGCACTTATCTCAAGTCCGCAGAATGTGCCACGCAACGCAGACGCAGCACCGCACAGTAGCCGAAACACTGGAGGCTGCAGCCCTTTCTATCAATCATTGCTCGGCGGGGAGAAGGGAGAAAAGAATCCCAACATCTCGTCGTCACCAAGCAAAATCTCATCACCGCGATCAGCACGCTTCCAAACCCCGGGCGGCCACTTGGGCGCAAGCTGTCCCCGGCCGGGCGCGTCCAAGCCATCCTTGGCTTGCGCGGCCCACCTCGCAACTACACTTACTACCCTATGCTAACTACATGCACAAGATCGGCCCCATCCCGAATTCCAACCTCCCCTCTCAACAGACCATGGCAGGGCGCGCGGGTGGAGGACGGGGAGCCTGGGCGCTGCGGCCCCCAGCGCGCCGATACGCGTACGGGCGAAAATGACCCGTGCCGTCAATACTTTCCCATGGGGTCGGGGACATGGTTCCCATGTTCCGAGGAATACTTCCGGACAAGTTGGCATGGCTTGCCTGGGGCCTTCCTTGTCTCCCCTACATTTCCATCACCTGTCAAACTGACTGCCCAAGAATTTCAAGCGGCCGGGAGGCAAGAGCGTTCGTCTAACCGGTTGCTAGACATTCTTATGATCGTCTTGAGAAGGCACCACCCTTGCATCCCAGGCTTCGTTATTACGGGCGTTCGCGCCAAGCAGGCCCAATATCTCGTGGAGATCGTTCTAAGTGAGGTCTCCACATTACATAAGGCTGCGCCTACCAGGGCCACGAATTGATAAGCAGCCAAGGGCATACAATTTCACAAAGTAGGGACATTGTCGTGATCATTGCCGATTCAAAAAGGGAGTACCATTATTACAGAATAAGTCCCATGCGCCGTAGAAATGCAGCAACTCGCCTGTAATCCCTCACCGCCGACGATCATCTCTGCGCAACTGCCCCCTTCAGCCGTTCACTGTTCCCACCACCACGAGGATGCCGCACTGTCCCCCAACTCATGTGTGGCGTATTCTAGGCACGAGGTGTGAAACCGCGCCCCTTTACCCTGTATCATCTATCATGATGGTAAATATCCGGTGTATGTTCTGTTGTGGTAATTGTATCGCGCTCTGACCAGGGTATAGTCCGTCAGCGGACCAATCTCTGTTCTGTCTCTTTCTTATCTAGTACCCAAACTCTTATTAAGCATTTTGAAGACACGCAAACCCATGCGAGTTCAATAGGCTGTGGCTCGCCGTGAAGCTGAAGTTACCGAACGGGTTTTCCTCCGAATTGGGCACCGCCGGACTGAACGGCTCCACCAAGGACGTCCGAGGGCTGAGGCTCAGCTCTGTGAACTCGGCTGAGAAGTTCTCTGCGAGCTCCGGATCGGTGATCATGGGCTGGATGGGCGGCTCCATCTCGCGCGCCGCCAGCTTCTTCCAGTCGATCTTGCGGAAGAACCGGTGGCCTTGGATGATGGCCAGGTCCTTTGGCATGTGGCTCCCCAAGCGCTTGCCGGGCTCCTTCCTGAGCAGACGGTTGAGGAGATCCTTGGCGTCCGGGCTGAGGAAGTAGGGCATGATTAACTTCTGCTTCAGAATGTTTTGCTGGATCTTGTGGTTGTTGTTGCCCCGGAACGGCGGGCTGCCCGTCATAAGGTCGTAGGCAAGCGCCCCGAGCGACCACCAGTCCACAGCCTTGCCGTATTTCTCGCCCTTGATCACTTCGGGAGCCATGTACTCGACTGTACCCAGCATGGAACTGCAAGTGGCGTCATCAGTGGCGACCTTGGAGAGGCCAAAGTCTGTGAGAAGCAGGTGGCCTTCTGCGTCCAGGAGAATGTTCTCGGGCTTGAGGTCACGGTAGACGACGCCAAGTTCGTCGTGCAAGTGCGAAAGTGCAAGCACCATCTCAGCCAGGTAGAAGGCTGCGGTGGGCTCAGAGAACATGCGTTCCTCGGCGAGATGTGTGAAAAGCTCTCCGCCTTGGCCATACTCAAGTATGAGGTACAGCTTCTCCCTGTCCTGGAAAGCGTAGTAGAGCTTTACGACGAATGGGTGCTTGTTGACGGACTCCAAAATCTGGCGCTCTGTCTTGGTCTGCTCGACGAGCTTCTTATGCACAACGAGAGAGGCCTTTTTGAACTGCTTCTGCGCGTACAGCCTGCCAGTGGTGCGCTGCTTCACCAGGATGACTGTGCCGTAGGATCCCTTGCCCAGGCACCGGAGAGGTTCGAAGTCGTCCGCCGTCTTCTTAAGCGGCGGGCTCGAAAGGTCTCCTTCGATGGCCTCGAAGAGCGTGGGGCTACCCGCAGCAAAGCCCTGGTCGGGAGCGCTCGCACTGATGAAGTCGTTCTCCAAGTTGATCTCGTATGAGGTCGAGATCTCAGAGGCGGCCTCGTCCCCACTTCCGTCGCTGCTAGTTGCTGCGTTGCGCACACCACGTCCGTGGCGTGGTCGCGCTAAGGGCGATCCGATTCCGTGTAGGCTGCTGCTGCGGGTGACAGAGCTCGCGCGCGAAGTGCTCGCGCTGTCAAGGTTGAAGAAGTCGACGTGCTGGGATCGGAGAAGGCCGATGCCGCTCATTGCAGGAGAGGGCGCCGGTCGCAAGGAAGGGCTGCAGTTGGCGCTGACTACGTCGTCAAGCATGGGGTTCTTGGAACGGCGGCCGCGCAGCACCGGAGTGGTAGCCTTGTCGGCGGCGATGAGTCGCGGCGTCGCTTTTCCATGGTCGGAATCATCATCTCCCGAACCGCCTGAAGTCTGAAACCCGCGGACCACCGTGGTGGCCGCGGGTGCACCTCCACGTATCATCTTCGTGGTGTCGCGCTGTCAGAGTCTCGGTGATTTATGGTATCTTGATCTGGCCAGGTCGCGATCGATAGTCGCGTACTGGTCGGCTCTTGCTGGGTTTGGCCGTTCAAGGTGCGCCTCGTCGTCCCTCTGGGTCGCAGCGGGAGTCGTTGAACTCGTTTCGGGCAAGTCGCTGGTGGCTCTGGAGGCGCATCTGAGACTTCAGGAAGGAGGTAAACGGGAGTTCGCGTGTATCGTTACTGGTATGCATTTGCAGCTTGCTGGATCTGGTCCGTCGTCGTTGTTTTCCTTTGGCGGTGCGTGGGCTGACCTTTCACTTCGGAAGTGATGGAGGGGGGGGGGGGGAAAGATCAAAAGAGAAAGGGAGGCAGGCAGTCTGTCAGGCATAAATCTAAAATTACCGGTTCGCAAATGCAGTGGGGCTTGTGACGGCCCGCCCGCGTGAAAACTTACTATAGCCCCCTGCTAGCGCTGATCCCCCGGATAACTGGTGGGCGCTCCTCACCGCAGGCCTGACAACTCGGAGAGCGGCTGGAAACAGCTGTTTTACAAACACAAGTAAGCCTGCTCGCCAATCTCCCATTCATACAAAGAAAGTCGGCAGTGGCGAGTCCAGACCACTCCCAATATTCCGGGAAATTATTGCCACAGCAGCGAGAAACTTTGAACGGACCTAGTGCCAAAGAGAGTCGCTCACCATGCTGTCCGTCACCGAAGCTTTCCGAACCACCGCCTTCAATTTATCACTCTGGGTATCTACAGCTCTCTTCTTCCTGTACCTTTCTGTCTACAGCGGCTCCATCTCGTTGCGCGCCCAAAGCTTGATCGTTCTGTCATGACTGCCAGACACGATCCACCTGCCGTCCCTTGAAATGTCAACCGAGCTCACAGGCGCCGTGTGCGACTCGAGGGAGCTGATCAAGGAGTAGTCATCCATCGAATACACGTTGATCTTCCGGTCGAAGCCGCAACTCGCAAAGAATGTTGCAGACTTCTTGGGTATCTGTGCCCCCTTCTCGTCTTGTCCCGGAGCCTCGCCCTCCACGGGGTCGTCAGGGCCCCTGAACACACGTATATCCGTCACTCCAGATGTATTTCCTGCAAGATTTCCACCCTGCCCGACCTTGCGCACGTCCCAAACCTTTACGAAACCGTCTAGAGAGGCGGTCAATAGTCGATGCCCGTCTATCCAGCTCGATGATGTTATGGGTTGGATATGGCCCTCGCAAAGCATGATGGTGCGGCCGCTTCGAAGGTCCCAGATTCTGCCGATGCTGTCCATTCCTGCTGTTGCAACTAGTGCACCCTCCGGTTGGAAGCTGACGGTCATGACCGCCCTTGAATGCCCCTCCTGAGATAAGAGCTCGCTGCCGGTCGCAATATCGTAGAGCCTCCATGTCGTGTCTTCGCATGCTGTGCCCAGGAAGCGCCCTGACGGGTGGAATCCGATCTTGTTAACCTTCGTGCCACCAGGCTGGGATAGCGTAAAAAGGGGCGTGTCTTTTTGGAGTGACCACAAGTGGACAGCCCCCTCTGCTGAAGATGAAGCCAGCTGGGCCGTGTCGCTCTCTGGAGATACGACTCCAGGAATCCAGTCGATCCCACCAATCTTGGAATTGTGGCCCCTCAGCGTCTTCTTCACTTCCAGGTCAGGCGTTGAAACAACCTTCAAGCTGCCACCCCAGTCGCCCGTGGCGCACAGCTGTCCATGTGGTGCCAGCCTGACAACACTCAGATATCTCTGTCCTCCGACCTGTGAGCTTTGCAGATCAAAATCCTGTAGCTGATCTTTGATTTGTTTTCGATGCTTGACGTGCGTTCGCAAGGGGATTTTAGCCTCTTGCCGCTGGAACTGAACTCGTCGTTTTGCTCTCGGCAGCGAGTACTTTGCGATCTCGACCCGGGTTTGCAACAGTTCGTCGTTGCCTCGCGTGTAGTACTCCTCCTCTTGCTCCTCATCATCTTCCTCGTCTGCAACGTCGTCCATTTCGATGTCAACGGCATCCTGGCCCTGAGCCTTTGCTCGCTCAGCCTCGTCGGCCAGCGTCTCTCTCAGCCTTTCGCGGCGGTCGGCAGGATTGTTCTCGCCGAAGAGGGTGATGGGCAGCCCTCTCTCGCGCAGCATGGTCTTGATTGCCTCATCGTTGGTTGGGACGGCGAGACGCGCCGCCATGCGCTTGCGCTCGAACTGGGACAGCAGCGCCGATGCATTCTCGCCGGTGCCGAGATCGTAATTGTAGTCATTGGCTGCGACTGTGGTCAGCTCCAACAGCACTGGGAAAGGGGATATACCGCTATACTCACGGATTTGGTCAAGTGTCAGCCCTCCCCTATCCTGCGTAGAGGTGCACCTGTCAGTCGAGCCGCGCGCTGTTGATATGTATTGAGCAAAGGCAAACCACTGGAAGCTGCGACTCGGTTGGCTTACCTCATCCATGGGATGGTCCTCCACAAACGCCTGTCTCGAAGGGTGCATCATCTTGGCGAAAGATTGTGGTGTGGCAGGCGGAAAGACGAACAATACGTAGGCTACCTATTGAGTTTCTTGGGTTTTCTATTGAAGGTTGAGTTTGGAACTGTTGTACTGCCGGTTGGCCAGGACCTGATTTGCCTGCCGTGAACTTTTGACAATGGTATGGGGCCCGCTATTGATGCCGCATGGGGTGTGGGCGATAAGGCGATTGCAGGCGTCCAACTTCAACTTCCTCCCGTCTTTCATCATCCTGGGCCGCGCCAACTTCTAGTCTACTCCATCCCCGTTTACCCATGGCTATTTAATCCACTTCTGCTTCCCCCCCCCCAAACAGCCACTACTCACCACCAAACATACAACCAGACTCAGGCTCCAGAATCGATTTCTCTCTCGTATGATCCAAAGTTGCGATGGCCAGCATCGACAGATACCGGCCACCTCGTGAGGGCTACCAACCTCCCTCTCTACCTCCGAAGCCCCCTCGCCCATCCAGGTCTCCGTCTAAGCAACGCGACGTCCCCCCGGCAGTCCCATCGCCTCCGACCCACTCCTCGCGCACATCCTCCCTTCCGCCGCAGTCTCGACGAGGCGCACCCTCGCCGGCGCACCCCTCGCCCACCACACCACGAGCCCGCGCGAACCAGTGGTACTTCACCCCAGATGAGGCCCTCAGCTCGCCAAGCATAATAGATGGCCTGGCGCCGGCCGACGAGAGACTAAGACGAGCGAAAGGGGTCAACTTCATCTATCAGGCTGGCGCGATGGTTGAGTTGCCGCAGACTACATTATGGGTCGCTGCCGTTTTCTTCCACCGGTTCTACATGCGTTGCAGTATGGCCGAGGAGAAGGGCGGCATACATCACTACGTTGGTTTCCCGGTCGAGACATGGCGCGAAAGAGTCGAATGAGAATGAATTATGCTAACAAAATGCTCACTGGGACAGAACATAGCTGCGACGGCCTTGTTCCTGGCAAACAAAACCGAGGAAAACTGCCGAAAGACAAAGGACATCATCTATGCTGTGGTGAAAGTCGCCCAGAAAAACCCGAGACTCATCGTTGACGAGCAGAGCAAAGAATACTGGAAGTGGCGTGACAGCATTCTGATGCACGAAGAACTGATGCTGGAGATGTTGACTTTCGACCTAATGGTGGACAACCCATACCAACGACTTTACGAGTGCCTGACCCAGCTTGACATGCTTCACAATAAGCGCATTAGAGATGCAGCCTGGGCGTTCTGTTGTGACTCGGCCCTCACGGTCCTTCCGTTACTCATGAACGCCAGCGCAATTGCCGTTAGTGCCATATTTTTCGCGACAGTCTCGCTGGATGAGAAGATCGAAGATGGAAGGGACGGTGATCCGTGGTGGCGAGTACTGAAGGGGGACGAGGCACTCACGCAATCGGCTATTAGTGTGGTGATGGACTTCTACTCGGAGAATCCTCTTAGAAAATCGGACTCTCGGTACCAAGGGTCACCTATCTTCAGTCTGGAGAACACTAGGAGAGGTCGCGAGCTTCCCAGCCAGACAGAGGCCGGATCGAGTCACAACGGGACACCTATGGGAACGGACCGCGGGACACAAAGCCCACGGGCGCGGTATCAAGGCAGGCCGGACCGAGAAGACGACGTCAATGGCAACGTCGACATGAAAAAGGAAAGCGGGGAGATTGAGGAGAACGAGCCAGTCGAGGCGGCGGCATCGCAACACAAGGGCGACTCTGACGCAACTCTCAAGATTTCAGCCAACGATGTCGACAATCACTCGGCAGATCGAAAAACGAACGGCATCAGTAACGGCCTGAAATCGCCAGTCTCGAAACGAAAAACGCCGGAGGCAGACCTGGATGAGGTGGACCGGGAGACCAAGCGCGCACGACTGTCCGACGAGGACGAAGGAGAAGTTCCAGGCTAGGAAACCCCGGGGACAATGCCTGATAACTCCCCATGGACCAGTGGAAGTGCCACTAGTAAGACAATCCCTAGCAGTAATGAGCGGGCAACAGAGTAGCATCTCGTGCACACGATGCATACGGCGCAGGATTGCCCATAGAGCCCAACCGTGGCTCTGTATGGGACCTGTACGCAACACATCATCGCAGACCATTACTTGGACCGGGTATGCGAGCAACCAATGATGGTAAGGAAAGGCTTCATCGAGGCCCCTTTTCCACTACAAAAAGGGTACTCGGAGTAGCAGGCGAGGTTTGAGGCTCGTCAGCAAGGAGTGATAGACTGCGATATCCCAGGATGACAGGCATACTAGTTAGGCGTGCTCCGGTAGGACAAGCCAACCGAATATATTGACATTGATAATTCAATATGCTTGTGTGTTTGCCTATCATGACAGTGACTTCTTCCTCTTCACTCCCTCCTTCCCGTCTCTATCTTCCATCTTCTTGTCCAGGAAGTCAATCAAATCACACATATTTGCGCAATTATACATTTCCACCCTTTCCTTCTTGTTGAGCAACGAACTCTTGTCGGGGCCATAGCCTGGTCCGCACATCTCGCCCACTGGTGTTTTGGGTCAGTAGATGTTCGGAAATCCGGAAATCAAGTTCTCAGCGGACGCAAGTGAATGAAGCAGACGGGACGTACGGTGATGCTGGACCAGTTTCAGCGGCAGCGGCGCCCTCACGACTTTGTTCATGAAGAGCTCGACCGCCTCCCAGGGGCAGGCCTCGTACCCGGCGAAGAGCGCCGGGTTGGCGAGAAGAGCCCGGGCGGACATCAGGCCCGCCAGCTTTGGCAGGTTTGGTTTGGTGGCTCCCCCCGTCTCCAGAGAGGGGAGCGGTGCTGCGTACGGCAGTGAACCCATGGAGAAGACGTCGCCTGATACGAGGATGGGGAGTTGGTCGCCGTACTTGTTGGTGAGGAGCTCCAGGGCCTCGAGATTTATGGGGGTTGTCGACGGTGTATTCCGGGTGCGAGGGTGGATGGTGAGGAAGTCGATATTGCGGTCTTGAGGGTGGCCTATTACTGTCTCTATGAAGTCGATGGTTTTCCTGAAGCAGGATTCATTCAGTGCGAGTTCAGGGTCCGGGACGTGGCAACGGCCTCGACGTAGAAACTCACCTGAGATCCTTGTGTACTCTTATCTTCACGCTCACGCTCCTGCCTTTTGGATTATTGATGTCTTTCTCTTTGCCAACGGCCCAGCCTTCATCCCCCAGCCTTTGCCGCGTCTCGACCACCATGTCCCTCACCAACTCCCGCTTCTCCATCAGAGCAGCTCCGAGAGTCTCTGCGCATGCCCATGACTGGGGGCAGCCGCAGTTGATGTCGACGCCGTTCACATGGGGGGCGACCAGTGATGAGGCCCGGGCTACTTCCAAGGGTGAGTTGGCGCCAAACTGGACTATCGTCGGCACCTGTGGTCCCGCTGTCGAGATGGTGAAGTCTGGAGCGTGTCAGCTGTGGTGTGGCCCCTTTTTTCGTTTTGAGTGAGAAAGCGCTTGCTGGGCCCGTGGGAACTTGCCGCTGTCCCGAGCTATGAAGCTGCGGTTGAATTCCTTCGCCAAGATCATGGGGGTCCAGCATATATCAGTTCCATAGGCGTGGACCGTCTGTCTAAAGGCGAGCTTGCTGTACCTCACCATAGGTGCGCAAGCGTAGAGAAGCCGCCCTTGGCTTTTGACAAGGTCGAATATTTTGAGAGGACTATAAGACAATTCACCGTCAGTGCGCGGCAACATATCCCATATACTCGGCCTGAGATGAGCGCGGACTCACTGTTCTAGTTGCGCGAGCGACGGGTCATCTTGTCTGGATCTGGAACCCATTTTAGTGGTAATCTCTGGTCGGAGAGTCGCCGTGACAGACACCGGTTACAATTTTCCAATTGCTTGTTAGATTCATCCACTATGGGGGTCTGGTCCTTGAACGTCTGGGTATGGCCAAATGTTGTTACTGTCCCTCACTAGCTCAGAAGCCAGCCAAACGCAGACAGATCTCAGTCATGGCGAGATGTTCCAAACCATGAGTGACAGGCCGAGGCGGCGTGAGCTTGAAATAGTGTATGATCCTCTATGTTTTGGCCTTCATCCATGATATATCGGGAGTCATCATGGGCTGAGTGAAGTAAACTCCTGGTGCTTTTAGTGAGCGCTGGGTTCTACAGATGCCCCAGATACCGTGTCATGATTGGCTCAGGGCCGGTAGAAGGACCCACCCTTGCCCAAATTCAGTCACCATTGATTCATGTGAGCCATCAAAAAGAGCCCTGTGATATCTTCTTCGGGCTGTCTCTCTCCTGCGACGAATTACGAACAGTGCACGCGTTTCTCAGATATATCGAGAGGCCAATTGACGTCATTCGTACAGCCGGTCCTCCTTGGGGTGGCAGGAGATCGACAACCTTGTACCAACACTCAGCACAACAGGCGAAGGGACCGGGTCCTATACATCAAAAACAAGATGACTGTAATCGGTCTTCTGGGCGGTGGCCAACTAGGCCGTATGCTGTGCGAAGCAGCGTCTCCTCTCGACATCGAAATAGTCATCCTGGACGACAAGAAGGCCCCGGCCAAGCAAATCAACAGCAACAGCAAACATGTCACCGGGTCCTTCAAAGACGCGGCCAAAATCCGGGAACTGGCAGCCCAGTGTGACGTCTTGACAGTTGAGATCGAGCACATCGAGACAGAGGTCCTTGAGGAGCTCGACGCACGGGGCAAAGTTGCCGTGCACCCGTCCTGGAAGACGCTGAGGTTGATCCAGGACAAGTTCGACCAGAAGGAGCACCTGCGGAAGGAGGGCCTGCCCATAGCCGAGCAGATGGCCATCGAGGGCGGTGCTACCATGCCAACGTCGCTGCAGCAAGCGGCCCAGCAATTCGGGTATCCCTTCATGTTGAAGGCCAGGAAAGGCTCCTACGACGGGAGGGGCAACTTCAAGATATCGAGTGAGGCGGATCTGGACCGGGCATACGAGGAATTTGGCAAGCTGTCCTGCTACGCTGAGAAGTGGGTGCCCTTCGAGTTGGAGCTGGCCATCATGGTCGTCCGCACAGAGGACGACCAAGGCAGGACGAAGCGCGTCATTCCTTACCCGGCAGTTGAGACGATACACGAGGACAACATTTGCTCCAAGGTCTTCATGCCACCTCGGAGTGTCCCCGCTCCGACCTGTGAGCGGGCGCAGAAAGTTGCTTGCGATGTGGTTGAGAAGCTGTGGGGCAGGGGCGTCTTCGCCGTGGAGATGTTCCTGACCAGGGAGGGCAAGATCTTGGTTAACGAGTGAGTTCTTTGGCATGCTTTCCCAAAGCTGACAGCTTCGAACACATCGATGTAGGATCTGCTGACTCCGTTGAAGAATCGCACCCCGGCCACACAACTCAGGCCACTACACCATCGAGGCCGTGCCGTACATGTCACAGTACAAGGCACAGCTCTACTCTATCTTGGACAAGCCTTTCCCAGAAATATTGGAGCCTGACGTATCATCAAGTATTATGGTCAACGTTCTGGGTGGTGCCAACGCCGATTCTCACCATAGACTGATTGAGCAAGCCGAGAACTTGCACGCCAGAGGAAAGGCCGTGTACCCACACATGTATGGCAAGGAGTCCAAGCCGAGTCGAAAGATTGGCCACATTACCATCACCGGGTCCTGCTCCATCGAGGAGCTGGAGAAGTTCGCTCAACCCCTGATTCAAACAGCGGATGACATCCGTCAGGAGCGCCTCCAGTCATCTAGCAAAGCTCTCCGACCAATAGAAGCGGCGAAGGCAGCGGCCAAGGACCCCCTGGTTCTCGTCACCATGGGCTCTGACTCCGATCTGCCTGTGCTCAGGGCTGGTATCGATATCCTCAATCAATTTGGCGTTCCTTGGACTGTAGATATCACGTCCGCGCACCGCACGCCGAGCAAAATGGCCGAGGTGGCCACCGAGGCCGCTTCGAAGGGGATCAAGGTCATCATCGCCGCCGCGGGAGGAGCTGCCCATTTGCCGGGAATGATCGCGGCCTACACTCCCTTGCCTGTCATCGGCGTGCCCGTCAAGGCGACGCACCTTGACGGACTAGACAGCTTGCTCAGCATTGTGCAGATGCCTGTACGTTCTGACTCTTTAATTTCGGCCCACTTCCCGCCTGAGATTTGTGTTGACCATCTGCTAACGATATCCCCAGAGGGGCGTGCCCACCGCAACGGTAGCGATCAACAACTCCACAAATGCGGCACTCCTGGCCGTCCGCTTCCTGGGGGCGTTTATACCCGACTTGCACGATAAGATGAAGAACTATCAGTTGGAGATAGAACAGCAGGTCCATGACAAAGCAAATTTGCTTAAAGAGATCGATGTGCATGCGTACTTGGAGAAAATGGGGAAGAAATGAAGCATGCAAGTATGACGAGGAAGAAACAAGGTAGATGATGAGGAAGACAACCATGGGTGCCTCAATATAAAGCACAACTTCTCTGCGTCCTGCCTGTATCACCCTTCCGGGAATTCTGGCACACTCATTCCCACACATGGATCACATAGATGAGAAGCAGACCCAAGAACGTGATTTTGTTTCGCAAAATGTCACCAGTTGAAGTGAGCATATCGGAGTATACTCGAGATACTTTGCCGATGCACCGCCTGAGAGGGTTATGAACAAATATACTGAATTACTGGGTTTTAGGTATTTCCATGAGCAAGGGCGCCTCCCAATCCCGCATGATTCTTCCGTGCTCATCTGGGGTTCCATCCCTCATCTTTACGTAGTTGCAGGATGTTGTAGTCTTCTGGCTTGCTCGTAATCGTGGTAGAATGGCTCGAGGCCTTACAGAGTGCCCCTGTTCTTGAAGAATCGAGCAGCTTCATGCGGTACAGGCGCGGCGACCTGCTGGCATCATCGCAGAAGTAAACCCACCATCTTGAAAGAGCAGGAGCACACCCTCCGCGGCGATGCTCTCGTGGAGGATCTCATCACCTGAGTCACGGTCTGCCGATAGTGGCAGACTTGGAGGGGCTCTCCTGTACAGTCCTCGACTGCCATTCCTGACACCCTGGAATTGATGGTTCCCGTTCGCACAAAGTCCGTGCGAATTCTTCAAGAACGCACCTTATGCGTTCTTCCGGTTCGCTCAAAACATCACAGCCGTCGTAGATTGGCTTCAAGGCTGGGTGAGATGGCTCGTCTGCATCTTGCTGCTCCAGACCGTCTTCGTTTGTCGATCTGGACACGACGGCGGCTGTGTCGTGCTGATGAAGAAGATCATTGTCCTCGTCTGGAGAGCTGGATGTAATGTTTAGAGGGATATAATTGTCCGGTACTTCCATGCCGTCATGATACACGTTCCAGAAGCCGCTTTCGTCACTCGTGTCGTCCTCACGGCTGTTTGAAGACACGTCACCTGGTGTTGTGAAGGAGCACCTCGGTATGAGGAAGTCTGTGAGTTCCTGCAATGCTTCACATTCTGGTGCCTCCGGAATGGTTTGACTAGGTACGCAGTTTCTCAAGGATTCCAACGGAACTTGTATGCGAGATACGATGTCAAAGATTCTTGCAGCATCCTCTGACGATATGGTGCAGTGGAGTTCTTGCCAAGGGTAGGGAGGGTCGGCCGTCTGCATGAAAGCCGCGGGTGCCGTAGCAGATCGTATGTCTCGTGCATGTATCCTTTCCGAGATCGGATTTTGTGCCATGCCCAATCCCATGAGAAGGCATGACAGCACAAAGGACTTGGTAGGCATGTTGAGGATTCGGTCAAGCGTAATCGTACTCGTGAGAGCCGGGTTAGAGCACTGAATGTCAAAATCGACTGTGACGAGTAACAGGATGGGCGAAACAGAGGAGCAGAATATAGAAAGCTGTGGAATAGAAATGCCTGTGTGTTCATAAGCTCTGGCGAGAGAGAGAGAGAGAGAGAGAGAGAGATGTCGAAAAGGCATCGAGAGGTGCTGTGGATTTTTGGGGGCATACAACACTTTCAGGAAACCATTGACTGGAGCTTGCAGACAAGAACGACCCAACAGGGTTTCAAAGGGAGTCCATTTAATGGTTCACGTGTGGCAGGCACGCCTTCTCAGTCCGCAACATTCGTTCATCCCTCCTTCTCACCAATGACAGTCAACATGAGGCAGCCTCGGTGGGCTGCACGTGGCCAAGAACTGATCGTAGGTGCATCGCATGCTGCAGGAACAGGCTGACCTAAACCTGACATTCGATTCGTAGACACTATCACAGCGTAAACTCCGGTTCTATGCACGAAGGCATACGAGTAATCCCAATGTACAATTCAATCCCCACACATCGCTGCCTCCGATTGACCGACGAAACCAGAAGCCCATTTTCTTTGGAAGTATGTCCCTCTCGCCATTCTCTTACACAGCCATCTCCTTCTTGATCTCGGCAATGGCCAGGGCGGGGTTCAGACCCTTGGGGCAAGTCCGCGTGCAATTGAGAATGGTGTGGCAACGGTACAGGCTCATTGAGTTGTCCAAGGCATCCTTCCTCTCGGCCTTCCTCTCGTCTCGAGAATCGATCAACCACCGGTAGGACTGGAGCAGGATAGCGGGTCCGAGGTACTCCTCGGAGTTCCACCAGTACGAAGGGCACGATGTCGAGCAGCAAGCGCAGAGAATGCACTCGTAAAGACCGTCAAGCTTTCTCCGGTCCTCCTTGCTTTGCCGGAATTCCTTGCCCTGTGATAAAGTCAGCTAAGCCTGTACAGGCCGAAGGAAGTTTGGTCTTACATCGGGTGCTGGCGTATCTCTCTGCAAGTATGGCTTGATGGACTTGTATTGCTTGTAGAAATGTGTCAAGTCTGGTACCAAGTCCTTGACGACGTAGGTATGTGGCAAGGGATAGATCTTCATCTCCTTGTTTGAGTCGGCAGGAATCCGGCCTGATGAACACGGTCAGCCACAAACTCCAAAAGGGTGTTCTTAACCAAAGCCGTTGCCTGTTTACTTACACAAGCATGCCAGTGTGTTCATGCCGTTGATGTTCATCGCACAGCTACCGCAGATTCCCTCTCTGCAACTCCTGCGGAAGGTCAAGGTCGGGTCTAGCTCGTTCTTAATCCGCACCAGTGCATCGAGAACCATGGGTCCGGTCTTGTTCAAGTCGAGCGTGTAGGTCTGCATCCGAGGCTTCTCTGTGGGTTGATCTGGGTTCCACCGGTAGATTTGGAAGCTCTTCATACGCGACTCCTCAGCGGCGGGCGAGGAGTGCGCGTTGGACTCTTCCACTTTGGCCTTTGGCTCGGAGACACTCGCCATGGATCGTGATGCAAGCAGGGTCGTCGCCGGCCGGAGCATGGGCCTTGTGGCAGCACCCAGGAATCGGGTTGAGGTGGAGCGGAGAGCAGCCATCTTGTAGGCGGGTCGAAGGGTTACGATCGTAAAGTCGTGGCGTAGTTCAGTTCATGAGGATTAATCGACAAGTAAGAGGTCAAATGGAAAAAGGTGTCTCAAGTCAATCGACCACGACCTGAAACGACAAGATTAAGCCTCCTATTCTGGTTTGGCACCCTAGGCTCTGTGGCGATGGCACAAAGGTGTAGAGGTCATCGACATGGACGCATGGACTACAGAGCAAGTAACCGAGTTGCCGACCAGTTAGCGCCGGGCCAATCAGAAGACGCCATTTAGTAAGTTCGAACGCTCGCGCCGGGATATCACGTGCCGGGAGCAGGATCCGTCCCCCGTTTCCTCCTGCGACGGATGAAATCAAATCCCTCGGCATAGCAACCACTCAATCATTTATTCTTTTAGCCTTGGGATGAGCGATGCACACAACTCCAGAAGACAAGACAAGACAAGACAAGACAAGACAGTCATGGGTCATCTGGAATCTTGTCATTTCTCATGCGGCGCTCACCCGGGGGTGCAAACAGCAGGTGGCCGTTCCACAGCATGCACGCAAATCACAGCACATCTGCTTCGACTCAGAGAAGAAAACCGGGCCTCACCGGGTCAAAACGGTTCAGCAGCGATTGGCTGGGTAGCGGCGGCGTAACGATTATTAACACAGTGCGTCCGGCTGTTGGAGCGCTAATGACATAATGCCTAAGTGCTAATTATGGAGCTCTCTATTCCCGACTGTGCGCTGCCTGTCCAGAGTGAGACTCCTAGATTGATGATTTCCATCACGGACGGACAAGCAGCGGCTGCGAACAACCTGGGTCGGCTCGCTCGCTCGCTCGTTTCCCGTACCTGTCTGTCTCCCGCCCACTACAGCACCCACCACGGAATTCTATCGATGATGGTGCCTGTTGAACGATCTGCCAATCCGTCTTGAAAGTAAAGCAAGCCCCACCGGGCTTTGCGCAATTGAGACTGTTCCCCTTGTCCGTGCCGTCCAGTCTCGAGCCAGTCGCCAAGGCGCAATGGCAACACCCAGCTGTACGACCAGGTTCGCGCAGTCAATTCGACCACACCTGCAGTGTAAGCGCCCTGTATGCGACCCTCCCTATATTGCCCTGGAACCGTGCTCAGTATCAGCCCATCCACAGCAGTCGGCCGTTCTTCCAGAGCCCCTCGGTTCTCAAACCAAATCAGGCCACCGCCCCGGGTGCCATCGACATATATGAAGCTGTCCACGACACCGGTGCTGAGCTCGCAGCAACCGACGAAACAGTTCGCGTACAACGTCGCCGCATCCTACATCGCGAAGGACCGGCCGTTCGATCCCTCGACGCACGTCTTCCACTTCAACCCCTACAATCGAGTCCAACCACCACGAAAACACACCAAGCGCACCCGCCCCGACAGCGGTCAGGATGCCTTCTTCGTCACGCGCTTAAATGGATCGGGCGGCGTCGCTCTCGGCGTGGCAGATGGGGTTGGCGGGTGGATGGACTCAGGCGTCGACCCGGCGGACTTTTCCCACGGATTCTGCGACTACATGGCCGAGGCAGCATACTCTCACACTTCGAGCAGCGACCCCGGGTCACAGCCCCTCGCTGCCCGCTCTCTCATGCAGACAGGCTATGAGGCCATTTGCGCCGACCGTTCAGTTAAGGCTGGCGGCTCCACTGCTATCGTTGGACTTCTCGAGCCTAGCGGAACGCTCGAGGTTGCGAACCTAGGAGACAGCGGGTATATACATCTACGACTCAACGCTGTGCATGGCTCCTCCGAACCACAAACACACGCGTTCAATACGCCATTCCAGCTCTCGATAATACCACCGTGGATCCAACGGAAAATGGCGGCATTTGGCGGGTCGCAGCTCGCAGACATGCCCAGTGACGCCGAGGTCTCGAGGCACAGCCTTCGCCACGGTGATGTACTCGTCTTCGCGACCGACGGCGTGTGGGATAATCTGTTCAACCAGGACATACTGCGCATTGTGAGCAAGGCCATGGAAGGCAGTGGTGCGTGGGTCCACAGTGACGCTGGAGGTATCAAGGTCAGGCAGGATCTGTCGGCCTACACGAATACGACGGCGAGCGGAGACGGCGACGGAAAAGCAGTCAGCCTCCAGAGCTTGATAGCCACCGCGATCACCGGGGCCGCCAAGGCAGCGAGCATTAACACCAAGCTGAATGGGCCGTTTGCGAAGGAAGTCAAGAAGTATTACCCCATGGAGACGTGGAGGGGTGGCAAGGTGGATGACATCTGTGTTGTTGCTGTCGTGGTTTCAGAGACCTCGCCTGATGACGCCCCAGTCAAGGCCAAGCTCTGAGTGATAGACCATCCTGCCGAGAGAAGTGCCGATGATTCGCTGGGAAGTATGCGAGTTGCGGTCACCGAGACGGGAGTCGTAAAAGGCCGTTTCTCAACTGACGCATTAGCTCGACATTGTCGATCATCAGCGCCAAACACCAGAAAAGGAGAGAGCGTAGGGATACGCATGGCTCACACTGCTCTGAAGAGGCTGGGCAGAATAGCATTGGGTACTTCCAGGAATGCAGATACCTAGACTATCACGTTCAGGCGGCAAGACAATATATGGATGGTAATGGCCTTCAACAAAGGCAGTCGATAAAGAACAGATAGTTGTAAATCTTTCAAAAACCTCCAGAGTCGTCGTAAGAATACGGAGCACCCAGCCTTCCCGATGTCAGACTACTAGATGCTGAAGCCGAGTGCGTGACTGCCCGCCCCTTCGGTGGCTCTCTTCACCACGGAGTCTCCGACGGCGGAAGACTCCAGCAGCTCATGCCCGAGATCTGGGGTCTCGCATGTGCCGAAATCAGATGTAAAGAGGCGCCCTGCAGACGCGCAAGCAACATGATAAATGTGGCCGATCCTAATCACATCGACGGAGATCAACGGCGACGTTCCGATCACCGCTCCAACAGACAAGACCGAGGTCCAGAACAAGAGCAAAGAAGGGACCAATCCCTCAATCCAAACCCCTCCAATCGATCAGTCAGAGTGCATGCGGCGTGGGCCCACAAAACCTCACGGGCTAGCAGCTGTGCGTTTGCCGATCACCTTGCGGCCCTCTCCCCGCCGCCGCCCCCCCCCCCTACTGCAAGGCCTGATTTGACAGCCCACCAACCGACCTGCCACTGCGGTAGAGGCGGACATGGGACGGAAAAGAAACACCGGATCGATCTCGTTTTGTCTAACGTCGAACTACTGTAGGTTGCATCTGCAGCCATCCGCTCGCGTTCCGCTGCAGAATAGCGACCTCGAAAAAAAGAAAGGAAAAAAAGGCGGCTCCAGTGACGGGAAGCTGCATGGTGCATCTTGCCGTGTCACAGGCAGAACGAAGGGCAGGTGAGAGCAAGCATGCATACTACAGTATAAGATTTGTTGCGCAAATGTCGATCATCAACGCAGTCGTGTGATTTGGAAGGAGCAAAAGGTTTATTAGGTAGATAATACCCATGTATTATTTTTTGATTGTTTTTGTCTCGTTTCTAGTCAATTTACTGCAGTGTCGTTCCATCATCGGCCAAAGCCGTTCCAAAGTTTTCATGGCTTTTTGATCCTTTTCCATCTCGCTTTGGGTATCGCCTTCTTGTCGACACAAAAACTTGTGGAGTAAACCAAAATGCATGATGCAGAACGTGAATCCCGTATTAAAACCACGTAAAAACCCCTCATGTGAACCCTACTATGTACCACTACCGAAACGAAAGTAAAGTTTTCAGCCGCTCGGTCTGTCTATCCGTCTCTGACGACGTTGACATTGACTTCCTTAGTTGAAGATCATCAGGGAGACAATGGTGCCCAGGATGAGAGCCAGGGGAGAGCCCAGCTTCTGGCTGTCGTTGGTGTTGACTAGATGACGTGTTAGCAATGGGTGGCAGGATGGTTGGGTCACGACATCGTGAGAGCTTACCTGGGGTAGAGGTGGAAGTAGACGAGGAGTCGGTAGCGGTAGACGACGTCCGGGTGGAAGTGCGGGTGGAGGAAGATGAGGAGGAAGTGGTGGTGGAGTTGCCGCTCGTAGTGCTAGTGATGGTAGCGCTGGAGTTGGCACTGGCAGTGCTCGACGCGGAGGACGAGGTGATGGTGAGAGACGATAGAGTGGTGGAGATGGACGCGCTGGTGGCGGTGGTGGCAGCCGAAGAGGAGGAGGCGGTCGCCGAAGGGGCGGCGGCGCTGCCCTGGAAGTCGAACTGAGGGCTGTAGTTGGGAGATTTGGAGCTAGAGTCGGCAACCTCGAACGCGTACAGGCCGCTGGCCAGCGACGCCGGGGGGTTCCAGGTGTAAGAGGTGGTGGTCAAGCCCGAGGCGAGGACCTCGACAGTCTTGAGGTCGGTGCTGGCGCCGTTCTTGAGGGTGACGGTGACAGGGCCCTCGGAGTCGGACCAGGTCAGGGTGAAGGGCTGGCCGGCCTGGACAGCGTAGGCGCTGTTGGTGAGCTCAATGGCCCAGGCGGGAGCGGCGGCCGTGACGACGGCGAGGAAACCAGCAGTGAACTTCATCTTGGCGGTTGGTTTTGGGTTGATTGGATCTGGTTTTTGCTTGATAGTAGAAAGTTGGATCAAAGACAGTTGGTAATCTTCACAGTTATGTCAGTCGGACGGAACGGATGAGAGAGTTTGCAGGACGCCTGAAATAGACACAGAAGCACGCCAAGCGATCCGAAGTTTTTGTCTTGGGCCAAGATCGAATCAAGGCATACACAACAGTCGAGGAGGAATGAATGGGGTGACTGCGTTGCTGAGGATGACTTACAAGTCGGTATTAGTAGCGGATTAGGGTATTAAGACACTAAGTAAGTCCACGTTGGAAAGAGTGACAACGAGCGGCGCCGATAAGTTACGGGTGAGGAAGGAGAGGGAGAAGAAGGTCGTGGGAGAGAAGGCGGAGGCAGTCAGTCAAATATGCCTTCCTCTGTACCCAGCGAACAGGCGCGCAAAGTCTCGTCGACGGGAAATGAGCCGGTCGAGGCGGAAGCGCAGAAGGAACCTCGTGGGCTGTGGGAATCGTTCGGGGGAGCAAAATGCGACTCATTCCAGCAGGGGGCTGGCCAATCAGGTGTTCTACAGGCAGAGGACCCATTTTAGCTTAAGATGAGCGAGATGATCCCAGCGCAGTGGCACACGGCCCTCTGGGGTTGACAGGGATACTAGCCTTGCCCAGCTCGAGGCCATGCCGAGTTGGGCGGGAGAGCTACAGGGGCAAGGATCCTCACAAGCCTGATGACCAGCGCGGGCTCAGGGGAAAAGCAACCTGCCTCCCTGCCTGCCTGCACGCTTGTTCATGGCGGGCGCCAGCGCTGATCCTCCCTACAGCTCCCAGTCCCCTCGGCCTCATTGGGTTCATCCGGGCGCCATCACCATCCATCTTCATTTGCCATTTCTTGCCATCCCACGCCAGCCAGCAGCCCAGAGCAGCGCCCAATGCAGCGAGCAGGCTGGCAGGGCGAGTGGTCTAGTGTCGTTGCATTTGCCAGATTCTATCTATTGAGTCCCTGTCTGCCCGTAGATCGAGAATGGCTGCGCCCCTTTCCTGTCTCGATTGCATCGCACATATTGGCACACTGGCACACTGGCACACGGGGCACACCACACTACAGGCTCGAGCCGTGAGGCTGTGTGCCCGCACCTGCCTACAAACATAAGGTTTCGACGTGCCGAGAACAGTCTCTTTTGGCGATGGGCGCGGCTGGATGTACGGCGTACTCCGTACCATGCCATCCAGGCCATCCCTTCCCTGAGACTTGTGTGTCGCGACGCCCGAGGCATTCAGCGGCTCGTCATTTGTCGCAGCCGACTTCGTCACCCCATGCCAATCCTGCAGCGCTGCGGTGCTAGGTGGGACGTCAGGACTGCGTTCCAAGATCCTCCCAGCCCTTCCGCTGCTTCTCGCTCCCAGGCATCAATCAGTCGCGTATCAGTCGCGTATCAGTGGCAGGATGTACTGTGTAGCGTCGCGCCCTCCCTGATCGCGGACACCGATGTTTGGTTTTTGTCTGTGTGCTGTGGGTCTTTGCGCGCCGCTCCATCACCTCTAGTCACGCCCCACTTCATATTAGTGGATGGCACTTGTCACCCAGAGCACAGCTGTCTGAAGCACAATGTCCTCTGTAACTTCCTGTTATTCAATCATGGTTACGGCAGCTAGTCCTGTCATTCTCTCCTGTATGCCTTCTTGTGCTCAGCCTCAAGAAACAGCCAGTTATTCCCTTCACTCGATACGGTTCTGGGCCGCCTTTGACACGCAGGAGGGTGACAGAGTTGGCGACTCGCGAGCTTAAAAACCTGGAAAAAGTCAAATTGCTCGAGGCTGTCATATTCAGCAACTTGGCCCGAAGCCTAGCCGTACCCAAATTTCCGGGCCCCCAGAAGGGTGTCAGACCGCCAAGCTTTGCATGACCCAGTTATCTCGTTCCCTATCAGGAATGGAGAGCCTGTACCTGCATCGCAGAGGCCTCGGTCCCTGCAGCATGTACCCTTGGCGGTGGCGTGCTAATACTCCGTAGGCCGCCGTTGGCCCTTTTTCATCAGAACCGTGATCTGCAAACCGTGATCGTCGGGGAATCTTGCATGTGGTAGTCTAGCTCTAGATCATTGAAATCTGACTACGATCTTGATAGTATACACACACACGGAAACGTTACGCTGGCTGCCTCTGGCTCGTTAACCTTTTCTGAATTTCTCTTTTTGTTTGCCTCTTCTCGTACAGCCCCAGTAGACGATGCCCTCGTCACTCAAGGGACGGGCCTCCCGAACCGAACCGAGGCGAACTAAAGCCCGGTTGCCCAAGGTCAAACAATTGTGCATTCCACATCATGATGGCAACCACGACTCGCCACCTGCAGGCCAACGAAGACATTGTTGCTCGGCAACTTGCTGATACAAATCCCTCGGAAATGATTTCGTTCAATGGCGGCGCTCCGCTGTGGCCCGTATTGCCGATACGACGTGCTTCAGGGATAGGGCCGGACGACAGCGGACATTGAAGGAGTGTGCTCTGGGCTCTTGGTGATTTAGGTTTCGCTTGCATTCTCCGCCGGCCGAGACGGACAAGTCGGCCACTCAGTTACTAGACAGCGAGGCGGCTTCTGCGTCCGATGCTCGATCCGCCCTTAGACGCGCACTGCCGCCGAGTTAAAAAGCGCCCACTCAACGTCGGTCAGTGACCCGCCATTCCGCCTGTTAGCAGCCCAGCGAGGAGAGGTCTTGTCATTGTCGCAGCTCAGGCATTCGTCGCAGCTAGGAGATTAGTCGCACCAGGCTCTTGGAGCCGTCTTCGTGGAGCCTCACGGGACAATTCGTCACCTTGCCCGTCTGCACATTTGGTGACAGCTCCTTATCGTGCTTCAGGGCAGAACACACTCGACAACACCTCGCCTCACGCCCTCGGTCTCTTCTCTGACCATGCTGACGACAGCCTCGAGATTGCGCATCTTGTCCACGAAGTCGTCGAGAGAACCGCCAACACCAAAGTAAAGTCTCTTCGCAGCAATGATGGCGGTAGCCCGGTGGCCTTCCACAGATTCACGCTCTCTGCGCAGAATCGATAGCAATGTATCAGTGAAAGAAGTCAGAGCAAATGGAGAGTAGATTGTCTCCGCGCCCATGATCAGAGTACGGGTGGCGCCGCCGCCACCATCTGTGCCGCTGGACAGTGACGCCGAGCTGCTGTAGATCAACTCGACAAGTTCTGGCGACCACCCCCCTGAGATGAATGAGACATTGATACTAGACGTAGTGAGGAAACTCTTGAACGAGTCGATCACCTGTTCCGTAATCTCCAGCTCTCCCTCGGTGGAGGACAAGGCGTCCTGGATGAGCTGGTCATGGTGTCTCTGGTGTAAAGCCCACGCGAGCAGCAAATTGGGCATCGTGACGAGCTGTAGGACGCTGGGGTTGTAGTCGGCAAGTGTGAGGATCAGGGGGATCTGATCCCGCTGTGGCTCCTTGGGTGTCTGAGCCCTACCGAGCAACGCCCATTGGAACAGGGCGAGGGAGGGTAACGCAGTGCCGCATCCCAGCTGTCGATTGGGAGGCAAAGTCAGTCAGCCCCTCGATTGGTGGGCGGTACGAAGACGGTTCGTTCTGCCCACTTACCTCGATCGTATGGAAAGGAGCCGAGTGGAGAGAGCTGGGAACATGTATGGCCGCGAGGACCTTGACAAGATCAACGCTGCTCTCCCAGCTCTTGAATCCTCCCTCGTAGATGCCGGTCTTGACGTCGTGGGCTCCCAGGCCTGGCTCCAGCTCATCGCCTTCTGCATCTTCCTCGGCCATCAACTGGACCCTGACATCCCATAGCTCTCTCCTCGGTATCTGGATCAACCCCTTGCCATCCAAGTCCACGTCCAAAAGACTGTAAGCTATCTTGGACGGCAACTTCGACAGCATGTGACCCAGGTCATGGTGTATTGGAGGTAGTTGAGATTTTCCTTGCACCGGAAATGCGCTAGAGACTGAGGCAGCAGGTACTGACGCTGGGGCAATTATCTGCGGCGCAGAAAAATCCTCGTCTATGTCATCACCGGAGAAGGAAAAGGAGAAAGACATGGGTGAAAAGGGGTGAGGTGTTGATTTCTGAGGGAGATAGGTGTCGCTTTCACAGGTGGTATTCAACGAGCCTGGAAACTCATGAACATCGCGGTTGGCACGGGAGGGAAAAAAACGCATGCCCGTATTTTACGGCCGAGGGGGCAGGACCTCAGGACCTGTGCTTGGTGGGTCCTCAAGCTCCAGCTGCTCGGAGCCGAACGCTTCACGGCGGTCCGGCGCTGTGCTGGGTCGCCGTTGACAAAGCCGCATCGAGGCCTCGCCTGCAGGACGGGCAGGAGCTTCAATTGACTTCAATTGGCCCAACACCCTCTGGTGTTCCTTTCCGAGGGTCTGAATGCGAGCGCCGCTTACGCTCATCATGCCCAACGTGTGGGTTTAAGTCGCCCCCAAGGTCGCCTCATGCACCTCAATGCGCCTCATGCGCCTCCTTCTTTCAGCTTTTGGCGATGAGACACTGCAGCTGAGCATGCAGACGTGCCAGTCGGAACTGCCCAACCTGCACCATGCGTGCACGCGAGGGGCAAATGGCTGCCTGTGCTGGATGACCGAGACACACGGCCGTGCTGCACACTCTGCATATCGCATCGCATCGCATTGCATCGCCCGCGCCCTACTGCGAACTGGAGCGAGCTGGAGGTCCGGCGGACCACATGACTGCCCAGGCGCGACAGCTTCAGAAAGAGCCCCCAACCGTCCTGACAATCGGCCCAGATATCGCATGCCGGAGGCCAGCAGCGCAGTGAAACCCACATTATGGGAGCTCTGTGAGGCCATCATCCTGGCCCGCCTGAACTGTGCACCCCCTCCCTGTCCCATTCGTTGCTCACCGCTGTCACGGCCAGTTCGGAAGAGGCTGAGCCTTGTGATAGGACAATTTACGATCGATGTCGCTTCCGCCCAGGCGGGACTTGCCCACCTCGACATCCACTGCAAGCATCTGCCTCTCAGAATCGCTTGATGCACCCACATCAGCGGATACTCCCTGCCAGCTGCATGGCTGTGTGATCTCTCTGTCTGGTGCTGCGTACAGACTACCGTGCTATGGGAATGAGGCGTTTTTACCGAAGCCCTGGCCCGACTGTCCCCATCTGCCACCAGCCATTGCCGCTCGACTTGGACCCCGAGCGTTGCGAGCTCCTCCATCCCACCATCCTGACGCAACACTAGTCCAAGGGGCAAGTCATCCTCGTGCTGGTGAACCTGGTGAACACCAGGATCCCTCCGCCCCTCAGACAAGTCTCGTTCATGGACTTTCCCGGGGCCTGCTCGACGCCGTCGGCCAGGCTGCATGGCCTAGGCTAGAGATATCCCGGGCATCCAGGAGGAGCATGTGCTGGGGAGGCCAGCAGATCGGGCTCGGCGTGGACTGATAGTTGATGTTTATCTATCCGCACTCCGTAAACCAGCCAACAGAGCTTGATTCCCTCCTTCTTATGTTCCATTCCATTGCCAGTTGGCAGGGACCGATCCTTAGCCTGCAGGCCAGAAACTCCTCACTTTGGAACTATGCGGGGACTCCACTCCTGCGTGTCGAGCGACCAACAGAGTAAAGATTTGCCATGTGAGGGAGGAGCGATGAAGTCTTCAATGTTCTGAGCTGTCTCTCGCTCTTGTTGCTTGACCAATTTCACATGTTGCCGGTCATCCCATGTATCATTGGGTGTGAAGACGACCAGAACCCGACGAGCCTCGAGTGTCACTGAAGTGAAAACACTATTCACCGCTGCTGGGAACATGTCTTGATAAAAGCGGTTCCATTCCTGCGTTGAATCCTTCGTTTTCAACACTTCGATAAATACTTGGGCTCCTCGATCAACACCGGTCTCAAGATTGCTCGGGGAGACAGCCTTACCTCTAATCAGACTTGCGTCGAGGAATTGTTCCTTGCACACCTTCAATAAGTCTCAGGTCAACCTGACATATCGAGAATGAACGGCCACGCACACACAAATGGTGATGGGGCTCGGCCGGTCTATACCGTTAGGGATCAGCCCCTCGGCACTCCGAAACCCATCCGGGTAGTTTGCATCGGTGCCGGTGTCAGTGGAATCAATCTCCTTCGCACTCTTCGACTCAACCTTAGCGACTACGAGGCTCAGATATACGAGAAGAACGAGAACGTGGGCGGGACTTGGTTGGAGAATCGCTACCCTGGTTGTAGGTGTGACATTCCCAGTCACAGCTACCAATACTCATGGCGGGCAAACAAGGAGTGGAGTAACTTCTTCGCCCCGGCAAGGGAGATCAGTGACTATCTATGTCAAGTTTGCAAGGAGGAGAACATGATGGGCTTGATCAAGTTACAACACCAGGTCACCGATGCACGGTGGGATGAGGCCAGAGGTGTCTGGCGTCTGAAGGTCTTGGACCTGCAGACGCGAGTTGAGTTCGACGACGAGGCAAACTTCGTTGTCAACGCATCCGGGATCTTGAAGTAAGCAAGACATCCAACTCTGTATATCCACCGGAGAAAAGTGCAAGTGCTGATACTAAGCAGCAACTGGAAATGGCCTGATGTACAGGGACTTCATGAATTCAAAGGGGACTTGATACACACTGCATCATGGCCAGAAGGTTATGACCTTACCAACAAAGCTGTCGCCGTGATAGGCAACGGTGCATCCGGGATCCAACTATTACCAGCAATCCAGCCAGGTAAGTTGTTAAGCCATGTGGTCTCTGGAACAGCACCTTCTAACGATGGCCATAGAAGTCAAGAAGCTGTACCACATTGTTCGCACGCCAACTTGGATCCCACCGCCATGGCGACAAGGGCAGGCGATGATGGGGGGAGGCCAGATGCTGAAAGAGATCAGCCTCGATGAGAAGGAGAACTTTCTTCCTGAGCAAATTCGGAGATTTGAGAACGACCCAGACCTCTACAGGCGTTTTGTGAAAGGCATCGAGAAGGACACCAGCGGGAACTTTAGACTGGTAAGACTCGTGCGCTCCCAGCCAGTATGTACAAAGCATGCTAACACTATCGCCTTCTTCCAGATGATCAAAGACAGCCCCATGCAAGCATTCGCCAGCGCCAAAATAAGAGAGTACATGGCGATGATGCTGGGAGGCGACGAGAGGCTGTGCAAGGCATTGATACCCAGATTTCCCCTTGGCACTAGAAGGATGACGCCTGCACCTGGCTACCTTGAGGCACTGCGAAAAGACAACGTGGAGGTCGTGGTGGGTGACATAAGGAGATTCGTGGTCGACGGCATCGAGATGAATTCCGGAGAAGTTCTGAAAGTCGAGGCAATCATATGCGCCACCGGCTTCGACATCTCCTTCCGGCCGCGGTTCCCCTTGGTGGGCCGTGACGGCAACCTCCAGGACATATGGAGCGAAGAGACGCCAAAGGCATACATGTCGTGCGCCGTGGCTGGGATGCCGAATTATTTCAGTGAGTCCTCAGACCCCCTGGGTCCCTTCCAACATCGCCAGTGCCCCACCGATGAATCTTTGCAGGTCACTGACCAGCTTGTCACCACAGCCTTCCTCGGCCCCAACGCCCCAATCGGACACGGCTCCGTCTTCACCCTTAGCGAGCATATCGCCAAATACATCGTGCGTATCCTGAAGAAGTGCCAGACGGAGCACATCCGCGCCATAGCGCCGACCAAGGCCGCCGCCGACGACTTCAACGAGCATGTCGAACATTTCATGCCTCGCACGGCGTGGGGAGCCCCGGGAAGGTCATGGTTCAAGGCGGGCAAGGAGGACGGCCCTGTGGTCGCGCTGCACCCGGGCAGCCGCGTGCACTTCTTCCACATGATGGAGGGCTTCAGAGGGGAGGACTTTGAGTACGTCTATGACTGCGACAATGGCACCGGGAAGGGGAGGCAGAACCGCTTTGCGTATCTTGGAAATGGCTTTTCGGCGAGAGAGTTGGACCAAGACTTTGATTGCACATGGTACCTGGACGAGTCGGCTGTCGTTTGAGCGTGTCTCCATATTTGCGGCGTGGATATGATCTCTTTAACGTCGGCGTTGGAAGGGTGCGGCTGCCTTGCGATGAATTTTCATCTTCATGACTTTGAGGGGTGGTCTGTTAGTCCCATAATGCGTGGAGGCAGTCCATGGACATTCACACTTGAGCATTGCCATTGTTCGAGCAGTGGTGTACCGCCCTGGACTCTCTGCCCTCTCGAGGCAACCTGCGTGCATATTGATGAACAGATAATTTTCCGTCCGTGTCAATTGATACAATATGTGATACATGATACGTGGTCACATCATCCACATCATGGAGCCGCATCCCCGGGGTCTCCTTCCTCGCGGCGTTTCTTTATCGCCTGCATCAGCTCGTAGAGCTGCCCTACTTGTTGATCTGTGATGGCCAGGTCAGTAAAGCACCAGAGATCAAATCTCGGGGCCCATTGAAGGTCTCGAAGCAACGCACCACTCATCTTCTCAACCTTGCCTGGGTCCAACTTCTCACCGACCCAAGAGTCGCCTTCTATCTTCTGGGCGTATAGCTGCCATTCCGTCAAGAATCCAATCTAAACGTCTCTTGTCAGCGAGCCTGTAGAAAAAGCAACAGTGCCTGATTTAATGAGGGGCACCCTCTTCTCTTACCAGATGTGCAGGGTTGTCGACGTTGCGGTGTGCCCTAAACTCAGCCTTGATGTACTCGTCGCCCAGTACCCGCATCTGCTTGGGCAGGTGTTTCCGGTGTGCGCGGAAGAGGCGCCGGTAGAGTGGGATTGGCGGCAAAAGGGCGAGGGGCTCGGGCCTGAGGCCATTGCCGCCGCGAGCGGGGGTTGCTGAGGCCAGGAGGCGCCTTGATGAGTTCATGACTTTTGGTGATGTGTTAGGGTCGGCTCTGCATGTTTTGGCAAGAGAGGCGAATGATGTTAGGTACTCTTATTCCAACCAGGAACCAGGAAATGAGATGGTGTGATCAGCTGGATTTATGGTTGTTTGAGCCTTCGTGTCAGTGCGAGGGAGAGTGAAGATGATGCTGAGTCGAAGCCATCGCAGGGTGGGTATCCTCAAGGCACGGCGCAAACTGGTGGTGGATCAAGTGTAGCGGCCTCACGCAGTGCTGGAGTGGTCATAGACCTTGCCTATTTTTGCACTCAAGTTGAGCGCGCGATCCTGGAGCCGTGACTCCACAGCCGGCTGGGGATCCATGGTTACCTACTTAAGTAGGTAGCCTGTAACTTACAGCTACCGTCCGCTGTATCTTACCAGATCCGGTCACCCACAACCACAGTCTCTCCCCTCTGCCCACTTTGATCCATAATTACAAGTCCACATTGCCACGTCTCTGTGCGCCGAGCTTGTTACATAGTTGCACAACAAACCCCGGGATGTCGAACCTGCTGTGGCAGTGTCGTTTCTGTCTGGGCCAGCGTGGCATGGGTCTTCCCATCGAGCAGGGGCGCGCCATTCGCTCGCAATCCTGTGTCGAGCTGTGCCACACCGGGCCGCAGCCAACAAACTCGGGATGCCGCATGCGATAGGCCTTCGAGGCAGCCCAACATGCATGGCCAGGCCCACAACCAATGGATGCTGCATATTTGCGTTGCAGTGGGACACCCGCGTCGCTGGGCCATACCGCCATATTAAGTGTTTGAGGCGCCTCCGTCTTGAATCCCGCTCCGATGGGCTGCTGCTCTTTTTGCTAAAGTTCGTGATCGATCTCTGCAATGCTGTTTGAGTCTATTTGTGTCATGACTTAGTATCTGACGATGTCAGCCTCGAGTGAGAATGAGCCCGTCAACCTGCTGGCGCTGGATGGCGGCGGCATCAGGGGGGTCTCCGAGCTGGTCATTCTCGATGAGGTGATGAGGAGGGTACAGCAAAAGGGAAACCTCGCAAGTCTTCCAAAGCCATGCGATTACTTCCACCTCGTTGGGGGCACGAGCACTGGAGGGTCAGTCATTTTCCAGCCCGTTCCTAAGTCTGCTAATGAGTTGACGTATGAGACAACCGCAGCCTCGTCGCCATCATGCTCGGCCGACTGGGAATGGGCACCCAAGAAGCGCTGGCGGCATATGATAGCTTCTCGAGCGAGATTTTCTCCAAGAGGCGGATGAGCCTTACAGAGAAGTATAAAGCCAAGGCCCTTGAGGACACCGTCAAGAAGCTCGTGCGGGAGCAAGGGAAAGGCAGTGTTATGCGGAACCGCCAGCCCGGTCAAGAAAAGGGGCATGCCTTCGTCTGCACCATGCCCGCGCAGCGACACAAGGAGACGATTCGCTTCAGGACATATGAGGTCGCAGGGGACAAGTACCCCAACTGTCTCATATACGAAGCAGCCCGCGCGACCACCGCAGCGACGACCTACTTCAAACCCATGGCTATCAAGGACGAGGAAGGCAAGGAAGAGAAGTTTGTGGATGCCGCGTTGGGCACCAACAACCCGATATCGATATTGTGGGAGGAGGCTGTCAATCTTTTCGGCAAAAGGCGCAGGCTCGGCTGCGTTGTCAGCCTTGGCACAGGGTCTCGCAAAGTCGAAATGAAGCTAGGCGGAGAGAAACTCGTCGACAAGGCCAAGTTCCTCGTCAGTGCGATCAAGGTTATGAAAGAGATTGGCACCGATTCGGAGAAGGATCACGAGACATGGCAGGCCAAGTTTGTGGAATTCGGCAGCACTTACTTCCGCCTGAATGTTGACGGAGGTGCTCAGGGCATCGAGCTGTCGGACTGGGAAAAGATAGGACAGCTCAAGGAGCGTACCCGTGACTACTTGCAAAATCCTGAGGTGAAGAAAATGATCGACGACCTAGCCGAGGTTCTATTGGGAAACAAAAACTCAGGTTTGAATCTAGCTCATGGCGGTAAGTGCAAACTTGCAGATTCACTTGCGGCAACACCCCCATTCTTCAATGGACCTCCTCGTGACAGGTCAAGATGATCTTGGCTAATCACTCGAACAGGCAGTCTGAGCAAAGAGACCACCATACCAGCGGAGCCGCGAGCTATTCGCAGAGGTAAATCTAGTAACATGTTCACGGGCCGAGAAGCAATCTTGAACAGGCTCGACAAGCACTTCGGGCCTCGTGAGCCCGGGGACACATCTAGGCGGGAATTTCACCTCCGCGGCATGGGTGGTGTGGGTAAGACCCAAATCGCCCTGAAGTTCACGGAACGGAACGAGCGAAGGTAATTATATTAGCACCTCCATTTCCGGTCAGAGTACTGACCGTATTGCAAGGTTCCATGTCCTATGGGTGGATGCCACCGACGCTGTCACTACGGAGCAAAGCTACAAGCAGGCAGCTGAAGCCATTTTCGGCTCAGGGGAGAAGAAGGACCCGGTGCAAGAGGTCATCCTTTGGTTGCAAAAAAGCGACGAAGAGTGGTTGCTCGTGTTTGACAACGCACCAGTCTCCAGCCTCGCCAAGTACTTGCCTGACGGGGACCATGGAAATATCCTCTACACCAGCAGACATCGCAATTTGCAGCCACGCCTACGGACAGAATGTACTGCGACCATCGAGACAATGGATGTCCCAGAAGCTATTCTTCTTCTCCTCCGGTCCTCACAAAAGCCCACTGATGTTACCGAGAACCGCGAATTGGCAAGGTCTATCGTCAACGCGTTGGGCTTGTTGCCTTTGGCCATTGATCAAGCAGGGGCTTATATACACATGGCACCATGCCCGCTCAAAGATTATTTGGGTGTCTTCAATAAGCAAAAAGAACAACTGCTCCGCAGCCCACGCTTCAAGGGAAGCGATGAGAAGCGGCATGTTGCTGTCTACGCCACGTTTAATATCTCGTACAGGGCTATCAAGGCCTTTGCTGACAAGAAGGAGGACTTGGCTAGGGTTGAGGATGCCCAACTAGCGCTCAAGCTCCTCAATTTGGTTTGTTTCTATCATAACGAGGGATTCATTGGCTCCATTTTCGGACGGGCAGCTATCAATCGCCACGAAGTACAGAGGGTTGAACATCCCCCACTGAAAGCTGGTGAAGTCGAACTTGAGAGTCTCATCGAGACCTTTGAAACGGAGATCACACCGGAGCATCCTGACGGCAGAGGCTGGTTTTCTGCCGACGTTGTCCGCGGCCTTAACTTCCTCAGCGAGTTCTCGCTCTTAAAGTTCGACATCGATGTCGATTACATCAATGTGCATATCCTTGTGCATGACTGGGCGAGGAACCGAATGGACGGCAATGACAGGTCCCAATGGGGGCTTGCAGCTAAAAGCCTGATCATGGACTCCCTCGATTTCAAGACTGACGTGAAGGGCGTACGATACCGGCGCCATGTAGTACCGCACTTGGAAGCCTGCCTGAAGCACGTCAAGGCCGAACACGAAGATTCTGCTCTAGAGAGTGAGTACCTGCTCAAAGCGGCGGAAGTTCTCGAACAAGCTGGCAACTTAGGTGCCGCGGAGGCGATGTTGTTGAAGGCACTGGAGTATCGGAAGAGGTATTTCGGACTGCTCGATCGGGCCACCTTCTCAGTTATGGCTTCGCTCGCGCAGGTGTACAAAAATCAAGGAAGGTATCGCGCTGCGGAGCAAATGCTCTTGGAACTTATCGACAGACGTACACTCTATCTCAGGGAGCGGAAATGGCAGGCATTCCAGAAAATGAAGTTTGCTACTGCGGACGAAGAGGCACATCATAGGGCTGTACTCGATGCGTACGATCCTCTCAACAGCGCCCTGCTTCGAAGTGCTAAGATTGCACTGGGTGCCGTGTTGTCATCGATGGACAACATGCCAGCACTGGCAGATGTGTGCGAAGAGTTGTTGAGATGGAACGAGCAAAAGTACGGCAGGCAAAGTCAGGAGGCGCGCAAGTGGCGAGATAAGGCAAAAAGAGCTCGACGCACCGACCTGACCAAAGACATCGAGGACAGTGAAGCAACCATGTCCATCCAAGAGGCACAAGAGCTGCTCCAAAACACGGCGGCAAAGCTAGGTTGGGACCATTCGTCAACGATTTGGGCAAAAAGGGACCTGGCTAAAGCGCTCCGAAGACAAGGTGCATTGAGCGAGGCGTACAAATTATTATGGGAAGTGTGTGATTACTATAAGAACCTCTACGGCGAGGAGTCTTTGAAATACACGGACGCATTGTTTGAAGTTGCTGAGTCGCTCTTCGACCAGAATCGGCTGTTCGATGCCGGGGACTTGTTCGTTACCACAATGCTGAGCTACAACGACAAACTTGGTTCACTCCACCCTGAGACCCTTAAAAGCATGCGACAATGGGCAATGGCCCTCAATGCCAGGGCTGAGTACAAACTGGCAGTCGAATTGATGGAGGGCTGCCTGCATGGCTGTCAGATCGCCCTCGGCGATGATCACAGTTTGACGCGCGTTACTGCTCATGCCTTGCGCCAATTTCGCTATTTTGAGGAGACATGTCCGGATTATCTGAGAGCCGAGATTCACAACAAAGCAGTCGCGGCAAACAGAGACGCTTTGGGGGACCTTGCGCCGCAATGGATGAAGGAATGGGAGCCTGTTTCGGTTGATGACATGATGCGGGCAAGGCTTGAGCGAGGAGAAACAGTTCGAGTATACAGGATACAGCAAGTCGACGTCGACGAGTTTCCCTTCTTTGAGATGGTGCCGGTTGCAGAGTACAAGGGGCTTAAAGAGACGGAAATGGTATTACGATGACAGGGATGAGATGCAAAGGAATGTTTTCCATGAGCTGAATTTCTCAGCGGTACTTGACGGCTCTTCTGCTCTAATTCATCACTCCCATGCTCATCATCTGGTATCACCTTGAACCTCCAAAGCCTCAAGAATCCAGTTTGACTGCACGACGCTCACCTTCTTTGCGTAATTCTTCGTCGTGAAAACATGCTCAAGGAACATGATGGCCTCCTTCTTTCGCCCATGCAAAACACTAGATGGATGTATTGCGACCACGTGTTTTCCCTGAGTCGTGACGTAGCTAGCATCTGGCGCAAGAAGTGCTGTTTTCACGGAAAAGCCCTTCAAGAAACACTTTAACAGCAGCTCGGCGCGATCTGGAGACATGGGGTTGAAGGGTTGAGGGTCTGGCTCAGGCGTCTCGGAGAGCATCTTCTCCTTGAGACAGAGGCTCCGCAGCTGCTTCCGAACGTTCAGAGCTTGCCGCATAACCCTCACATTGATCTTCCTGCGCCTGCACCACTCGGCTCGATCCGCATTCTCCGCAGCGTACTGCTGAATGGTCGTCAAATAAGTGAGGAGATCGCCTTCTCGGCGGTAGACTTCCTTGCGATATTCTTCGACGGTCTCCCGCTCTTCCTCGGAGCGTAGCTGGTGAAATATGTCCTCTCCTGCCGTGAGGCACGAAATTACATCGATCGCCTCCAAAAGACAGTCGTACTTCGGGTCTGCTGCTGCAAGGAGCACCCTTCCGAATGGCGCTGTGACTGGGAAAGATGCCATCTTTGTGCCCATCTCGGTGATCGATCCATTGTCATCAACGGCTCCCAAGATGCGCAAATGAAGCAGTGCTTTATCAAACGCCTCGTCGTCAGGCGTATCCATGAGGGGGAAATCGAAGATGTCAGTGATGCCTCGGGATTTCATTGTCAAGACGGCACCCAGAGCGTCGACCCTCAAGATTTCTGGCAAGTCCGCATCTTGAAGTGACTGGAAACCTTCTTCGGTATAGAGTCTGTAGCACTTTCCTGCAGCCTCTCTTCCTGCTCGACCAGCTCTCTGAATAGCAGATGACTTCGAGATGGGTTTTGCCAAGAGGGACTCCATCCCTAATCGGACGCGAAACTGTTTGACCTTGGCCTTTCCAGTGTCGATAACGTAACGAACACCCGGCACAGTGACTGATGTTTCAGCGATGTTGGTGGCCAGAACCACCTTTCTCACAATTCTGCCTTTGACGGGTTGGAAAGCCTTCTGCTGCGCCTCAATGGACATCTGGCCGAACAGCGGCACCGGCACAAGTTTTGGGGCGCTCGGATCCAGTGTTTTGGCGTAGTCTTCGATGATCTTCTGAGCGGTCTCGATTTGCTCCTGACCGATGAGGAACGCAAGAATATCGCCAGGACACGGTTGCTCTATATGAATCTTGAAAATGGTCTTCAACAAAGCGTCTTGGATATCAGGGACTGGTTTTGGCGTATGGATCAATTCAACAGGATGCAGGCGACCTGGAATATTCAGAACAGCTGGCTCCTGAGTTCCGGTGGCCTTCTCAACCGTGAAAAAAGACTGAATGCTCTCCAAATTTGCAGTGGCACTCATCACCACAACCTTTAATGGAATGCCGCCACGGCCAGTCTTGTCCCCGGAAATGATTTGTTTGAGGAAGCCGGAGAGTAAATCGACGTCCACACTTCTCTCGTGGATCTCGTCCACGATGACGGCGCTGTACTGGCGTAGGTGAGGATCACGGAGCAGCTCTTGTAAGAGCATACCCTCAGTGAGGAACTTGATCTTGGTCCCTCGTGGCACGTTGTGGTCAAACCGCACCGAATAGCCAACCAAGCCCTCGCGAGCTCCGCCACCTTGGCGAAGTGGTGTGCCCGCTTCATTTGAGACCCTGTGAGCAAGTGTTGTTGCAGCCACCCGTCGTGGCTGGGTGATGGCGATGACACCGCCGACGGCAACATCGGTCGCGCGGTTCTGAGATCGTATCTTGACCGTCCTCTTTTGACACCAGTCCTCAGTGAATAGGAATTGCGGCACTTGCGTACTTTTGCCAGAGCCTGTTTCCGCCGCGACAATAAGCACATCATTCGTCCTCAGGCCACCTCGAATCTCATTCCTGTGCTTCCAGATCGGCAGCTTTTCTCGCAGCTGCAGGAGGTTCCTGTCCCCTTGCTCTCTCTTTGCTATTTTCTGGACTTTCTTGGTCGCATCCTGTTGACGCTGGCTCTCCACAGGCTCTGGCTGTGATGGTTGCTTGGAGGTATCATCATTTGCAGGTCTGGTTGTATCTTTTGGCTTGCTGGGAGCGAAGTAACCTTCCAATGAGATTTTTTTGTCACCGATTCGGATAAAATTGCCAGAATCTGACGTTTTCCGTCGTTTGGTCATGGCGATGATGAAGGTTCCAGGCTGTTGTGAGAAGGTCGAAGTCCAAATTTCGACTTTTTGGGCAGTAATTGCTGGCGCTAGAACGAAAGCTAGGCGCACGGGCCGGCCACATTCCAACTTCTTCCATCACACTTGCTATACACTTACATTAATAAATTAATAAATTATTTAAATACGAATTTTATATCTCAATTTTTAAATTATCCGTTTTAATCTTATTACAAGAACAATTATAAGCCATTATCTACATGTGTAAAATATTTAAGCCTATTTGCGCATTTAGGAACCATCTGGCTGCCTAAATACTAAACGGCTACCTAACTGCCCAGGTATTTAAGAGCGTTCAATATCTCCTTCCTCCCACCCAAGACATGTCACATAGACGGAGAGCATTGACGTCCAGAAATGCCATCAGTCTCAAAACAAGGCGCCGGAATTCCTAGTCGTCTTGGACAAAGTCCAAAAGGAAGTCATTCGGCAGACTGAGCCTCATTGAGTCTGATACTTGGAGACTTGCTTAGGGAAAATGACGACCGAGCATGAAAAACCTGTAAACGGTTTCTATTCGCGGCCTTTCTGGAGCAACAAATGTGACACATTCTTGTTTGGTGACCTTGACTTATTGTCCGTTCTACACTGCATGCATTCCCTCCGATGAATTCCTGTGAGATTCAGAATCGTAATCAGAATTACCAGGAAACCGTGAACGCCGACACTGTTTCACGAACCGATCGAGCCAGACCATGCAACATGCTGGGGCGCCGAGTGGGGGTTCTGCGATGTGTATGCAACACCGTACTGATGCTTGGTGTCTTTTGTGCTTAGCGGATACGGCTCAACTTCTCGCGGTTCATCCGGACGCGATCGTCCACTGCATCGGTCTGTGGCCTCATGTTAATAAATGTAGCCAATTGACCAAGCTTGGTAATAAACGAACTCACCTTCCCCGCAAGCCTGTCCGTAAGCTCAATCTGGTGCTGGATTTGTCCGCCGAAGCCGATGGCAGCGCCTTTGAGCTGTCTCGCGACATCTGTCAAGTCGTCTATGCCTTCATTGATGTGATCTTCATCGTCCTCATCTTCCTGGGCTTGTCTCTTGGCGTCATCGTCCATATCATCATCAGACTCGTGAAACAGAAACTTGTTCTTCTCGGCCGCGCTGCGTTGAGTCCTTCCCAGCGATCGTTTGCCTCCATCAAGTTCGTTGAACGTTTGTTCCATCTGTTGCTCGGATCGATAGCCATCCCTTGCTGTTTGTTCGCGAGTCGCTTTATCGATTTGGTATTGCTCCAGAGTTGCAGCGTCCTGCTTTCGCAAGGTCTTTTTCGAGGGTCCTATCATGCCGGAAAACATGCTATCATTGATCTTCTTCAGTTCCCTGATGGACATCAGTCAGTTGCTCACAGCAAGCACAAGGAGTAGAGCGGGTCTCATCGGCGAGGGGTAAAACACAATCGGTAATGCAGTATAAAAATGAGATGCTGAGAAATGTGAATCTTTATAAACGTACTTGGTCTTGTTCTCCGATTCGCGACTCATGATCAGTGCTGCGTCGACATTTCGCTCCCTATACAGTGTTGGTAAGCAGTTGTTCCCACCATGCTAATGGGTGACTTCATCACGAAGAAGGGCTGGAAATTCTTACGTTCTTGCGAGCCTTTCGCCTTGCTCTCCTAGACGAGCGCCTGTGGAGGCAGCCAAGGCCAGTGCTTGTGCCCCAGCAGCTTTCGAACGGTTGATGGAATCTACGCCAGCCTTTCTGGTGGCTCTGATCTCCTCGTTTATACGCCGAGCTTCTTGCCTGTCCTGCTCCTCCTCTGTGTTATGTTAGTAACATGGATAGTGTTGTCTGAGCACATGGTCATTCTTACCAGTCAACTCCCGAGGAGCACCATAACCGCCATACTCGTCGTCTGCTTCCGTGTCCTGTCTGTTCGCTGGGGGCAGGGGATTGTATCGATCTCCAGCATCGCCGAGCAAGCTGTTCTTCGAGGGGTCGTCGTCGAATCGGCTCGGACGAGGCTGGAAAGGAGCAGACCCGTTCGCGGGAGATCCGTTCGATCCTTGCTGTGGAGGCACGTAGCGGTTAGAAGCACCGCCAAACAGATCTTTGCTGCCCGCGTCATCGTCAAAACCGCCGTAACCCCCGGGGCGTCTCTGGTTGCCGTTGTCAAATCGGTTCGATCCGTAGCCGTTCTGGTTTCCGTATTTCTCATCCCCGAATCGGCTGCTGTCACTTGCCACAGACGGGCTCTGATATGTCGACGCCGGGCTCTGGTACGGCGGAGGTGCATTGCTGGAAGAGAACGAGGGCGCAGGGCTGGCGAAGGAGCCCACGCGTGGGTTCGACGGAAGACCACCCGGTCCACCGGGCCCGCCGGGTGCGCGGCTTTGAGCAAGGTCGTTGCGGGCCTGTTGGTAGGAAGTTATAGGAGAAGCGTATGGGTTCTCCTCGACGGCCTCCTTCTTTTTCTTGCTGAAAAGACCCATGCTGATCTGTAAGGGCGGTCAATATTGGGAGTCTCGGGACGAAACAAACTGGTTGTGGTACACAAAATAACACATTGAAAGAGAAGAAGTGTGAAGGGGTGGGAAAGGTTGACGTTCCAGAGTGGTCTTTATTCTGATGTAGGATGCGAAAAAGGGGACGGAAGGGTGTTGAGACCAATGCGTGTTTCGAGCCCAGGTGACAGGGATAAATGGGAACAGGTAGCGGTGGGGATCGCAGCGGCCTGAAGTTGGAGGGTTTCAATGCTCCCAAAATGCTAAAACAGTCGTCAGGCACTAGGGAGTGGGACGGCTCTAGCTCGCAGTGGTCTCTCGCACCATCTAATCGTTCTAGCGGCCCTGGGAACCCGCCTGGCCGTCAGATGCCGTCCATGCAGATCCAGGACCCCGACCGCCCCCCCCTCGTAACAAGATTGCCACATGCCGGGGGGGGGGGGGGTGGTAGCGGTAGACTAGACTACTCCACAACTTCTGAAGTCTGCTGCACACGCTTGAACCACAGCCCCCATGGACGACCTGATCCGACGGACGAGCAATGACAGGCATGGTAGCATCTGGGACAGCCCGGCCAGCCACTGGCCGGCAGGATTGGGTCACTCTGCGGATGGAGGGAGTAGAATAGCAAGCTGGGAGCGAGCCCCTTTCCTCTAATTATCAAAGCGGTCTGGCGGGATCATGAATGGATTCGAGAACCCAAGAAGTGGGCGGCCATGTCAGGCATGTCTTGGGGGGGGGGGGGGTCATCAGTCTCACCTTCTCGAAGACCCTGCCAAGAGCACCCTTCTCTTTCCGTTTCCCACCTTTGCGGGGACCGGTTTTATTGCGGCGGAACGGCAGGCATGACTTGTCGTCTGCGTCTGCATCTGTTGCACTTGTTTCCGATCCGGCATCTGCTGTTCTAGACGCGGTACTCGCGCCTTCCTGCTGCTTCTCCGCATGTGTGTCCGTAGTGTTTCCGCTGCCAGCGCCATGTTTTGTAGGTGCCGCAGCCTTGACCCCGGCAGGAACCAAGCGCTCGATGTCATCAGCACCAGCATGAGCAGCAGCCGGCCGCTGCGCATGCGACTGCGACTGCAACTGCGGTTGTGGCTGTGGGCGTGGGCGTGGGCGTGGCCTGTCTTGCGTGTCGCATTGCACCTCAAGTTCCTTCTCGCCCCCGAGGCCCTGGTCGTCGCTGTCGCTCGTGTCTTGATGATCGACCGCTGCCTCGCTTAGTGCCGTACTCAACTTCGTAGCTCTCCCTGGTCGCACATCCTGGTCGGTTTCCTCGTCTCCGATTGTGCGCAGCGGCCAGGAGTCCACCTCTGTGGAATGTGAGATGACTGTCGTTGCCATGGGTTGGCAACGCTCAAATTCTCACCGTGGAGTTCGTGATCGTGGGATTTTGGTCTGTCGTGCTATTCGATTGCAAAGGTAAGCGGCGTGACTCTTTCATAGCTGTGAGTAACAGGCGTGGCCGTGGATTTAAGCTGCCTGCCAACCCTGCCGCTATCAAAGGAAAGGAAACCAACGCCACATTTCCCGAATGCACTTCACTCACCTTTGTCTGCGCTCTAATAACCTCTCGGGACCTAGACCACTCAACCCGTACCTTGGGACTGCAAGAAAACCAAGAGAGACCATAATCCACGGCATATTCAATTGATCACCAGATTGCAAACATGCACTGCTAAGCTGCGCAACGCTGCAGACAGTCTTGAATCTTCAAGATTGTACCGCAATTGTAGCTTCCACCTCTCGACAAGAGCAAGCTACGAGTCAACCAACCACCCTCTCTCTGCGAAAGCAGTCAATGCTAGGTCAAGATGTTACCTCGAATATCCAAGAAGTGTCCTCCTTTCATAAAACCTCTAAGAACTATACGGAAACCTACCATACACTGAGTCTCGTGCGTCGCCGACACACCCCGAGCATCACATCACAACCTCGGCTCCCCGATAAGCCGAACCTCGAGACGGCTACGTTCACCGAAGTGTCTGATTGTCAGCTCCAGAAGATTGGAACTCGACGAAACGGCCTGTCTTGGCTGGGCCTAACGCGCGATCGTGGGATAGCTACGTGTACCCAAGATCACCTGTCGCCGCTGCAATCCACACCGCCCATACGGGCCTAAGTAAGCGCCCATCATTGTCTTTCACCCGGCGCTTCTGTCTTGATTCCCAAAGCGCTGGCTAGGCTTCGACTCTTCCGGCCATGTCAGTGTTCACATTCGAGACGGAGCCTACAAGGGTCTCTTCCCCTTGGCTACATCCGGCTGAGAGCCCGGAGAAGACGGTCACGAAATTGGAGGCCGAGCCACAGGAGGGAGCAATTGAGTACAAGCTGCATTTGCTCCTACGCCCCAGGCGACCGTACGAGACGATTACATCCGGGCCACCTTCGGGGTCCCAGCGTCCTGGACGGGATGAGTCTCAGTATATTGCAGAATCACCCAATGGTAACCTTCCCAATGTGGGTCGTCTCGCCGTCGGTCCGTCTCCGACAGATGAAATACGGCGAAAGCCTCCCTCTGAGATCAACACTACAACCAGCGAATCACGCAAGTTGCGTCTCTATCACCTGACAACTCAGCTGCTTTGGAGGCTTCAGCAATCGATGAGGTACAATCCGCTGGGAACTACCGACTCACTGATACCCAAACTCCCTGATGACAGCGTTGATCTGGCTGCGGCGGTACGGCTTGGAAATCTCTGGCAAGGTCTGGAGGAGTCCAAGGGCGCTCTGTACGAGATAGGTGTTTCCGATGATGGCACGTTGGTCGGACTGCCAGATGATGAAATGGAGGAGAGTCTTTTGACTCTTCGAGTAATGGCAGCGAGTCTTGGGTGCGTCGTGGAAGTCACTCGGCGACAATATGTTGGAGATTGTGAATGGACCGAGATGCCTTTGCCGAAGAAAGGCGATCCTGCTCCGCAGCAGGTCACTTACCGAGAAAAGTTATATGTGGTTGAAGCATTCGTGAAACCTTCTCCAGGCATTGAAGATCAAGCACCAGACACCATGGACCGAGCCACACCTGCATCGCTGAGGAAATCAGTGGATATGGAAGCCAATTCGACGACAGAGCAGCTTCGAGTTACACTGACGGGTCCTACTGACGGTGGCAAGTCGACACTCCTTGGTACGCTTTGCACAGGGATCTTTGACAACGGATCAGGCAGAAGCCGGACCTTCTTGTTGCGGCATCGCCATGAGCTGACATCGGGAATGACCACCTCCGTCTCGCAAATGTTGATTGGGTACAAGAGTAGCGGCTACGATGAGAATCTCATCTACAGTTTCTCGGATCGCAACATTGATTCCTGGGAGGGCATACACGACTTGTCGCGTGACGGCAGGCTAGTTTTCGTGTCGGATTCTGCGGGCCACCTTCGGTTTCGCCGCACAATCCTGAGGGGACTCATTGGGTGGGCACCTCACTGGACGATATTGTGCTTGGCCGCCACTGATGGTGAGACCAAAGGCAAATCTACACCGACGTCTTCACAGGATGAGGCAGACTCTCTGACGGGTGAAGGGCACCAGACGAAGGCGTACCTGGACTTGTGTCTCAAACTCCGCATGCCTCTCGTTATCGTCATCACCAAGCTCGATGTTGCTACCACCATAAGTCTTCGCGCTACGCTGACAAAAGTCTTGGCTGCCATCAAAAGTGCTGGAAGGGTGCCGAAGCTTCTGATCAAGCAAAGAATACAGTCTGACCCCACGAGAGTTCCCGCGGTAGACGAGGATGACATACAACCTCTGATAAGAGACATGAGGAGCGGAAATCTTCTCAACTTCGTCCCGATTGTATCGACGAGTGCAGTGAAAGGCGAAGGAATAGGCCTACTCCACGCATTGCTCCAGAATCTCCCAATACCGCCCACGCCCACGGCTCGAGACTACATCGGTCTAGCTCTCAATCCCGAGCAACCGGACTCTGTCTTTCACATCGAGGACAAGTTCAGCCTCTCTGCGTTGTACGGGAATGCCGTGAAGGACGATGAAGAGGCCGAGCATGGGACGGTCGTTGCGGGCTACCTCCGCTTTGGCCATCTTGCTGTAGGCGACCGAGTGCTGGTAGGACCGTTTCCACCAGACGACGAATCGAGCACCATTACTCCCGAAGATCGGTCGTCGCCAGGCGGAGAAGGACTATCCGTCTCGCAACACTCGTCCTCGGAGCCTAGCCGACTCGCGATGCGGAATGCTGTGCCAGCCTCTGCCATCAAGGGTGAATGGTACGATGCTCAGATCGCCACAATTCGCAACTTGCGCCTTCCAGTGCGCGTGTTGGAACCTGGTCAAGCCGGGACTATCGGCATTGTGTTTGAAATGCCGAATGAGGACCTTTCTGACAGCATCTTTGAGCGTCAACCGCGGCCGCTGCCTAAAATACGGAAAGGGATGGTGCTAGCGATGCCTAGCAAGCACATGGTGGAAACGGGCCTGTCACTCCAGGCAGCAAGCGGCGTCACCGCGGTCTTTTATGATGCCTCCACCAACGGACTGATAATGGGCAGTACTGTCAAGGTCTATATCGCCAGTGTTCGCGCCTCAGCTAGGATCCTACGCGTGTCTCCAACGTGGACGTACCCTGATAGTGAAGGTGGAGTGGAAGAAGAAGAAGACGACGACGACGACGACGACGACGACGTATTCGTCATCAGCGATGAGAAGGATTCAGCCAGGCAACAGGATAATGGTAAGTTGGTGTACGAAGTACAGCTCGAGCTCCTCTCACAGCGAGAGTGGGTAGAGATGGGCTCGCAGGTTGTCATCCTGGAGGGAGGCAGCAGGGACAAGTCGGGGCTTGAGGGATTCGTGGGCAAAGTCATAGAGATAGCGGAGTAGTCCAAAGACAACAGCATTGTGTAATTTGTTACTGAGTTGGATTGGTATAGAGCGCATAATTTATATCTTTGTCCTTGACGCTCTGTCTTTCCCATTCAATTCTGCCAATGTCAATGCTTTCACCCGTTCCTTCAATGCCGTCTGCCTTTAAAGCCTCAGAGTTTGACGATGACACACCACCAAATTGTGCTTCATGATTCTCCCGACAATTTGTTCATGCTATGGTAGTATCTGCCAGGTTAATAGTCCAGCTTAATCACTCCGTGTCGTCCTGGATCTGGTTCGCGAGTCGTCGAGAAACCGTTCATTGGAATATGCTACCGCCATGACCGACGAGAAGTAACATGACAGCTGATGATTTGCTCATCTAGCTTTAATAAAGAAGTTGCCATTGGGAATGTCATTGGACTGGATAAGCTGTCAATGGTTACGGCCGGATGCCACGTCACAGATCCGATTCTGTACCAAGACTTGATGGTACTGACAATGAGGACGTCTTCGTGGATGTGAGCGAGCACGCAGTCCTCTGGACCTGTTGAAGACGATCCGTCCGCCATTACCATGCTTGGGGCACATGGAAGGTACAACCTTCACCATCCTCAGCAATCATATGAGGCACTGGACACAGTTCAACCGATTCCTGTGTGTGCATGATTCCATCCCCTTGAACCATCCATGCCTTTGAATGTTCTTCCTAAGCCCTCACCAACCCGTAGAACAGTGTCCATGTCAAGACGAACCCAGCCAGCCCCCCAGATAGCCCACTAGTCCATAGCTCCAGCTGGCCGCGGAAGTAACGACTCGTATCGAAGACAGGCTTGCCCGCGGACAAGGAAGCCGGGGCGACGCGGATGGCGTAGAAGAGCAGGGCGGTTAAGAGGGTGAAGCCAATGTAGAAGAGGAAGCCGCCGTAAGACTCGAGGCCGAGGACCCCGGCTGCGACACCAAAGAGGGAGGCTGTCAGAGATTGAAGATTGGCGAGGGCCTGGGTGGGCTCTCTTGGTTAGCTGACGGCGACACAGACGATTGTGGGGGGGGGGGGCCAGGAGGTGTCTCTGACCTTGGTATTGTGCATAACAGACTCTTGCACAATGGGAGAGATCTGCAGCTCCTTTTCCGACGGCATCTTGGGCTGCTTTGGGGATTCAAGATTGCTGTGTTAAAGCTTGGATCGTGTCTCCTCTCCGTCCGAGGTTGCTCACCAGATGGGGCAGTGCTGGATCGAGCGCGGAATGCTGTCGTCGATCTGGAAGCATTGGAGCTTCTTCCCGCCTTCCCAAACCGATCTACTCCATCATGCCGAACCTGCCGCTAGGCCTCAGCGGGAATCCCTGTGGCTTTCCCGTGTCATTGCCGCCCTGGACCCAGCAGCAGGTGTTCTCGCCCCAAAAATGGCACCTGACGGCCCCGAACTGCGGCCCCAGGCACCAGGCACTGAGCACCAAGGAGCGCTTGCAATCCGAGTGTCCACTCTGGACAGGGACCGTCTGGACCCCTAGCTCGTTCTCGTCGACTCATTTTACTCTGATGAACCAACACCCCTGGCACCGCCCAAGCGAGAGAGGGAGCGGTGGGCATACGAGACTCGTCGAGTGTCCTTCTTCTCTTTTGATTGCACATGCCTTCCTCTGGTTCTTCCCTCTCTCTACTGATGAGATAGCGATTGGCAATTGCATTCATTTGCAGACGACGTTGGTACCGCGCAGATCCAGATCTCCAGCCAAAACCCATACCTAGGTAGTGCACTGGATACTGGAATTGACTCTGGCGCTGACACCTTCGTTACTCCGTACATTTCACATACCGATATCCCGACGCGGCCAATCTTGCACACCGATATCCCGACGCGGCCAATCCTGCGCACCCAGTCCACAGTACGCCGCCGCCCTCGACCTCCAGGCAGTGCTTGCTTAGTGCTTGCTCTTCTGTTTCGTTTCGTTTCGAGGCTCACTTTGTTGGTTTGGGCCCGACCACCGACCGACCCCTTTCAGCTGCCTCGGGAGTCCGTGAACACCTCTGTTGCTGGGAACATTAGCCTTTTTGTGCACATGTAACCGCATGGCTGGTGCAACAAGTGCCTCAGCCTGTAATCCTCGATTTAGATCTCTTTCATGGAGACGGTAATTTACGACGAGACTCCTCTCGCCGAGTACCTCAAGGGTCAGTCCACGACCTGTGCTTGCAGCTTTTACTTCCCACGACATGTTCCTCTTCTCTTATCATATGTCACAACATCAACATGCGGCCCCTCACACTAACCGGATTTCTCACAACAATAGACGAGGGCGAGGAACAGCAACGAGACTGGGCGCAACAGGAACCAGACGTGATAATAGACACACCACCGCCGAGCCCGCCAAGTCCTTCGTTCGCTCCCACAGGGAGGCCCCTAGTTAAGGCGCGATTTCGCAGCAAGATACCCAACGCGCTGAACATCCAGCTTCCTACACCCAAGAAGCGCCTGAGTTCTTTGCAGGATGGGGCGGTAAGGGATTTCTCGAGCTATTGCTGTCATCTTTGGCTGATCAACGACATATGCAGACTGCAGTCGCGACCAAGTTGGACCGCGCAGATAATTCCAAGTTCCTGGAACAGTTCCGCTACACGATCGTTGCCTCCCAATTATTAAGCGGTCACTCGATATTAGGGCAGCACGGCCAGGCGCAAAGCTCCAAAATCCACCTCGGGAGCGGCCAAGATCCGAATATACCAACGCAAACCGGCTTGCTCCTCACGGCTGTTGGGGCGCTCGGGCTCGCGTGGTTCATCAGCTGGCTGTATGGGGGAGGATACTCGCACCTTACGAAGAAGAGGGTGGTGGTCTTCGTGGTGGTCTTTGCCGTCGCTGGTGTCGCGTCACAGGCGTACATAAGGCAACAATGGCTCAAATATGTCAGGGAGCAGACACTGACGGAGATCACAACCTTCGTATCAAGAGCGCAGGACTTTGACAGCGCATCGAGCGCCGCAGTGGCCTTGGTCCAGGAGGTGGAGCTTGTTTCACGCGGATATCGCCTCAGCGCCCCACTACCACCCATCAGCCGAATCGAGGACCGCAGTCAGACTCGAAGGTGCAATAGGCTCAGGAAAGCGTTGAGGAAGAGCTTCGGGGGGATCATTACCAAGTATGAGCATGCTTCTTCGGTGATCAAAGGATTCTCTGAACAACTGGATTTGGAACGGTATTACGACATCTACGACATCAGCGATCTGGACATGTCGGATGCTTTGCAGGGCTTTTCGGAGGGCGAATTCGAGGATATGGAATCACTGCGGACCCTTAAGATCGTGGCATCCCGGTTTCACATATTGCGAAAGATGTTCCTTTGTGCACTCCTCTCGATGGAAGCACAAGGCGACGACTCCGACTTTCTGCGATGGACCACCGTCGTAGAATCCCTCCGGACACTGAATGAGGCCACCGCTGCGTCCTACAAGCGATTAGGGGACATCCTAGGTGAAGAGCAATCATTTCAAGCGCCGGTTTCGATCGCAGACAAGGGGCCGCTCTCACCCGGACGCGAGAGATGGCGCTCACAATTAAGCAAGCTGAACTCCCTGACAACGGGCATTCGCGGCCTACAGGCGAAGATGACTTTACTGCGAGAGGAGTCTGATCGGGCCTTGAATACTGCCTCCGACCTCTCAGAGCTTGGACCAAGCCTAATGGCACAATACGAGTCGATTGGCCAGGACCTCAAGATGCTCCAACAGGCATGGGAGGACGGCAGGGCCGCTGTGGCATCGGGAATCGACCGCAACGAAAAGCGCCTCTCGTCCATCAGTGGAATGCTCTCTCCAGCCATCTCCTTGGGAGGACTGACCACCGTTGAAGAAAGCGGTGGGAGTGTCTCGGACGCGCTGAAGGCACTTACGGGAGAATCGCCGGACAGCCCTGATGCGGGCAGCAATTCCGGAGAGAGCGAGGAGATATTCGAGGCTGTTGCCGGTCCGCCACCGAGACCCAAAAGTATGCTGACGAGATCGGAGAGAATAGCAAAGATGAGGGAGGAACGAGAGAGGAGAGCAGAGACGAAAGAGAAGTTTGACGCAAATCGCGGGATGCTCAAGGAGCTCGAGATGGTCATCAACCTTCGCCCGAATAAGAACAGGAGACAAACGCTGCCACCGAATCCGAGCCGCGTCGTCTCGCTGTAAGCGAGGACTTTTCCGGGCCGCACCCGGCGCCGTTCCTTTCACGACTAACGTTTTTCATAATTTTTTTTTTGGTGGTTGCTTGCTTGCATGCTCTTACATCCATGGGCTATTGGGGTTTCATCCGGCGGCGGCGCCGGCGGCTTACAGTCCTGTTAAGGATACCTTTTCTTCACATTTATATCACTTTACTTGCGTCTAAAATTTGCATACAGAGGCGATATCCAAGTTATCTCTGCAGTACTATATAGATCTTGAGGGGCAACGGAACTCAGGGGTCACCAAGGCGTTGAGGGTGTGTTCTGTCTGAATCCAAGGGCTCTCGTGGGCATGGAAAATAGTCGATAATGTTTGGTCCCTGTACGGTAGGAATTTATTGACCGAAAAATACAAGCCAAAAATAATCAACAAATTTATGAAAACGTCTGTAAAAGAACCTCACGAGTAACAGTGCTCAGATGTCCACGCCGACTCTTTGGAGGTCGAGTGCCGCGGGTATTTTCAAGCCGTTCAGGCCGTTGAAAGCTCATGTTTGTTGTTCAGTGGTAGATAGGGATGGGAAATCATACTTGCATCTCCAAGGCTCAACTCTGTCTACTCCAATGACCAGGACTGCGTCTCAGCGTCGAAACTGTAGGCTTCTAAGGAGTAGGGGACGGGACGATACAGGGAAGGACCAGGGGTGTGGGATTTCAGCTGCTATCAATCGATAACATGTACATGATTTGAGCCCCACTAAATTTGAATGGGCTCGTCCGACGCGTGAATGCAATGACCTCGCGCCTGGAGGCGCGTCATTCAAAAAGCGTGGGCTGCGACTCTGATTTACTTACTTCCTTTCTCTCGGTGCCTACACAAACCAAACAACTTTGCTGATTGCGCAAACCAGCTACGGCACGATACTCATCAAACATTCCCAGACGACCACATCTCTTCATCCTACTTTACCCGTAATCCCTTCCACAAATCTTCTTCCCTTCAGACCTTCAGTAAGTCCCGCGAGGCGCGACGGCTGAGCACCTCCCCACATCGAGGTGAACATACACTAAGTCAAGAACAGCCATGCTTGAGGCACGATTGGGGCAGGCGTCCATCCTGAAGAAGGTAGGAAAAAGTTGCTCTAGGCCTCTCCTCCTGAAATGTAGACCCTTCTGACAACTCACTCGTGCGACAGGTGGTCGACGCCATCAAGGACCTGGTCCAAGACTGCAACTTCGACTGCAATGACTCCGGAATCGCCCTGCAGGCCATGGACAACTCGCACGTCGCGCTCGTGTCCATGATGCTCAAGGCCGACAGCTTCGCGCCCTACCGGTGCGACCGCAACATCGCGCTGGGCGTTAACCTCACCTCCCTGACCAAGGTGCTCCGCGCCGCCCAGAACGACGACATGATGACGCTCAAGGCCGAGGACGCGCCCGACAGCCTGAACCTGGTCTTTGAGAGCACCGAGAACGACCGCCTCACAGAGTATGACCTCAAGCTCATGGACATTGACCAGGAGCACCTGGGCATCCCCGAGACCGAGTACGCCTCCACGATCACCATGCCTTCGGGCGAGTTCCGGAGAATCTGCACGGATCTGTTGGCCATGTCTGAGTCTGGTAAGAGCGTCGAGCAGAAGATACAAACTATGCATTCTGTGTCACGGCTTGGCTAATATGCATTGACCACAACAGTCACGATCGAGGCGAGCAAAGACGGTGTCAAGTTTGCCTGCAGCGGCGACATTGGCAACGGCTCCGTGACTCTGCGCAGCCACCAAAATGTCGAGAAGCCTAAGGAGAACATCGAGATTGAGCTGAGCGAGCCCGTGTCCCTGACCTTCTCCCTAAAGTACTTGGTCAACTTCTGCAAGGCCTCAGCGCTGTCGGAACAAGTCAAGATCTGTCTGTCCAACGAGGTACCTCTCTTGGTTGAGTATGGCATGCAGGGCAACAGCTACCTGCGCTTCTACCTGGCCCCCAAGGTACGCTTCTGTCTCCTTCATCTCTGCTCTCTGCGTGAACGATATGCTAATCACTTTCCCATTTGAATAGATTGGTGACGACGAGTAAATGGTTGGAAAGTCGCTTTGATTTACGAGCGAGGACAGGCACCGTGAGGCAGCGATGCCTTTTTGATTTGGAGACAGCCGTGTGCAACTTATCTATTCGGATAGCGGCACCAATGTCCTAGTTTTGGGACATGTTGGTCGGCCAGTGTCTTCCCTCCAAGGGCTGAGAGATATTGCCTGGGCTCCTGCTACGGGCGGAAATGTGAAAATTGGTGGATGCGAGCTGTGTCTGGGCGTTGCAGGATAAAGCACTGTTATCATCATAGAGAAGACGAGTGCAGCAACATCATGTTCGATACGATATTCGACGGTAATGAAAAACAAGACCTCAAAAGAGCATCTTTTGACGCACCCGGTGCTTGGAGTAGTGAGTGCCCAGAACGCAGCATGCATTGATGATCGCTGTGCCGCGCTCAGCAGCATGCAGGGTAGGGTCACAACGTGGGGTTCTCAGCGTCCCTCCCGAGGTCCCCTGGCATCCGGTCTAGATAGATCACCGGCGCCGAGCCTGTCAGTCTGCGGGGCACTTTTGAATGAGTCCGACGCCTTTGCTGTGTCATTCGAAATTTCTTAGCACGAATGCCGGTGACGCCGGAACTGGGCGCGACATCGCACATATGATCCTCCGTCCTCTGAATGAGATTGGAGTCCCGACTGGCACACTGCTCCTCGGACATACCACACCTCGCTTGGTATCTGCGCTGTGCGATTCCCCTCACCGAGCCGGGTACATGTGCATACCAACAGAACCACCTGCACTTCGAATCCGAATCCACCGCCACCCACCAACCCCTTGACTTTCATGGGCAGCATTAGCCAAGTCGCACCGAGGATGTCAGCCGATTTGCCAGTCCCAGAGACTCGCGTCCTCGCTGTTGCCAGTCATGTACGGAGATGCGCCCTACTCTTCCCATGAGCTCAACCGTTCACCCTACCATCCACCCGCACTTATACCCACAGAAAGAGAGGCGTGCTGACAAGATGCGAAGGTTGTCTCTGGGTAAGTGTGCCACGAGTTCCCCAAGGGGGGCGACTAAACGAATCAATCATTTAACCAGGCTGACCGCGGCGCCGGTCGCCCCTTCAGATATGTTGGCAACAAGATTGCTGTCTTCGCGATGCAGTCGCTCGGCTGCGACGTCGCCGCGCTGAACACGGTGCAATTCAGTCAGTCCTACCACCGATTTTGTCGACCCCATGTGTGTGTGTGTGTATGTGCGCGCGCACACACACACACACTCGTGCATGCAGATCGATCCTGACATTCTCCCTCCGTGTGGAACAGGCAATCACACGGGCTACAAGCAGGTCAAGGGGACCAAGGTGACGGCACAGGAGATCACAGACCTCTACGATGGCCTGAAGCAGTCCTACCTCGATGACTTCGACATGATGCTCTCGGGGTACATACCGGGCGCCGAGGCCGTGCAGGCCGTGGGCCGGATCGCGGCCGAGCTCAAGGCCAAGGCCAAGTCCAGCCCGGGGAGCTTCTTCTGGGTGTTGGACCCGGTCATGGGCGACAACGGGAGGTTATATGTCGCTGACGATGTTGTGCCAGCGTACAAGTCCCTGCTACCGCACGCCGACCTGATATTACCGAACCAGTTCGAAGCCGAGTAGGTCCCCCCTCCTCTCCGCAAACCCTCGGAGGTGTGTTGTCGGTAGCAGGAGGACCCAGATGCTGACCGCACGGCTCCTATGAAAACAGGCTGCTCTCCGACGTCAAAATCACAGACATGACCTCTCTGATGCGCGCTATCGAGGTGATTCACACCAAGTACCACGTCCCGCACATAGTTCTGACCTCGGTGTCGCTCGACAACAATGACAACAACGGCGACAGCGGGTCAAGCCACACCAGGACGCTCTCGGTTGTGGGCTCGACCATGACGGCGTCGACGCGCAAGCCGCGAGCGTTCAAGATCCGCTTCCCGGCCATCGACGCCTACTTCTCGGGCACGGGCGACATGTTCGCCGCGCTGATGGTCGTGCGGATGCGGCAGGCCGTCGTGGCGGCGGGCTCTGGGCTCGGCCAGGCCGAGTCGTGGCTGAGCCCGGACGGCGTCGACGCGCTGGAGCTGCCGCTCGCGAGGGCGGCGGAGCGCGTCCTGGCCAGCATGCACGAGGTGCTGGCCGCGACATGCGAGAGCATGAAGGCCGAGGTGAAGAGGGCCGAGGCGGACATTGGTGGGGGCGACGAGAAGAGGATGCACCTGGCGCGGTCGAAAGCCGCCGAGCTGAGGCTGGTTAGGCATCTTGGATCCTTAAGGGAGCCGGGAGTTGAGTTTAAGGCGCAAAAAATGTAGGTGTTGCAGGGGCAGAGCATGGCTTGTTAGACCACAGGCGTCCATACTAGAGGTAGACGTATCATCTGTTGCATAAGCAGAATTCTAGACGGGCGAATATCGAAAGTTCTATTTTCCATTATCTTGCCTACGCATTCCCGGCGGCACGGAGTCTGTAGTGTATCTAATCTGGTCATGCGGTCGTAATGATCGGCTCTCGTAATATACGCAGATGTTTATCCCGCAATGTCGCCTGCTCCCGGATGCCAGTATCCTATGGGCTCATAACCAAGCTCTACCGTACTGATGCTCTCCCTGACACGCCACTCCATCTGATAGCAGTGGCGAGCCACAGTCCCCACTCACATAGCATTTCCCACCCAGCACGTCTCTGAGAACCCGATGTATCTGTCACTCCACGGCCAAGGCACGTCCTTGTTCGACTTGGCCTTGCTCACGCTCGGGGTTACGGGGACAGCAGCATCCACAGCCCTCTTCTTGTCCCGCAACCAAGCCCCCTAGGACGATGGTTTCTCAGCCGCAGCAGGGGCAGCAGCAGGTGCTTGGGAGGCGCCGTCTGTCGCTCCGTTAGAGGTCGCCGCGGCACCGAAGCCGCCCGTGGACCCGAATCCCCCTGCGCCTCGCACGCTCTCCTCCAGCTCGGCGACCTCTAGCACCTCTGGGGTGTAGATGCGCTCCAGGACAAGCTGTGCGACGCGGTCGCCCTCCGAGACGGCGAAGTCGGCGTCAGAGTGGTTGAAGAGCAGGACCTTGACCTGTCCGCGGTAGTCTGCATCAATGACACCGGCGCCGGTGTCCAAGAAGTTCCTGAGTAAGCTCGTTAATGGCATGCCCTCGACACAGAGAAGTGGGTTACTTACTTGGCGGCAAGGCCAGAACGGGGAGCGATGCGCCCGTCTGTTTGGGAGTAGTGTCAATTTTAGCTTCAGGAAGGTCTTTGCACGGCTCTCCTGTTGCCTGTCCTTCAAGACTTACAAGTTCCAGCAGGCACTGCCATGCTGATGTCCGTGTCGACGAGGGCCTTGCCACGCGCAGGGATGACGGTAGCCTTGGCTGCGTAGATGTCGTAGCCGGCTGCGAAGGCGCTGCCGCGGGTGGGCAGACGTGCCTTGTCAGAGAGCTTCTTGATGAGGAGAGGAGGCGCCTGATCCATTGTTGTGACGGGCACGGTGCTGCCGTTCTCTTGCGCCATCGTGCTGGTTGTTGAAGCGATTCCGTCGGTCTTGACGCGTTTGGCTGGGGGCGAGTTTGGTGGTGACTTGACTGAGTTGTTCTTTTCGATGTTCATGTTACGTGGGAGAGAAGCCGAGGAGACGCAGAGTGCACAGTGAGAAAGACTCAAGTGTTTTTGATGCAAAGATTCATAGCATGGTCGTTCTTTCTCTCAACTTTCGCTCGAGCAGGGGTATGAATGGAAACCGCGTTGGATTGACGCGTTTCTTCTCCACAGTCTCATTGGCCAATTGGCCATGGCGGACCCACTAAATGAAACCCAGAAGCAAAGTACCTAAGCAGTTCACTCTTCATGTTCCTTACAATCTTGGAAGTCTCTTGTGATGGTGTCCCCTCTTCGTGTTCTGATGTTTACATAAGGATGTCTCATCTGCACTGCGTGGGAGTCTCTAGGTAGAGTTGCGCACCTCAACTCCATTGCCGAGATACACGGCGGGTAAAACAATCTGTGATCAGGGTCCCATTCCGCAGAGTCGTTATAGGAGCGCCGCAAGTCATCGTCCCGACATAGGTACTAGCAAACCGTAGGTATTCTAATCGAGTCGATGAGCACGTGTATCAGACGAACTTGTCATCTCAAGATTTAGGCAATGATACTACTAATTCGTCGCAACCGCGAAAACAAAACACAGCCTTCCGTCAGTTGTCTCCGAAGCACGCCTAGTCACCATGGTGGGAGCAGACGACGGGCTGCCGTCTTGGATCCGACCTCGTCACTGGGCCTACATTATAATAGTAGCTGGATCTTGGTGCCACCGGCCCAGCATTCGAATAGGGCGAGCCTTGCGGCTGAGGTATTGATTCACGCCAAGAGTTGGCGCTTGGCGCACTACTTTCCATATTGGAACGATTGAAGCCAAGCTGCATCGTCTGCAAGAGTCTGCAGGCAATTGATATCATCAGTGTCATATGAATGTTTGGCACCAAGGTGTTTGAGTGGCCTGCATAATATATGTATTGCAGCTTGTCAAACGCCTCCTGTTGTCATGCTCGGCGGCGCTCCGTCTGACTAGCTCTGATCGACAGTGTCGGGTTTGATTGACAGCGGAGCGAAACGAGCAACGACGCAAGATGACCCAGACTGCCAGATCATCCCGTCGCAGCTTCTAATCGCCAATCTCTCGCCCGAAGTCCACGAGTCGCAGGCGCTTTGAATCTCTTGGGTGAAATTCGGCAACCTTCGATCGAACAAGCAACCGCACGGCCGCCGACTCGTCAGAAATAATAACGTACGCATCTGAGCTCGAACCCTCAGAATCCATGAGACTGTTCATGAGCTCCTCTGTAAGGCTCTGCATTTCGTCTCTGGCTGCAGCCCGCTTGTCACTCTCGGCTTCGTTACTATCCTCTCGCGCTTGGCCCCCATCAAACATATCGTCGATCCTCCGCTGTCTCTTGTCCGTGGCAGCATCTGGCTTGGATTTCTTGCGCTTGCCCCTCGCACTGAAGCCGGCCTCCAGATCATCTGAGTCAATTTCCATCATATCGCCGGCTACTGGGCCGCCACTCTGCTCTGCCGCCAACATCGATGCTAGTCGCTCATCGATGAATATTTTCAGGGCCTTCAGCAGCTTGGACGTGTCGGCATCAGTGGCTTTGATGTTCTTCTTGAGTTCTGAGATCCTCTCCCGGGTAACCTGGTTGGGACTCATGGCCATCCTTGACTCGATGCCTTCGCGTAGCGACTGGGCTCGGTTCTCCAGGGCTTTGGTCAGGGCTGTTTGGTCTGACAAGTTTGCCTTCTCGGCATCCAGCCTTTCTTGGGCATGCTGGAGTGACAGTTTCTGTGAAGCAAGGAATTTTCTCGATTCAGTGATCGTTGAATTTGTAGATCGCAGAGCTACGAGCGCCGGCACAACGGAGTCAGGGAACGGTAAGAATGGCGCCGACGAGGCAACATCGCGATAGGCTCCAGCGACGGCGTGCAACTGCTTGCTTGTGCCGACCGTTCCACTGGGCCTCTGTTCCCCATGGCTCTTTTTTGAAATGGCCGCACACTTCTCGTTTTGCTAGGGTATGGTCAGCGTGAGGTGTATGCTTCTTGTTCCGTACATTTGTGACAGACCTCCGCGAGTGCTCGCTTCAGCTGCTCAACCTTCTTTTGCAGCTCTTTCCTCGAGCGCTCTAAGTAATCAGGATGCAGGTCTTCGCTGGTCAAAGCTGCTGCAGGCTCTTCCATTTCGAGCAGACTGAGCGCCGCCGTCGCGTAGAAAACGCGTCGGTCGAAGCTACCCTGGAGGCAAGACTGGGGCGTGATGGCTCCCGAGCGTCAAGAAGCGACGAGCTCGGTCCGATTGGCCAAGGCCGAGCTTGACGAATCAGCTCAGCTGGGGGTAGCTTTCTGAAGCAAGGTTCTAGAAGATGAGTTTCAAGGAGACCTCGAGTGTGCACGCACACATCAGCATTCATGCGCCCAGCGAGCCCCGTCGAGCCCGGCAGCGATGGCAGATCCGGAAGACGGAAGGAGGTGCCGCCGTACGCAAATCCCAAGCAGAAGAAGTGCCGCATGGATGTTGCCATCCACAGCGCACCCACAACAACACCTGTGCAGACCTAAACGGGAGTTGTGCGGAGTGCAATACGTCGGGGGCGTGCCGAGATTTCTTGAGTGACGACCATTGGCATGTGCTTCTGCTGCCTCCTATCCGATCTCATTCCGCGGTGGAACAATCCTGCTGGAGGCAGAACGGGTGCATGGTTGACAGAATGGCTTGGGCTTACAGTATCGTGGTAACACCGACACACTGACCGGCATGCGAGCAGCCGTTAGAGGCTACCTAGGGTGGTGGACTGGAGGTGCGCCCAGGCGCGCCAGGTGGCATTCAAGAGCCGTCCGGGTCCACTCTATCAGAACTTTGTGTAGCCATAGCCTGCCACGGCCAGAGCCTGCAGACGGTCCAGAGGCGCTGGGCAGGGAGAGTGCACGGGCCAGCGCCGGGACCCACAATATTTGAGCTCCTGCTCTGCCAGTCCGCACCCATGCTGTGAAGGGGGTGAGCCTGCCGACGGCACGGCACACTTCCTCCAGTTTCATCCCAACCAGCTTCTTTCACTGTGAGTCTCTGAATCTCGTCCCCGCCCCTTCCTGCAAACCAAAGCACAAGCATCGGCGGCCTGCTGCATTGCCTTACGCGACGTCCGAACTCGCCTGGGGCAGGTTTACGCCTTTTCATCGCGACCCCACCACCGCCCACTCACCCATCGACCTCTTTCCTGTTCCTCCCCGTCACCCAAATCTCTACCTCCGCTGCACAACCCAACACCCATCCATCCCCTTTGGCGATCAATCACCCAGACTCTCGTCGCCACCGTCCGGCGCCCAGTCACTGTCGACAGCTAACCCCCCCTTGACTAGCTTGTGGTACACAGTACCCACAGATCGTCCCTCTATTTTTGCCCCGTTGGTAGCGCGGTACGTGTAGCCCCAATCCTGCGGCCTCTACTCCGTCCTGTTTCAGCAATCACCTCCCCTACCCAGCTCCCCCCAGCTTCCCCCCAGCTCCCATCAACTTTGATATCCCCAAGTTCTCATCACATCGCGACTCTTGTTTCGCACTCTTCTCTCCTTCTCTGTTCGTCAAATATACGCCGATAGGACAAGGACACACACATCTAACGTGGTGCAGATAGACGAAGGCCCAGTTTCGACGCGGCATCAAGCTAGCTCTAAGCCAGCCAAACAGAAAAAAGCAACTTGGCCAGTTGCCAGAGACGGCCACTGCGGGTGCTTGCTGCTGTTTGTGAAGGAGCAAAAAGGTTTGAGATCTGGTTCTCTCGGTATCCTGCTTGCCTGCCTTGCACTCTCAAGCCTCACCGTACCCGTCACCTTCTTCTGAGTTCTTTGAGCGCCTGCTTCAGCATATCAACTCTTCATCTTGCGCCTCCCTTGACTACATCTGCCCGACCTCCAGCCTCAGCCTAAGCCTCAACCTCAATATCTTGGCCCGCACATCGCCTCGCCCTACCTCCCGACCAAAGCTGCACCCATCATCCATCTGAAGCAGTTATCAGAGGAGGTTGTCTTCCCAGCACTTCACCTCTTCCGCAGTGTCAGCAATCGCCCACCGCGATAGTTTCACCCGGTCTTCACTTCACTCCCGAGACCTCGATCCCAGTTGCCTACCAGTCCGTCCGATCCATCTACATCCACTCCCGACGCGCCACTACACCTGCACGTTTTCCTTGCGAATCCGCCCCCACAGGTGTAGATAAGACAAAAAAAATTCAATACGATTTCACCCATATCAACCGCCGCATTTCTGCTACGCGAAACAAAATGTCGGCCTCACCTCCCACTCAATCCGCGAAGCGGCCCCTCGAGGAGACTTCGTCCCCGTCCCGGACCGACCAGCCTGATGCGAAGCGGCCTGCCCTAGACAAGGTCCTTCGTGGCGAGGAAGAGGAGGTTCAGGTCAAGACCGACGTCCCCTCTGAGAATGGCCATGAAGACACGGTGGAGACCCCAGCTGCCGAGGCCAGTTCGAACGGCGAGGCCAAGGCCAACGGAGACAACGCGGAACCTCAAGACGCTCAGGTTGACACTGTGGTGCCCGACGTCGCCGCAGAGACCAAGCCAATCGTGAGCACTAGCTCTCTGGGTGGTGGAAACTCGGCCCAGGCTGCTTCTGCCCACGATGAGACAGCCTGGATTCACATCAGGGCCGTGATCACGAGTCCTGAAGCTGCCACAATCATCGGGAAGGGAGGCGAGAACGTCTCCAAGATCAGGCAAATGTCCAATGCGAAGTGCACTGTCAGCGACTACCAGAAAGGTGCCATAGAGCGGATTCTTACCGTGAGCGGTAGTGTCGATGCCGTGGCCAAGGCGTTCGGACTGATTATTCGTACTCTGAACAACGAACCGCTGGCTGAAGCTTCGAACCCACAGTCAAAGACCTATCCACTTCGGCTGCTCATCCCGTCCATATTGATTGGCTCCATCATCGGGAAAGGTGGTGCACGCATCAAGGAGATTCAGGAGGCTTCCGGTGCTCGACTGAACGCATCAGACTCGGTTCTCCCTCTCTCTACGGAGCGCTCTCTGGTTGTCATGGGCGTCGCTGACGCTGTTCACATTGCGACGTACTATGTAGCCAGCACGCTGCTTGAGCAGCTTAACGAGCGGTTTGGCGGCCCAGCTGCATCTGCTTACGCAACGCGGAGCGGTGGGCCAGCGGGAGCCATTCCTGGAGGAATGCAGGTCGTCCCTTACATGCCCCAGCCTGCTGGTGGAAACTTTGGTCGCAGTGAAAACTACGCAAGGAACCAGCCCCGTCATGACCCGCGCGGTCAACAAATGCCGCCATCATACATGCCTCCTTATGGTGGGCAGCCACACCCTGCCCAGCCAAATCCGGCCGTTCCCATGCACTATGGTGGTGCTCAAGCCGGAGCAGCTTACGGACCGGCGGCTCATATGCAACAGCCTCATCACGGCCCTCACGTGGGCGCCCACCCCCACGGCGGCCCCCAAGCTCAGCAGCCGATGCACGGTGGTGCGGGAATGCCCGGAGCTCCTCTCACGCAGCAAATCTACATTCCCAACGACATGGTTGGCGCCATCATCGGCAAGGGAGGCCAGAAGATCAACGAGATCCGGCAAATCAGTGGCAGCGTCATCAAGATCAACGAACCCCAGGACAACAGCAACGAACGCCTCGTCACTATTACCGGCACAGAGGAGTGCAACCGTATGGCCCTGTACATGCTGTACTCGCGACTTGGTGAGACCTCCAACAAGGGCCCAGTCCCTCAAACACGAGGCTAACCCTACGACGCAGAGAGCGAAAAGCATCGTATCTAGAAGGTAACAAACAAGCCTGGCAGGCGCAACAAAAAGTACTGAATTGAGCCCCGTGCTTACAGGGGCATTCCCGAGATGCCCTGACAGACAGGTTTGAGCATTCGTTTCGCGGAGTACTTCGGACTGAGTGAGACTGGACATCTTGAGTGGGAGGAGTTATGACGGTTTCTCAAAACATTGGCCTTCCCGTCAGCGGATACACACACGGAGCACACTTCGGGGGTTCATGACTTCATTAGCTCCAGCCGACTTGCATGGCAAAAAGTCTTTCTAATGACACATTCTTTCATTTCTACACTGATGCCCTCGCCCTGCCGCCCTTGCTCCTCGATCATCGTCCACCGTCTTTGCTAGCCGCTGTCGTCCACATCTACCTCATGTTGTACATTGCCTGACGCACACAACCTGTCCCGACATCCCCAATGATCGTGCCCGTATTTACGAAGTAACTGTCCACGTGCCAATTGCCTACCAAATGTCCCCATTCCGGCTGAACGGCCTCTGCACATCCTCAAGCTGAGGCACACCCCTCCTCTGGACCTGCTTGCGGATGAAGTCCATTCGATTCTTTCGGCACAGTCTCCCGGCCCCGCCGAGTCATGATTTGCAGCTTCCGCATTGTTACTTTGAGGCACAGCTTTCTTGGCTAACTGGACACATTATAGGTTCCAACGTTCATAACACAAGATTCGTTTGGTCCCATTACACGGATGAAGAATCATGGGCGTTAATAGACTGGATGTTGACTCCCAGCAGGCATCTCTTGCAAGGTCGCTTCGATTCAGCTTTACATACACAAGACGTCGACCAAGGCTTGTGTGAATAGGGGCCGTGTGGCTGAGAGGTGAGTATATCACTATGTACAGGGTCTCAAAATTACCTTCTTGTATGTATTACCAGACTTAGAAAAGCAGGTCCTCACGTGTGGTAGCAGAAAGCTACAATATTTGGTTTGTGATTGTCTTAAAGATTTTGTGAAATTGTTTAGTCTGGGAGATCCCGAAAGGGATTTCGAGATGTTTTTCAGTACTTTTGCGAACATCTCGGAATCCCTTTCCGAACTGGAATCATCAGCTGTTCCAGACTGCCTCTTTCAGCACCATGGACCCGGTCACATGTTACAGACCGATATGTTCCAACCCACGTCTGGCACGGCAAGAGTCATATTGGACCACATTGGATGTCAAAATATTTATATTTTGTCAATCTGCGGCTCCGTTGTCGTAATATCACGCAACGTGCCATATAAAGCAGCCCCAATCAGCGCCAAACTGTGCCAGCCTTGGTCCCCGTATCATAAAAAGCTATATTCCAGTGCGTTGCAAATTCGCGTGATCAACGTCGCGGCCAACATCTAAGTCGACGGTCCTCGTACCCAGCTGTAGGCGAGCTTAGTCAACCTGAAGGCTCTGAAAGGCTTGGACTAGTAGAGGCAAAGGAACCATGCAACTCACTTATTCCACATCTTCCCGAAAAGACCTGGAGGCGGCCTCTGCTCATTCAAGCTCTGGCGGCGTGCGATGAGGGAAGGGTCATTCGGCCGCTTATTTTCGTGTAGTGAAGCGAAGAGAGGGCCAGAACCGCGACGACCGGACCTGGTTGGGGAAACTGGAGAGGTAGCGGAGGAGTCAGAGGAGACGGAGTTGGAGCGTTCGGTCTTGTCCATGATGAAGGTGCGTAAAGGTATGATTTTGATTATTGTTGAAGTGTGTAACTCTCGATAGATCTTTCAGGTCAGATGAGGATAAAGGGATGTGAATTCGACCCAAAAATACAGACCAGAGGGGAGCGGGGTATTTAAACGATCGCGATGACAGCCTCCCACGCCAACTGAGACGGCACAGGCCATCGCTTGCTCGAGACGAGCTGGGAATAAGCTTTCACAGCGTCAACCCTGGTGATCTCACCAATGGGATGATGACGGCCCCAGCCCAGCCCATGACAGAGCCGCCAATCTGCCCCCTGATGGGGACTATGACGATAACGCTTGGGGGAGCCCGTTCCCAAGGGGGCAAGGATCATTCCACCAGCCCGTCCGCCGCCAGCATCCAGGAGTGTCCGACCCCATAGCGCCCTAGTCTTATTAGGATACATTGATTACTAGCCAGCAAGACCTGCCACACGGAGTATCTACCATTCGCCTGGGAGCATAACACATCCCCGCAGCTCCCAATCGAATGATGGTCGCGTGCTGCTGAGACGCGAGGAGGAGGTCGAAAACGGGGAAAAGCTGACCTAACAGGAGGAGCCGTCTGCTCGTCCCTGTAGCTAAGAGACCCGGCCATCGACCCGGCCACCGACTCAATGGGCCCAGAACCCGTACGATCGCAGTTTCCAGCGGGTCTGGGCCCTCTCAATGCCACCTCAATTGCCCGACTGTAGTCCAGATCGAAGTCTTGCTCGAAGGCTGGACCTCCGGGGGACACAATCAAGAAGCGACTGACTAGTGCCCTCGCATGGCCTGATCGAGCTAACAAGTCGTCAGGGACATTCATCGAACATTCGCCCGGCCGTTTCAGAAAGCTACGACATGCTAGATAAAGGGGTGCCACAGCAAGGGAGACAGACGCGTGCGTGTTGATTGCTCTATGCTGATCCGGGCGAGTGAATCGAATGAATCGGCCATAACGATCGGAGCCGCTGTCGATGACGATGGGGGGCCCTCAGCCATCGGCAGCCAAGTGGGTCCCGCCTGGAATTCCAGGGTCCGGGGACTACTCCGTAGGGGTGGTTGCCCGACTGTGGGGTAGGGGTCTCCTGTGCTAGTGTAATGCAGCCCTGGCGATAGGGCGGGATGGGCTCTTGTGTCTCGTTCTCCGAGCTACGCCAGCGCCTTCACCCGTCACAAATGTCACCGACGAGAGCAGGAGGAGGCCAGAGATCATCCACCCGGACGAAGACGATGATGGCGAGCGGCGCGTGGTTATTTGCTGCAGACATATTGAGGCGCATGGGCACGGAGCTTGCACGGTGGTGACAAGCATGGCGCACACCCCAATACATGTAAGATGATTGGCTGTTCCCTGCGAATCATCTCTTGATGGCCTCGCTCACCCGTGGACACCCATCTCCACCTGTTCTGCTCGGTTGTTTCCGAGTGACCTCTATAGTGTTGTGATTTGACCGCAGCCCATCGTATCTTGTTTTAGACTTTTTGCAGCTTTTCAACTATCATAAGAAGCGGCTTCTTCATAGGCTTTGGAGTAGATCAACTGCACCGGCATCTTGTTTCTTAGATAGGTCTAGCAGTAGAATACTAAGTACCCACGACGGAGTTCAAGACAACTGAGCCATAGTGCACTCGCTATATGCAAGACCAAGATGTGATAGCGATATATTTCTAGACCTGCTTGCATCCAGCCTGTCATGCAACTCGTCAGCACCATGAACATAGGTACCTAGGTACGTAGCTGGTGGTGCTCGGAACGGGTTATCTACCAAGAACCCCATCATCTGTGTGCCCGAGAATCCCCCGGCCTTTCTGGTAAGTCTCCAAACCAGGGTTCCTATATAGCATTGCGAACACGATAACGAGGATTTGCTCCTCAAAATCCACAGCAAGCACGAATGCCGCCAGCTGCGGACTGGTCGGTTGAGGGCTGCGAGAGAGCTCAATCAAAGACCACGTCTACCTAGGTAGGAAGTGGTCAAACGTATCAAGCTAGGTCCAATGTATGTTTATGTTCTTAGGTCTACTATCATTGCTTTGTGACTTCTACGAATGCCAATCGGGCAAGTCCACAAGATTGGCCACCCAAAGACTCCTCCCCGGTTTTCGACCGATCCCTGGATGAGCCATCTCCCCGCTACCAGTCGAGGGCCCTGGTGAAGCATGTCACACATTTCTTGAGGACTTAATTCTACATACAATCAACGCAATATGATTAGTCAACTCTCTAAGCTGTTATATGACCGATCTTGAATGCCTTTGAATTGTAACAGACGCCAATCAAGTGGGAGAAAAGATCCACAAAACACATGACATATAACGATGCCACTATATCGATGTTCAAGAGCTAGGGTCTAAATGTCTCTCAATTTAATTGTGACTCTTCGAAGGTGTAATCAGAGATGCGCTGTCCCCGTGCCCGGAAAGTTCGTCAGCCGATAGCAGTCAATAATCGGCTTCCCGTCGGCCATAATCATCACCCCCACAGCGACTACTGAGTTCATCCATGCATACGGGCTTCCGCCCGGTGCCTCGAATGTGATCTGCGTAAAGTACTCGGCCTGGTCCTGCGCGATGGTCAGAGGCTTGCCCTGCTCGGGCCATGCGCCCTCTGCGCCCTCCACGGGTGGCCCTCCCGTCACGGTCCCCACGGCATTGACTAGAATGAAATGGCCATCGTCGGTCTTGAGGGTATAACGAGCATTGAGCTTTGTAGGTGACTGTCACCCTGTCAGCGATGTGTGCACGCCGGGGTGCAGCCGTGGTGGTCAGCGAGAGCCGGCAGCCTTGCCTTGGGAGAATCGACGCGCTGCGCCCAGTCCGCGCCGCTGTTCTTTACGATCTCGCCCTTGATTTGTGGCCCTCGTACTGTGCCACCGGCGATTGGTAGGACTATACGGGAGACGGCCGTTCCCTGGACGTTTGGGATCGGAGATGCGCCTGGGTCCATCTCCGCCACGATTCGATATATGAACTCCAGGTGCGGCATGCGCAATGGGGGCTCTCCCAACGAGAACTCGTTGCCCGGAGAAGGCGTGTGATTTGGTGCCATACCGTTGCTTGAAGTCCTGAGATCAAGATATAAAATGTGTTGAGCTCAGCACATAGGTTTCACAATTATTTCTTGTGTCGGTTCTCCTCATTTGTAAAGGCTTTATTTAGGGGGAGGGGGTTGGCGGTTGAAATGTCGGCATGGGGGCATGGGGGCTTCCGAAATAGATAGTACCTCGGCAGCTACTTATTCCGACTCAGTACGATGCGGCAGTCCGTTCAAAGGAAGATTGTCTTAGCATAACAACCAAGTTCCTTTCCACACAACGCACTGAAAAGAAAACTCCGTGAAACATGGTAATACTCAGAAATCAATTCTAAAATTCTCGTCCAAATCGGGGCTGGGGCTGGGGCGGGCGTCCTTCTGCCAATTTCTACGATCGGATTGGTAGCAGACAGTGGTTAATAACATCTGGATCTTTGTCCCTGGTACACACATGCCCGCAATCAATGATAGAGTCTTGTCAGACTGCAAGTCTTCCACAAAATATCCTATATGCATTGTATTCTGCCGATGCACGACCAAGTCAATGTCTCTGGGTCTGCAATATAAAGTATGGGAGTAATAGATTGATACAAGCATCTGGGGTGCCTATTGTCGACTATGTAATTCACTGATCCCTCAGATCAATGTAAATGTTTTGTAGGTACACACCAAGGGATATCGAGCAGAAACAAACGCATCTTGTGTTGCTTCTTCTGGCACTCGACGCGTCCATTGGCTATTACCAGGCGGCAAGCTGCCCTTAAGAGGTGCAGAGCAATGGCTCCAGGGCTGAGAGGCGTCAAATGGAAATCTCTTGCCCTCCTTCATTTCAAACACCCGCAAAGAAACTCGAAGGAGTTCACCCATTGCGGACCGAGCCCGACAGGACCAACTAGTCACGATGCAGTATCCAGCTTTCGCACTCGTTCGCGGCTTGGCACGAGTTCAGGCTCAATCGTTGGTGAGCTCCTCAAATCGCAACGCTGTCGGCGTCATAACCCCTGCCGCGCGGGACCGACACTGGCACGAGAAAGGACCCCATGGGTCACAACAATCAAACGAATCCAGTGGCCAGGACCTATCAATTTCACGATGAAGCATGTCCAAGCCATGGGCAACAATTCCATCGAGGGAGCCCGGAGCGCCCACTTTGAGTACACGCAACGTCCTACAGTTCTGTCTGCACGGCGAAGCCATTGAGGAAGCATTAGTGACCAACGACATTGTCCTTAGCGTCAGTGAACATGTGGCAAAAGAGGACATCAAGGTCTTCCGTGTGCCATCCCCAGTGCAGGGCAAGATCTCGACGCAGTGCATTTCTGTACACCACGATCTCAGCGACGATGGGAAGGCTAAATATTTTGCCGATTGTTTTAGCCGGACTGAGGTCGAGGTACACTATATCGAGAAAATCGAGGAGCAGAGTGGCGCATGGGCCTTCTTCTTTCTTCACCACGCTCAGGGTTTAAGGGCGGTGGCTGCTCCTCGCGATGAGTTTTTCAAAAGGCTTGGGCGCAATGGTCTTTTGGCCGCATCAGATTAGTGCAGGTGAGTCATGAGATCACGGAAGGGATTGGATCAGGTTGTTGGAAAGCTATAAGCAAAGACCATGCCTGGTCATGGTAACAGATAAGGGTTGTTGTATTCGACGGAGAATGGGAGCTATTCAGTTGGCTGATGCTCGTGACTGCAGAATACTACAACTTGCAAAGTCAAGTCAATTACCTAGGTAGTCTGAATAATCATAGGTCGGTGCTATCTAAACAGTGTGAAGCCTTCCATGGTAAGCTCTTATAAGCACTGGAGCCAAAGGAGGACCCCTGGCTACGAATGGATTCTACGTGTTCCAGCGTCCATGTAAAATTCAGTGCTAATTCAGGACGCTAGAGTCATACCTTGAGTATTGTGACATGCCCTCTAAATTGGTCAACCTAGAACTACCGTTGGGCCTCAAAAATTAGAATGATTAGTTGTCTCCTTCGCGGCCGGAGCTCCTCCGCGACGATTATAAGCTTCCAACACTGCATGCTTCGGCTGGATGAGTTCTGCTTGCTCATAAAGAATGGGGAAGCTCTACCAGTGACACAGCGCCCCTGTGTGTTGCTGCCCAGCTTGGGTGTCAGCCCAAGAATGAAGGTACAGAGTACCAGGTCTTGCTTAGCCTGTGCCTCGAGGCACCTCCCTCCTTCCTTGATTCCTTGTCAAACCCAGACAATGCTTTGCTCTTTCCCAACTCGCCACACCACTTTTCTCAATCCCTACGCTCCTTTAATTTGTCTCTGCCTCTGCAATTTCAGGTGTCTGCCTAATTCCCAGGCAAATCTTCTGGCCAAGTACTTACAACTCGCCAACCCTCCACACATCCTTCTCTTCTCCCTTGTTTCCTCGCCCTCATTCTCTCTTCCTTCCAGACAGTCCATAGCAGTGAAACTCACATTGCGCTGTGCAGTTCAGAAGTTAGCCACAAGCCCGCGCACACCAGGCCACCCAGACAGGAGAAACTCATCTACCCCCTCACGCTCCCACAACTAAACGTACACACGACCCAATCGACCAAGATGGTATGCTTATTCCACCCACCTGTCGCTTCTAGAAAGTCTGGCACCCAGCTGTCATCGCCACGGAGGCACCTCTGACCATCTGCTAGGGCCGCTGGGGAGATGGAATCTTCGAGGGTGACCTTGAACTGGACATCATCAGTGAAATATTCCCCGACGAGCTGTGCGAGCCGATGAAGGAGGACGTCATTCGTCTGAGATCTATGGCTTGGGAGCGAGAACAGCTCAGTAAGAAATCTGATGAAAGCAAGGGTTCGTCATTTGACACTGACAACAATTGTTTTGATCCCGCCGCTGATAGCCTTGACAAGGCGACACCAGAGATTCCTCCAACCAGAATGACCGCAAGCCTTCCAAAGAAGAGTTGGAGGAGGACTGGTTCTTTGATGTCTCGGTTCCCAACCCTCGATTCCCTAGACTTGTCCGTGACTTCCTCGACTCGGGCGTCCTAGCCTTCCTCATCGACCAGTACGGCCGGAAGAGAGCAAACTCACGCTGGACCGAGTCCCAACACATGTTGGTTCTTCTTGCCTACTGCGCCATGCAGCTTGGCTGTACACTGCCGCGCGGCTTCCTGAGACGCCTGAAGTCCAATTACCATCGTGTTGGCCTCTATGAGGGCGGCAATGAGCAGATGCGCCGAGCCTGTGACGAGTACATTGACGGAAAACCATATGAGTTCACCAGCGTCGGCTTGCTTGACGTGGCAAACATGAGCATGCACGGCGACTTCCAGCGGCCTGAGCCTCGACCACCAGGCCTGGAGCCGATTCCTGCTCAAGAAACGATGTCGCCGCTCGAGGAGTCGGCGCACGAGGAGTCGGCCCGTAAGCGTCGCAAGGTTGAGCCTGAGGTTGCTTCCACTCCCGTTGTGGAAGAGTTTGATTTTCACTTCCCCGCTGACACCTGCGCCAATTGCGGAGCGACCAAGGGATACGGTCAACCTGACCTGAAGCGATGCAAGGGATGCAAGACTACCTTGTACTGCTTCGAAGGATGCGAGAAATGGCACTGGTTCCGCCACCGTCGCCAATGCGCTCTGGACCAGAAGGACGAGGACTCTACCGAGGGCAAGTCAGCTGACAGGGGCGAAGGTCTTAAGGACGAACCTGAGCAGGTAACAGCATAACTGGGCAAACATCACGCAATGTGCTCTCAGACTCCTACATTGCAAGTGCATGGCTTCGATTACCTGTTGTGGGGAGATATTTTTTGGAACGGGAAAGGGACATGGCACCCTTCCTCAGAGTACACCGAGTAGCTGCTGTACTACTTCCGTCACGTTCAGCAAAGGAGGAACTGATTCATGTCTGCGAATGGGGCACTCGAGAGGAATCTATTGGTATTGAAGAGTGAGGGTGATTTCTTGCAACACTAGCACACTTTTGCTCCTTCTTGAAGCCCTTTTCGTTCGCTGTCAAGAAGTACAGACCAGCGAATAAATTGATGATGGCCCCAACTCAGAAATGTTGACAGTAGACAACAACAGACGTTGACCACTCTCGGATATTTGGCCTCACAGTTTTGATGACGCGTCCAATAACAAGGGGCTTCTGCGGCTTGTTCTAACACGATTGCCCATGTGTTGTCTACCGTGCAACATTGAAGAGTGTTCAACAAACCACTAATGTGCCTCTGGTGGGCTTGTACTGGTTCTCTGTTGTACCTTGACGTCTAAATTTCTGCAATGTTGATTTGAAATAACTTCATCAGGCTTTCTCCTCTGGGGCTTCTCTTCATCCCCTTTCTCGCTAGCCTCCACCAGATCAGAAGGTCACCTGCAACCGCATCTCCATTGCATATACTATGGAAGGGCGCCACATGCACAGCACATCACTGTCGGCACTGCACCTGAACACATCTCATGAGAGTCGTCATGTCTCACTTCCAGAAACCGCAATCAACGGACTCAGCCCTCTCCCAATTCTTTGGTAACAGCATTATAAAAGTATTGTGTAAGCTTCTCGTCGTCCAGGTAGGCCGTAGATAATATTCTTTCTAGACACCGTTGAACTGCGTCCGCGTAGTTTACCTAGGTATATCACCACTCTCCATCACAGGCGCAAGTTAACTCAAGGCTATCTGTTTCTTAAAGAGGGTAGAGTTAATATGGATTTCTGGGGTTGATGGCCACCGGCAGATTGCAGATTCGGTGCCCTGAAATGGTCAACTGGAGACGCAACCCGAGAAAGAGCGTGGTAAGGTGTATAAGGGTTGACCTCTACCTATATAAGTTGGGTCTAGGTCGCATTCAGTGTTTCACTAGGCATTGTTTCCGCTGGAAACAGCTGGCCTGGGTAGTAAGCCGTGCATAAAAAAGCTTACTAGTATTGCTGCTCTCTCAGAAGGACAAGATCCTCCGGTGGTAAACTATTTTTGCCAGCCAGTCAGTTTTGTGCAGAGTCTCGATCTCTCTGTTTGTGCCCTTCCCAGGTCCCATTCCCTTCCTGGGTTTTTAGGACGAGAAGCGAGTCGCGGGGTAAGGAATAGTAGATGGGCTGGCTACCCGAGCAGGCAACTCTGAAGTACCTACACAATGCAACACTGGCACTTTCTTGGAAAGGCCCTTGCCCTCGTACCGATAATGTGCCACCTCGCCGTCGAACCACATCAAAGCCGGCTTGACAAACACACTCCACTTAGTCTGCAACCCCCAAATGTTACTTCTGGCATATCTCGAACTTGTCACCTACCTAGTATGGCACGTTACAGTCCGAAGAACGTTCGACTACGGCTTTTAGAGGGCCACCCACCAGAGCTGACTTCTTTATTAGCCGCGGGAAAATTGGTGAGAAGGTTGGCCAAGACCCCTATTGATGCACGCAACACGCGGAAGTGGCCGATTTGTTTCCCCGCCGATTTTACCACCAATGTCGAAAACCGGGGAAGAATATGTAAACTGCCAAGATGCGACTCATGTTCTGACGGACCATATTAAAGGCACTCACATCCCTTTCCACCGGCCGTCGCTCTCTGCGTGAATCTTGGAATAGCTGCGACCCGGTTTCAACATCTGTCACGATAGTTTTCTCATCACTTATAAACTTGAAAGCCCAGTGGCCGTGCAGACTGCACCACCTCGGAACGATGAGGTATTACGCTCTAGCGAGAACCCTCCTGTTCCAGGTTCTCCTCTGCAATGTTTTCGCTGCCAATATTAGGGGGATTTACCTGTTTAAGGACGTGCTGAAGTCCAACACCGCATCTATCAAGACGTCTGGCTTCAATAGTCTCATCATCTTTGGTGTCGGCGTGCTTGACAATGGCGACATTAGTGAGAAGCCCTGGCGCAGTGTTTTAATATCCCGAGGACGGACCTCTATGGATCACACGCAGTCTCATGAGCTTTTCCAAGGATTTCGCTAGGTGCAGCTTGTGAGAGACTACAATCAGGAGGTGTCTCGGGCTATTTGTCTTTTGATACAAAATTTCTTCTAAGCCCTGATAGCTGATTCTGCAATGTCATAGTGTACTACTCGAACACACCAGGAAGTTCAGATGTTCTGATCGCGTCTGACGGAGCCTATGTCGGCGGCACAGCACTCTCCGACAAAGTCCGCTCGTTCAAGACAGGCACCACGGGCGTCAACCGGGTTGAAATCTCGATGAACGCCCAGCACATCAGCGATCTGATGGCAAGTCCGGGGCCCGGCTCCTCGACGAGGCTGTACCGCAACTTCGCCGCGCTCAAGACGGCATGGAACCTCGACGCCGTCAACAACGACGACGAGTCCATCTACGACGTCTCCAGCACCGTCGCGTTCGGGAAGATGCTGGGGGCCATCGGGTACAAGTACACCGTCGCGCCGTACACCAACTCGGGCTTCTGGAGCTCAGTCAAGTCGCAGCTCAACAATGGCCTCGCCGAGCCGAACCTGCTGCTCGACAGGGTGTACCTACAGTGCTACGACGGCGGCGCCGGCAACGACCCGGCCGGCTGGCAGACCACGCTGGGCATGAAGGTCGTGCCGCTCGTCTGGGTCACCAACGACTCAAAGCCGTCCTACGGAACGACCCCGGCCCAGGCGCAGGCCAAGTTCAGCAGCTGGAATTCCAAGAGCGCACTCGCAGGTGGAGGATATTGGAACGATTATGACATCGAAAAGTTGGGCTCGTCGTATACCGACTATGGCAACGTGCTCAAGACCGTTTTCCCTTGAATGGCGACATGCTGTTTACGAGCTAGGTCGGTGCCAGCGATCAATCTCATGCAAACTGGGTTCTCATCAGACTCTTTCCTGACAGCTGGAGTGCTATATGAGGCGAACGCATGAAATCGATCATGCTTTTAACGTTTGCTTGCCCAGGTGTTCCAGCTCGTACTGAACACAACCGTAGCTTTTACAGTACATAATTAGCTCCCGAATACAAACTACCTTAGGTATGCATAGTCCTTACTAATAATTAGCACGTATTCTGTCAAGCTCCTCATTAAGGTGTTGGTACCAAGATAATGCAAATTAGACTTTTCTGATAATATACGTGCCCCCCTCCGCGTCCCGAGCTTTGAGCTTGTCATTGAGCCGAGTCAAGGCCCCACGGCTTAACAGTGGGCAGGATGAAAGAAATTGCCCAGGACCTTTGATGTGTCACCCGCCCAGAGGAATGGACGCAGGTTTAATTACTTATTAGAGGTTCCAAGGGGACACTTGCGAGGAATAGTCACCTTCGACCAGGGTCCCTACTTACTATGTAGGACACAAAGCGACGCACTCGCTGTTGCCCTACCCGCTCAAACGTTCTTTACACTAGCAGCAGCCTAGAACAAACTCGTTGGTTTATTACATATGTAGCACTATACGGGCTGGGCTAGGGTTAATAGCCAATTAGGCTCTATACTATATCCTATTAGGGGGTAACCCTAACCCCTGCGCTCTAGCGGATATAAATAGCTGCTTATAGGCTTCCCTATAACTAATTAATTAATTTATTAAAATATATATTATATATACTTTAAAATACTTTTAATTAAATTAATTATTTTATTTAAAATAAGTTACTTTTAATTAAGATTAAAGCCTATATATTTATTATATAATAGCTATAACTAGTTCTTATATTTTTTAATATTTTTTATATTAAAATAACTTATAATAACCTTTTTTACCTATAATTAATATATTACCTACTTTTATTTATTAATAAACCCTTTCCTTAAAGCTAATTAATTAAAAGCTTTATATTTCTCTAATAAATTTATTAAATAATTATTAAATTAAGTATTTAAACTTATAGGTATTAAAGTTTTTTTAGCTTAATAGCCTTAATATCTTTTAATTATTAAATTATTTTAATTAAACCTTTAATTTATAGCAATTCTCTATATAAATAATTTACTTATTTATAAAACTTTTTTTTATATATAATTTAAGATAGTTTTTATAAGTAATTTTAAAAAAACCGGTTAATTAAGAAATTAATATAATTAGTTTATTAAAGCTAAAGTAAAGCTTATTAATTTTATTAATATATTAAAAGCTTAAGCTATTAATATATTAAAGCCTTTAATAAGGGCTTAAAGCTAGCTTATACCGACTTTAAATCCGCTTTATATTTTAATAACGCTATTAATACTATAAGCTAAATCTTTTAAAATATTCTTTTATATTAAATAAATAATAATATAATAAGATAAATACTTTTTTTATTAAATAAATATAATAGAATATTAAAAAAGGTATTATTAAAGCTTAAATATAAGTTAATATCTTTAAATTTTAAAAACTTACCCTTTTAAAACCTTTCTTTATATTCTTTTTTTTTTACTTTTAAACTAATAATCCCTTTTAAGCCTTTTTAAAATTTATTAATCTACTTTATTTTATTTATAATATCCCTTATTTATTATAAAATAATTAATACCTTAAATACTATATTTCTTTACTTTATTTAAAAACTTTTAATATTAAACTTTAATTTCTTTTCTTTTAACCGATTTATATAACTTATTTATAGAAAATCCCTCTTTTTAATATATTATAAATATTATTAACTTTTATAAATAGCCTTATATAGAAAAGTTATTAAATATAGCTTAAAACTTATTTAAAATAAATAATATAATATCTTTTTTTTAAAATTTTACTTTTATTATTAAAAAACCTTTAATAAATCCTACTTTTTAAGCCTTATAAAATAATTAAAAACCTTTTTACTTTTAAGCTAATTATTTATTTAATATAGCGATAATTTATATTATTAAATAAGCTATAATATTAAGGTTTTTTATATAATTCCGATTTATTATATCCCGGAACTTTAATTAATAAATTTAAGATTTATTATTTTAATTTTTTAATTTTAAATAATTTAATTAAATAATTTAAGCTTAACTTATTTTTAATAGCTTAATAAATATTACTTTTAATCTTATTATATTTATTAATATAATTAAACATTTTATAGTAGGTATAATTAATTATTCTTTATAATATATTTAAAATATTTTTATATTATAAGATACCTTAATATTTTAAAATATTTATATATCTTAAAATATATATATATAAGCTTATTAATCTTATCGCCTTATTATTTTAGCCTTTTATAAATATTTATAATAATAAAAATTATTAGATTTATTTTAATAAAATAATAAATTTAAGTTTAATAATAGCTTTAATAGTTATTTTAATTTTTTCTATTAAACTTTAAATAGATTTATACCGGTGCTATAAGGATTTCTATTACCTTATTTTAATTTAACCTATTTTTTTATAAAGCAATAAGGGCCTTTTAATACCCTTATATCTTAATATTAAGCTTTAATTTAGTAATTTCGATAAAATCCCTTTATTTATAATAATTAAAATTAAATATTTATAATAGCCCGAAATCTAGCTTTATATTTAAAACTAAAAATATTTAAATTTAATAATAAGGTAATAAATAATTATATTAGCTATATTAATTATTTTATAATACTATATAATAAAGCCTTTATATTATAAAACCTTTTTATAAAAATTATTATAAATTAAAACTTAAATAAAGCTAAATAGTTTATATCCTTAACTTAATATAAATAAATAAACCTAAATATTATCTTTACGCTTTAGAAAACTAAGCTTCGAAAATAATTCTATATTAATTATAAAAATCTTATAATTAAGGCTAATAATATAGCTTACCGCTTTAAAGATAAAAATAAACTTTCTCTTTATAAATATATTAATAATAAAATTTATAAGTATAATAAAGCTAAAGATTTTAATAAAGATATTTAAATCCGCTATATTTATAAAAAGCTTAACCTTAAGCTTTAAGCGGCTATTAAGCTATATTAAACTTATAATACCCTTAAGAAGTTTAAATATTTAATTTTTAAAATTAAATATATTATTTATTAAAAAAAAAAGCTTAATAAAAAATATAAGAATATATAAACCTATTAAATTAAAAAATTATAAAAATAAATTATATTTTTTATAATAATATTAAAAAAGATATTTAAAAATTAAATTAATAAGTTTAATTATTTTAATTAATATTTATAATATAAAAATAAAAATTAATTTTCTTATACCCTATATATACCCTATAATTATAATTATAATTATATTTAATACCGTAATTAAGATTATAATAATATTAATTAAAATTTATTTAAAAATATTATTAATAACCCTTTAACTATTAAAAATAAAAATATTTTTATTGATAAATTAGCTAATAAGTTTATATATAATAAGTCCGGTAAATAAAACCGTTTTTTATATAATTATTTATATTATAATTAAATATAATATAATAATAATACTAGTAAACCTAATATTAAGGCTTATATTATTATAATTAATAATTTAGCTAATAAACTTACCTTTAAAATATTAAAAAATATTTAAAGCTTTTATTATTAAAAACTTAATTATAATTTTATTAATTTTTCCGGAATAAATCTTAAATTAAAGATAATTAAGCAGAAAAATTAATATAATAGAAAATTTAAAGAATATCTTTATTATTAATATAATTCCCTATTTTAAATATAAATATTATTAATAATAATATATTAATTATAAAACCTATTTTTTACTTTAATATTTTAGCTTATAATATTAAGCTTATTATATTATTAAAGTAAGTTAATTTTAATTTACCCCTTTAATAAAATATTTTTAAATTAAAGCTATTTATTATATTTAAAAAGTTAAAAATATTATTTAAGCAAAATAATTTAATTATTCTTTTAACTTATAATAATATTATAAAATATTTTATAAATATTATTTTTTTTTAACTTATAAAATATAACTTATTATTATTCGATTTATTATTTAAATTAAACTATTTATATATAGTATTATATATTTTAGCTAATAATTATTTATTAGCTATTTTAAATATTACCTTTAATATTATTTTTATCTTAAATTTATTAATTTCTTATTATTATTTTTATTTTAAGCGTTAAAAGTTAAATAAATTTATTTTATTAATTAATATAGGTATAGGGTTTATAATTACTTATAAAATTTAACTTTTAATTAACTTTTTAAATAAAAATAAACTTTTTTAAACCGCTTATAAAGATATATATATAATAGATAACCTTTTATATAGCTTTTTATTCGGATTACCTTTTTTTAAACGTTATTAATTTAATATTTTTTAAAAATCTTTTAATTAAAATAATATAATTATTAATATTAATATTAAATATAAAATTATAGTAATTTATATCCGAAACCTATTTATTCTTTATTAAATAGCTATATTAAAAGCTTTATAAAATTATATTATTCTTTTTAATAAAGGCTTTAATATTAAGGTTTATTATCGAAAGCTTTTTATTTATACCGATAGTTATTTTATTTAGCTAAAGGTATTTATTAACTTTAAAAAACTTACCTTTACCTTTTTAATTAATAGTATTATTAATAAATAATTTTATATTATTTCTTTTTTAAATTTTAATAAAGTTTTTATTACTATTTATAAGGGTTAATTTTTAAGCTATTTTAAATTTATCTTAATAGCCCTTAACTTTAAAACCTTTTTTATTTAAAAAAATAAAACTTTTATTATAATACCGCTATTTATCTTACTTAATAAAGTTTTATTTAAAGAAAAAAAAGAATATATTTTAAATAGCTACCCCTTTAATATATTAATTCCGGACCTAAAATTTAATATTATTATTACTAATATTTATTTTAGCTAAAGCTTAAAATAAATAAATAACTTTTATAATTTTATTTAATAATACTTTTAATTATTTAATTCCTAATTTAATTAATTTAATAACGGTATTATAATATAAATTCCTTTTAAATTAAATATATATATCGATAATTTAATTTAAAAACTATATAATATATTATAATAAAATCGATTTACTTTTAATTTTATTATAAACTCTTTTAAAAAAATAAAAGTTATTAAACCTATACTATTAAGCGAAATATACTTTTACACTTTTCTAGTATTTATTATCTAGCGGAATAATAAGCCTTATATAATTATAAATCTTTATTAAATTAATATTAAATTAATTTTTTATAATTATTCTTTATTATAATAAAATAATATTTTAGGATTCTTTAAAAGCAATATAATTTTTATTATTATAAATATAATAAAAGGTTTCTTTTAATAACTTATTATAAATAAAAACTATTAAAAAATAATATTTATTACCCTTTATTATAATTTAAAACGAATAACCGTTAATATTATAAGATTAATAAACTTATTTACCTTTTTTTAATAATATATAAAATATCTTTTTAGCTTTTATCTTTAATAATTTATTTTTATTTATATTAATAATATTATTATATTCTTATATTTAATTAAATAATATCTTTAATATTTAAAGATTACCTTTATTATTTTTAAAAATAGCGGTTATATTATATCCTTATTAAAATATTATTTTATATAATTAGGCTTAAAGGCCCTAGGTTATTTTATATCTTAATTAAAATTATCTATTATAGCTAAAAAAATAAAGGCTATTTAAAATTTAATAATACCCTTTAACTTATAATCCTTTAAGATTAAAATAGGTTTAATAAAATATTATAGAAATTTTATACCGGATTACGCTATTATTATTAACCCTTTTAATAAATTTAAAATATTAGGTTTTAAAGGTAGTTTTAAAGCTAACCCTTAATAAGATATATATATATATTATTATAAATTCCTTTCTTAAGTAACTTATTTATCTATTAATATAAACCTTAATATTATTATAATATAAAAAAAGAAATAAGCTTATTATAATTATTTATAGGTAAAATATTAATATATATAAAATAAATTAAAAACTATATTAATTAATATATACGGCACTATAGCGTATTAGTCGAGTGTTAAAGTACTCTTTTATACTAGCAATATAAAGGGTGTGGGTTTAAATCTCGCTAGTGCCTCCTTTTTAACCTGCTCTCCCTTTAATACGCCCCTTTAGCCCCGAAAGGCGAGACTATTTACCCTTAACTAATTCTTTATAATTGTATACCTATTACTATTAGTTATTATATCCCTTAGCTAATAAGGTTTTTTTCCTATATTGCGGGTTTTTCCCTATTAAGCGCTTATAGGGCCTTCCGGAAGGTATTTAATAGTATAATAAATGCTTTTTATTATATAAAGTTACTTATAGAAGCTTAAGTATAAAGTAAACCGAGGTTTATTAAAGAAGCGGGAGCTATAGCCTTAACTACTATAGCTTTCCCCCCCCTTACTTATTATATTTTAAGCTTTAAGAGATAAAATTTAAATAAGATAAATAATCTATATTAATTAATATAATAAATCTTATATTTTTTAACTACTTAAAACCCTTTATTTTTTTTATCGATATTAGCGCCTTAGATATAGGCGCTAGCCTTTATTAAATTTAAATAAATAAAAAAAATCGATTTATTTTATTTTTATTTTAAATTTTAAATTTTATAAAGAAAAAATACTTTATACTTAAGCTGGAAATATTAAGATTTATTTAAGCTTTAAAAAAATATTCTTATTATTTTAACTATAATAATATTAAGGTTATTATTAATTATAAGTTTATTAAATATATATTTAAATTAATATTCTATTTTTCTTAAAATACTTATTATATTATAAAATAATAATTATTCTTAGCTAAATATATTTATAAGATTAAAATTATTTATTATCTAGATAAGTTATATATAAATATTAATTCCTTATCCCGCTTATTTAAAATTATCGATAAAAATACTTTTTAAAAATCTATTAAATATTTAATAAAACCGCTTATATAGTTATATATTATTATTTATTAGCAGAGTTATAATATTTTATAGCTAAAAAACTTAAACCCTTTATTTCGATTAATTTTAAAAATTATTATTATACCACTTACCCTATTATTTAAAATAGTTAAACTTAAACCTTCTTATAAAATTAATATAGCGGATATCTTTATAGCTAAAATAATTACCTTTAATAAATATAAATAAATAACTAATAAGCTATATATATCTTCTATATTTAAATAAAATTTAATTTATATATTAATAAAAAACTATATATTTAAATTAATTTATAACCGCCTTTATTAGTAGTTTAATTAAACTAAAAATAATTTAAACGGTTTAAATCTAACCTTATATAACTTTTAAATTTATTTAAAAAGTTATTTATTATATTATATTAATAAAGGCATTATAAAACTTATTATATCTATAGCCTAAATTAAAAGAATACTTTATTTAATATATAATAATTATATATATATTAGTATTTATTATATTATTTAATTTCTATAAGATATAGCCTTTTTTTCTATATATAGAAAAAAGTTAAATCTTATATTATTAAGTATATTATTTATAGGTTATATAGTTTTATATATTAACTTTTCTTTAATAATTTTTAATTAATTAAAACTTTTATTATTTCTTTATTTATTTTATATTTTAATTTTATTATTAGCTTATCTATATCTATTAAAGGTTATAATTATATTTTTTTTATTATATATAAAATTTTTAAGTTTATTTATAAATTAATTAAAGGAATAAATTATATTATAAAGAATTAAGCTAAAACTTATATTATATATATCTACCTAAATTAAAGACTTTTAAATATCTTTATTTTAAATATAAATAAAAAATTTATAAGTTTATTATAAAAAAAACTTTATAATATAGCTAAAATTAATATTTATATAACCGCTATAAATTATACCGCTATTAATAGCTAAATAAAATATTTAATATAAATTATTATTTTTAACTTTATTTCCTATATTAGTAGATTTTAAGATTTATTTTTATAGAAATAACGCTTATCTTATATCTTATTTATTATAAATACTTTAAAATCTGCTTTAATTAAATAGCTATCTTTTATTATACTTTATAAATATTTATTATATAGATTTCTTTTAATATTAAACCTTACTCTATATAAATTCGGATAAATATAATAAATAATATATAAAGAAGTAATAAAATATTTTTAAATAGCTTAAGCTAAAATAAAAGCTTATTATAACGATTAATATTAATATTCCCCCGCTTTTAAAGCTAAAGATTTTATATATATAAAATTAATAAAATCGGGATATTATAGTTATTTAAATTATTAAATTAAGTTATTTTTTTAATATATAGGGCCCTTTTAAATTATTAAAAAAATTAGCCCTTTTAAATACCGATTAGATTTACCTATTTAGCTATATTAGTTTAAAGAAATTTTTATTAAATACCTATTTTTTGCTTTATTTATATAAGCTTTAAAGACCTTTTTTTTTAAGCCTAATTATAAAAGATAATTAAGAAAAGTTTATTATTAAAGCTATTATTAATTATAGCCTATTAAAAAAACTTATAAATAAAAAGTAATTTCTTTATTATAAGGTTAAATAGATAAATTATAACGGAATAACTTAAAAATCTTATAATAACCTTCTTTATAACGTTTTAAAATTAGTTAATAAATATTATAAGCGTTATAGCCTTATAAAACTAACTAAATAATAAATTCCCTTATAGGTAATATACTTATATTATATTATAAATAGTTTTAAATAATTATATTAAAATAATATATAAAAGTAGATACTAGTAAAATAAATTTTTATTATTTTTAATATATAATATTTATTTAAATAAGCTTTACTTATTTATTACTCTTTTATTTTTTTATTTAAAGTTTTAATATAGATAATATTATAAGTTATAAAAAGTTTTAATTATTAAACTTTTATTACTTTAAAAAGATATACCTTTCTTAATTATTTATTTATTATAATTTATTAATAACCTATTTATCTTTACTTTTTTTAATAACTTTTACTTTCTTTTACCTTTAATCTTAATATTATAACTACCTTATTTAACTTTACCCTTTTTATAAATCTTTTATATTATTGCCGTTATTAAATTTATAAATAACTTATAATTTAACGAAAATAATAAGCAATATTAATTATATTACTACTATTAATATTAATAAGCTTAATACGCTAACTAATTATAATAAAACTATTATAAATTAATTTACCCTTTATAATAATATTATTATAAATAAACCTATAAAGAATAAGGTATAGCTATAAATTAAGTCTTTAAACTAAATTATTTAAAAACTTATACCTCCCTTTTATTTATTTACCTTAACTATTAAATTTAATAAAGTTAAAAAAAGTATTTATATTTTACCTATTATAATTAAACTTTTTTTTAATAATAATACCTATCTTTATATCTTAAATATAATTATAAAATAAATTATATAGAATAATATTATAACGTTTTTATATAGCTTAATTATATTTTATTTTAAAAATCTTAACTTTATTAAGAATATTATTACCCTTTAATATATATTACTTATTTTAGCTTATTATAAGATTTATAATTATAATAAAACGCTTATTAATAATTATAGTTTTAAAGGTATTATTATAAACTTTAATTAAATTAACTTATTTTAATTTAATAAATAATTTAAAAGCTTTCCTATAATAATTAAAAATATTTATAAGCTTACTTATATAAAGTATTTTAATATTAGCTTAAAGCTATTTAAAAACTTTAATTAAAATAATAATAAAAATTATAAAAAAAAGCTAATAAAGTAAATCTCCTTTATATTTACTTATTTTATACTTATAGATAATAAACCTATTATTCTATTTAATAATAATACCCTTAATGCTTTAAGATATATAAAATATTATTATTTCTTTATAACTATTAAATTTAATAACTACCTTTTTACTAATATTAAAATCTAATTTATTATTAATATTTATTATAGTAATATAAAGGTTTAATTTACTATAATAACAATATCTTTTTATTTATTTACCTTAAAGCTTTATTAAAGTATTTTTACTTTTAATAAGCTTTAAAAGTATATAAAAGATTATAAATTAATAGCTAATTAAATTAATAATACCTTTATTATTATAATTAATATAATTACCGATAATATTAATATTTTCTTTATTAAATATACTTTTTATAATTTTGCTATATTATAAATACCTAATATTAAGTAATTTAAAACCGATATTTATAATATTTTTATATTTTAAAAAATTATTTTTAATATTATTATTATTAATAATTAAAATAACTTTAAAAATTAAGCGATAAATCTATTATAATTTAATATTAAAGCTAAGGATAATATTTATAAATATTTTAAAAAATATATTAATAGATAACCTATTATTAATAATAATCTTAAAAATATTCTTCCGGCTAATACTATTAAGCTATTAATAAAGATAAGGTTTAAAAATAATAATAATATATTTACTTATTTTAAAAATAGTATTACTTATAATTTTATTTATAAGAAATAGGCTATAAAATAACTTTAAAATTTAACTTTATAAAATATAATTCTTTTTATAGAAATTTAAAAGTATTTAATATAATATAAGGGTAAATAAAAGTTTATAAACTATTTATTTATAATTATTATTCTTTTTTTTAATAATTAAAAGAAGTTTATTAAATTTATTTCTTTTTTAAATATATAAATTAAATTTATAATCGGTTTTAATTTTACCCTTATATTTATATTAGTAAATAATAAAACCGAGCTTAAGATTATTTATAATATTATATCTATCCTTTATAATAAACTATAAAAATATATTTAACTTTATAAAGAATTAAAATATAAGGTTTAATAAAGATAGGTAGATAATTATTAAAAAATTATTCTTTTATATCTTAAGCTTAAAGTATTTAATAATAATATAAAGCTTATAAAAGATATTACTTATATATTTATTATATAACTTTAAAAAGTTTATATAAATAGGGACTTATATATAAATATAGAAAAATAATAAGATTATTATTAATATATATTAAATATAGTTAAGAAATACTATATATATTTTTAAATAGCCGTTAGTATTATAAGGAATATTTTAATCTTTTTTAAAATCTATATAGCCTATAATATATTATATTCTAAAATATTTAACTATTTCTTTTTAATTAAATATTTATATTAACCTAATTAGCTTAAAAGTTAAGGTTTTACCCCTTATATTAATTTTACCTTATATAAGCTGCTATTTTATATTAATATAAAAGATTTAATAGCTATATTTAAAAATTATAAATAGGTTTTTAATATTAAAAAGTTAATAAAGATTAAGCTTATTAAGGTTATTAATAATTATATTATAAAAGCTAAGGTTTAAAGCCTATTAGTAATAAAAAAATATTAATATACTTTTTTAATAAAATAGTTTTTAATATTTAAAGAATATTTAATTATTATAAATATTATAAATAACTTTTTAATTTTTTAAAAAGCTATATATAAAATATATTATTAATTAGTATTACTTAATATCTTAATTTTATATAACGATATATTAAGCGCTAATAATAATATTAATTTATATTTTACTTTACTTTATCCGGAGTTTTTTATTAATAGCAATAAAAAAGTTATTTAAATAATTATATAAAGTTTTTAAAAATAAGAGAATAAGGTTATTAAAAGGTTTATAAATATTTTATTTTTATTTTTAAAGGATTAATTATTTATAATTTATATATTTAACCGATTTCTATTAAAAACCTTAATTATTAAAGAAATCCTTAATAATAATAAAATTTTTATTTCCTTTAAGCTTATTATAGCCTATATTTATTTATTATATAAAGGTAACTTTATTATAATATAAATGCTATAATTTTAACCTTTATAGAATAATAAAAAATAGGATAATAAATTATAAAAGGATAAATATAATTATTATAATATTAAAGTTATTAATCTTAATAATAAAGATAATTCTTTTTAATATATAGTAAATAAGATTAATAACTTTATTAAAGATAAAGGTATTAACTATTATAATATTCTACGCCTTATATATAGCTTTATTAAATAAAAGATAACTATTATTATTTATATAATACCTATAAATGCCGGCTATTATTAATATATAGAAAATATTTTAAATATAGTTAAAAATCTTTATAATTATAAGTTTAATTTAGCTTACCTTATTAATTTAAATAAAATTAAAGTAAAAGCCTTAAAAAACCTTTATTAAAATAAGTAAATTCGATAGATTTATATAAATATAATTTACGGTTTAAATAAAATACTTAAGGTATTATATAAAAAGATTTAAGATTTAAACCTACCTTTAGATTTACCTTTTATATTAATCTTAAAAAATATTTTTAATAAGGTTTAATAAAGCGTAATACTTAAATATTTTAATTATATTTATTACCCTTATAATATAATTATTATTAATTAAAATATAAATATAAATAATCTAGCTAAATATATATAAATTATATTTAATAATAAACTTAGTTTTTAAAAGTTAATTATTTATATTATAAACCTTAATATTAAGTATAATATTTTAAAAAAATAATTTTATAAATTATAAAATAATAATATCTCTTCTAAGTATAAGGTTAAAAGACTTATAATTATATATTTTTTAAATTAAATTTTATTTAACTATATTACATTTCTATAATTAAGCTTTATTTATTTAAATAAAAGGTAAACCTTTTTAAAGAAGCGTATTAAACTTATAACCTTTTATCCTTTTCTCGGCTTATTATTAATTCTTAACTTATAGGTAATAAATTCCTTTATTTCTTTAAAATAGATTTCTAAGTTATATATTTCTAAGGTAATAATAAATATATCTATTTACTTAAATAAAAAAGGTTACTTATCTTTATACTTCTTTACCTTAATAAGAAAACTTTTTATCTAGGTAAAGATTTACTTATTATATTTAAAATTTATTTCTATAGCTATAAAGCTATTAGATCTATATATTTAAATAATGGAATATAGTGGCTTTACTTATCTATTCTAATTATAGCTATAAACTTGCTTAATGGATTTAAGGGTTTTAGGTATATATAAGTGCTAGTTTAAGCTTAACTAGCAGTTATCTCGGTTTCGGCTAAATAATTACTTTCGAATAGTTTTATAATATAGCGGAAAAGGTTATAATAGATAGGTATATATTTAAGTAAAGCTAAAACCTTAGTTAGGGTAATAACGGCTTTTTAATATCGCTTATTTCGAGCAACTTATAAAGGCCTAAGTTATACGGTAATAGCACTTTTATATAGTGCTTAACGGCGTTAAATTAGGTTGCTTGCGGCCCGCAATAGCTTTAACCTCGACGGGCTAATAGCTTATTAAAAGCACCGGTGTAAATAAATTAGGCGCAGCTTAACGCTATAGCTATTAGCGCAAAATAGCGGCTTTTAACTATAGACAGGCTTATAAAAGCAGATTAATAAGTTATTATAAAAAGTCCTATATAGCAAAACCTATTATATTAATTTAAAAGATATATTATATTTTATTTTTCTCGGATACTTATTATTGTTCCAGCTTAATAAGGGAACTTAAATAAATAAAATAGTTAATAAAATAATAATATTAAAGAATTCTTTAAATTTATAGATTTTATTTATACCGGCCTAAACCTTAAGATAGTTAAGAAATTTTCCTAAAAAATAGGTATATTTTTATATTATAAGTTTAATAGTATTTATAAGCTTAAAAATATTATTTATAAAAAGCTTAACTTAGGCTTTTATTTTACTTTATTTAAAGAATTAATAAAGCTTAATAACTTTAATTATAGCTTTATTTATAAAAAGATAAAAGCCTTAAATAATAATATTAAAAACTTTATTATTAAAATCTTATATAAGGTATAATTAATTATTTATATATTTATTATTATATAAAACCTTTTTTATAAAAAGCTTTACTGCTTAAATATTATTATAATAAATAAAGCTTTATATAAATATAAGCTACTAATTTATTAAATATAATATAAACTTAATATACCTTTAATTATCCTAATTAAAGATTATTAATAAAATAAACCTTTTATATCTAGTAAATATATTAAAGAAAAGAAATATAAAAATATTTTTTTAAATTAATAACTTATATCTCGGCACCGTGGCATATTAGTTAAGCGTTAAGGTACCCTTTTATATTAGCAACGTAAAGGGTATAGGTTTAAATCCCGCTAATGCCACTAGACCTGCCCTCCCTTTAATACGCCCCTTTAACACTAAAGGGTAAAACTATTTACCCTTAACTAATTTCCTATAATTGTATACCTATTACTATTAGTTATTATATCCTTTAGCTAATAAGGTTTTTTTCCTATATTATAGGTTTTTTTTTATTAGGCGCCTATAAAACCTTCCGGAAGGTACTTAATAGTATAGTAAATGCTTCTTACTATATAAAGTTACTTATAAAAGCTTAAGTATAAAATAAACTAAGGTTTATTAAGGAAGCAGAAGCTATAGCTTTAACTATTATAGCCTCCCCCCCCTTACTTATTATATTTCAAGCTTTAAGAGATAGAATTTAAATAAGATAAATAATTTATAACTTATACCTCTTTCCTAATATATCTTAATAGCTAAACTAAAATAGGCGGTTTTTTTATTTTATAATTAATATCGACTATTTCATTTATTTAAGTTCCTTTATTAAGCTAGAACAATAGTAAGTATTTAAAAAGGATAAGGCATAATATATCTTTTAAATTAATATAGTAGGTTTTACTATATAAAACTTTTCACAATAACTTATTAATCTTTTATAAGCCTATCTATAGTTAGAAGCCGCTATTCTACGCTAATAGCCGTAGCATTAGGCCGCGCCTATTTACGCCGGTGCTTTTAATAAGCTATTAGCCTATTAAGGTTAAAGCTATCGCAGGCTGCGAGCTAGTTTAACGCCGTCAAGCACTATACAAAAGTGCTATCGCTATATAACTCAGGCCTTTATAAGTTGCTCGAAATAGGCGATATTAAAAAGCCGCCATTGCCCTAATCTTGTGGGATACGCATAGGTTCTAGCTCTACTTAAATATACACCCATTACAACCTTTTTCGCTGTGTTGCAAGACCACTTAAAAGCAATTATTTAGCCTGCCGCGTAAAACCGAGACAATAGTTAAGCTTAAACCACCACTTACACGCGCCTAAGACCTTTAAATCCATTAAGCGAGTTTATAGCTACGGTTAGAATCAGAGTTGTGACATGTATTACTGTATTTATATTATTGTAATATAAAATACAAATAATACAGTAATATAAATACAAATACAGTAATATAAATACATATATTTATATTTGTATTATTGTATTTTATATTTGTATTACTGTATTTATATTTATATTTATATTTGTATTATTGTATTTTATATTTTATATTATTGTATTATAAATATAATGTAATACAAATACAAATCTATAAATAGAACTATATAAGTTTATAATTAAAATAACTAATAATATAGAGTAAAGAAGTATCTTTAAAATAGTTTACTTGGTTTTTATTTATCTAATTTTACTATAAAGATAAAATTACTAATATATTAAGTAAAAAGTTTTATTAATATCTTTTATATAAATAGTTAAAGGCTTTTATATCTTTATTTTAAATTAAAAATATATATATTTACTTTATATATATTTATCGATTATTTTATTTATTTAAATTCTTTTATTAAGCTAAAATAATAATAAGTATTTAAAAAAGATAAGGTATAATATATCTTTTAAATTAATATAGTAAGTTTTACTATATAAAACTTTTTATAATAACTTATTAATTTTTTATAAGCTTATCTATAATTAAAAGCCGCTATTTTACCCTAGTAGCTATAACGTTAAGCCGCATCTAGTTTATTTACGTTAATATTTTTAATAAGCTATTAGCCTTAATATAAATTAGTTTATTAAGGTTAACGCTATTATAAGCTATAAGTAACTTAATTTAACGCCGTTAAGCACTATATAAAAGTGCTATCGCTATATAACTTAAGCCTTTATAAGTTGCTCGAAATAAGCGATATTAAAAAGCCGCTATTACTTTAATTTTATAAAATATATATAGGTTTTAGCTTTACTTTATAAATATATACTTATTTAATAAAATTAAGCGACTATTATAACCTTTTCTATAAAACTATTTAAAAGTAATTATTTAGCTTATTACGCGAAACCGAGATAATTATTAGTTAAGCTTAAACTATTACTTATATACGTTTAAGACCTTTAAATTTATTAAGCGAGTTTATAGCTATAGTTAAAATAAATAGGTAAGGCTACTATATTTCATTATTTAAATATATAGATTTAATAGCTTTATAGCTATAAAAATAGATTTTAAATATAATAAATAAATCTTTACTTAAATAAAAAGTTTTTTTTATTAAAGTAAAGAAATATATAAATAGAAAACCTTTTTTATTTAAATAAATAAATATATTTATTATTACTTTAAAGATATATAATTTAAAAACTTATTTTTAAAAAATAAAGAAATTTATTATTTATAAGTTAAAGATTAATAATAAGGTAAAGAAAAAATAAAAGGTTATAAGTTTAATATACTTTTTTTAAAAAAGTAAACCTTTTATTTAAATAAATAAAGCTTAATTATAAAAATATAATATAATTAAATAAAATTTAATTTAAAAAATATATAATTATAAGTTTTTTAACTTTAT
>JALPVH010000599.1:0-14869 GCA_023242295.1 Diaporthe ilicicola | reverse complement strand
TTTAATTAAATAAAATAATTAATAATTATAAATCTTTTAACTTTATATTAAAAAAAATATATTTATATATTAATATTTAACTTTATATTTTTATATTATAATTATTTTAAAAAATAATATTTTAAAATATTTCTTTTAAATATAAGGTTAAAAAACCTATAATTATATATTTTTTAAATTAAATTTTATTTAATTATATTATATTTCTGCAATTAAGCTTTATTTCTTTAATTTATTTAAATAAAAAGTAAACCTTTTTAAAGAAGTATATTAAATTTATAACCTTTAATTCTTTTTTTAACTTATTATTTATTATTACTTTATAGGTAATAAATTCCTTTATTTTTTTAAAATAAATCTTATATATCTTTAAGGTAATAATAAATATATTTATTTATTTAAATAATAAAAGTTTTTTATCTTTACGCTCCTTTATCTTAATAAAAAAACTTTTTATTTAAATAAAGATTTACTTATTATATTTAAAGTTTATTTTTATAGCTATAAAGCTATTAGATCTATATATTTAGATAATAAAATATAATAGCTTTACCTAAGTCTTAAGTGTGTATAAATATTAGTTTAAGCTTAACTAATAGTTATTTTAATTTTATACGATAAGCTAGATAATTATTTTCGAGTAATGTTATAAAAAAGGTTATATCGCTCGGTTTTGCTAGATAAATATATATTTAAGTAAAGCTAAAACCTTAATTAAAACAATAGCGGCTTTTTAATATTACTTATTTTAAGTAACTTACTTAAGTTATATAGCAATAACCCTTTATATAATGCTTAATAGCGTTAAATTAAGTTGCTTATAGCCCGTAATAGCTTTAACCTTAATAGGCTAATAGCTTATTAAAAGTATTAGTGTAAATAGGCGCGGCTTAACGCTATAGCTATTAGTATAAAATAGCAGCTTTTAATTATAAATAGGCTTATAAAAATAAATTAATAAGTTATTATAAAAAGTCTTATATAGTAAAACTTATTATATTAATTTAAAAGATATATTATACCTTATTTTTCTTAAATATTTATTATTATTCTAGCTTAATAAGGGAACTTAAATAAATAAAATAATCGATATTTTAAAATATTATTTAAAATTATATTTTTAACCCCTTTATTTATTTATTTAATAAATCTTTTTATAATTTAAAATAAATTAAAATTAAAAAAAGCTTTTAATTTTAAATAAAGTAATTTATATATTATTTTATTTAATTAATTTAATTATAATAATATTATAATATTATTATACTTTATAATATTTTAAATAGAGATAAAAAGCTTTTTTAAGTAATAATAATAATAATAATTTTTTTTCTTCTTTTACTTTTTTTATTTAAAAAAAAGGGTTTAAGAGCTATACCTTACGGATTAATGAATCAGATGTGCGAACTCTTTGGGCCCATTCTCTAAGAGAGTTATTAGTATCGCTTAATGGAGGATTTATAGACGGGAGCAACTTACGTCCAGCTGCCATCGTAGACTTTGCGCGCTTCCGGGGCCCCGTAACCAGCCTCATCTAGAGCCGTCTCAATGATCACCGCCGTGACACCGGTACCGCAACTTGAAATGATGGGCTTGCTTGGGTCAATGGTCTTGGCATTGAATAGGTTCCGCAGCTCGTGCTTGGGTAGGAAGGCTTTGGTGTTGGGGTCGAGGACCTCGTTGAAGGGAATATTGATAGAGCCGGGAATGTGTCCTGACGAGAGACCAGGTCTCGGCTCCGGGTCCTTTCCACTCCAGCGTCCGCTGCTCCTGGCATCGATGATCTGCACGCCCTCAGCGCCCTCCTTGTTGTAGTCCAGAGCCACCTCCCTGACGTCCTCGTAGCTGGCAACCTTGTCCGAGTCGAGTTCGGGAATGGGATAGGGGTGACACTCGACGTTGTACAGCTCACCACTCTCTGTGGGGAATCCCTCGTCGACCCAGAGACGGAAGTTGTTGAGAAGATGGACTCTGGGGTGGCCAAAGACCTTCAGAGTCCAGCCGACCCTCGGGGCGCTGAATATGCCGAGCTCCTTGGTGTCGTAGACAACGACGGTGTCCTCACGACGGATGCCCAGCTCGCTCATTGCTGCGGCAAAAGTTTTGGGGGCCGGAAGCATGTGAGGGTACTCTGAGTGTTTGTCGATCACCTTGTCGAGATCAAAGAAGCGGGCCTTTGGGATGCGCTGCTGACGGAAGGCCTGGATGCCAGTGCGGCGGTCGGGGTCGTTTGGCATGAACCATGCTGCGCAGAGAGGAATGATGCGTGGATCGGTACTAATGGGGGAAGGAGGGTTCTTCTTGAGGGCCTCGCTGAGTTCGCTGGGGGTCACGAGGTAGGAGGAGAGGGAGCGACGGGAGCTGAAAGACGCGGCGATGCTTGTGAAGGCGCAGGGTCGGAGAGTCGATCGAGTGGCAGCTGCAGGGAAGGACCGAAGGACGGCGATGGTGGCCATCTTGAGACCTCACTGGGTGCGAGCCCCACGGGCACGGGGACAAGTCAAGTTGCGGCAAGACCGGCCGAGGTCGAGGATGAGGGCGGGACGAGGACGGGGTTGAGGATGAGGTTGAGGTCGAGATTGGGATCAAGGAGGTGCGGAGGTGCGGAGGCAAGGGTAGAGGAAGAGCCGGGGTTGATGTCGTGATAGGCCCCGTTCCCGGGTACCGTACCTAGCAGGCCTGAGAAACGTGGGGGATAATGGGGGACAGTAGAGCTGCTTGGCTGGGTTGCAGAGCGCAAACAAGGCTACCAGAGACGAAGGAAAGAAGGACGGGAGAAGATAGAGGGGAAGAAAAGAAAAAAAGTCGTCTCCACCCGCAGTCAGCTCCAACTTCAAGGCGCCCGAATGCCTCCCCTGCCCCTCGGAGGATACGGACGGAAGCCAGGCGCCTAGGTAGATGATGCCAATGTACTATGTAGACCAGGTGCTGTGGGTTGGGGTGCCTTGAAACAACCCTCTTGTCATCACGAGGATACAATGGAGGAAAGGAAGCGGGAAGCGGGGCTGTGGTTGATTGTGGTTGGGTGAGTGGTGGGAGGAGAAGTTGTTTTGATCGAAGCTTGATACCGTAGTCCCCCATTCCAAGCTCAGCTAGCAGGTCAGCCTCCTGAGAGCTTATTGATACGGGTACCTAGGTAGACTAGCACAGTTGGTAGTCTAGGCCTCGCCCAGGAGCTTGGGCCACCTGTGTATGCACCACCGCGTCAACAACCAAAAGGGTTGGCTCATACGATTGTGGATATTCACCACCGATACTTCACAAGTGCTTGCTCACGACCCAGGTGTCTACGCCGGCCACACTGGTTGCCCTAGCCGTTATCCTTGCCAGCACACAAACATACAGCCACCGGCTCATGTGATCAACGCGGATCCCCTCCCAGAATCAACAAACGGGCCGCAACCAGACCATGAAGGTCAAGATCAAGAAGTGGGCAGCTGTGGCAACGTGGCGATGGGACATCCCCGAAGACGATGTCTGCGGCATCTGCCAGATCCATTTTGACGGCTCTTGCCCATCATGTCGCTTTCCTGGAGACGACTGCGAAATCTGTCAGCCTGCCTGCCCCCACTGCCACTGACTGCGTCTCCACCCAAACAGCAAGCTAAATAACTCCCCAGTGTCCGGCAAATGTGGTCACAACTTCCACAAACACTGCATATCCCAGTGGATCAGGCAGGAATCAGCCCGGGGGCAATGCCCCATGTGCCGCCAAAGTAGGGCTCGCCTCACTCAAACAACCTACCCTACGACATCCTGCTATCTGCCCCTCCTCTGCTGACCCAACCTTCCAGGGTTCGAGATGAAAGCGCCTGGAGCAAGTCGGAGGATCCCTCGGCCTGAGGAAGGCCACGTCTTTGCTTCGCCATAGCCATTTTCGCCTCGGGCTGCCCGCAGGCAGAGGACGCAACGCTGAACCGAGGCTGAGACTGTCCTGCAGCAAAGTCCCCCGCCCATGAGACAGGAGTGCGCTCACCTCTTCCCCGCCAGTCCACGACGTAGTCTTGGCAGAGATCACGCGCATGGCTGCATTTATAGCCGACTACTAGGAACAATAGCTCTACCAACGGGCGGACGCTTCGTTTTGCTTACAGAGAGCAACCACGATTGACACTGCGGTCGACATAAAAGGCTGGCAGCCTTATGGACTGCGCGGTACCATGCGCATGGTTCGAGCCCATGGGACCGGGCTGGTGATTCGTGGCTCTGCAAAACCGAGATTGACATCTCTTGAGTCCTTGACGACAGAGTGTAGGTAAATTGCTGGCTGTTGGGTGACGGCCCCGGAGCCACTTGTCACGCTGATCATTCTATCCCACCATTCTGCAACGGGGAAGGGAAAAGGGCATGTTTTAGGGTGAATTAGGAAGAAGAATAGTCAAGCCCAGATATCCTCTTCTGTCACATGCCGTGCCACCGACATGTTGCCCGCACGTGCTGATAATGTGGCCAGCTTATCTATCAGCCCACCCGCAGCAAAGCCCCCCCCCCCAAAGCGACGCCTTCTCTAAAGCTACAGGGATTGTGACGTCGCTTTGTATCCAAGACCTACCTAGGTACCTAGGTACCGAGGTAGGTAGGTATACGACCCCAAAACCAATGTCCATTGCGCCTAGACAGCTGGCAGGCACGCACAGCTTCATTCACTCTTTCAACTCGTCTTCCTCATCTACGTTGGCACGCAGCCCGCAGGGCCGGCTCCTCCATTCTGCGCCACCCCCCCCCCAGACACCCTCTGTGTCTATGTAACATCTTCTTTTCCCACCCTACTAGCACGGCTTCAACATGCGAACACACCCAGTTGCAGCCTTCTTTCCGTGCCAGCTTGTCAACGAAACCAGTGGCCTCCTTCGCCCCACCACACCGAATCGCCGTCACCGACATCCTCGCCACAATACATCGACCTCGACAGCGATCCATCATGAACGGCCCCGATCTATCTCCCGACCGACATCCCTCGTCCGGCCCTGTCGCTGACCTTCCGGACCAAACCGAGGATCCAGCCCAGCAGTCACCCCTAGTCCGTGAGGAACAACTCCAGCGGCCCCAGCCTCCTTTCCAGCCGCTCTTCACCCTCGTCACCGACGCCGCGACGCGCGCCACACACCACCCCCAAGTCCACTATATTTTCTCCGACGATGATCCCGACATCCTCACCGCAGCACTTGCACGGCACGGCCACCAACCATCCCCCGACGCGTCCGCCAACCAGGCTCCACCCCCGCATGCGCCTCCCAACGAGCGCGCAATAGTGCTGGACCTCGTGCCAAAAACTACCGACAATCATCAGTCGACCACATTGTCAGCCCCGGGGTACGACGTGGCTTGGGTGTCATCTTTGTCCTCCTCCTGGGCCGTCGTGAACGCCAAAACCAGTGCCATGACCGAAGAGAGCAGCAACAATGCCAACACCCTAGACAGTGAGAGCAGCGCTAGGCAACGACTGATCCTCCGCATCGAAGGTGTCGGCGACAATGCTGTGTCGTCCACCAATGCAGCGTTACAAACACCCAGCACCCGCACGAGGAAACGCTCCATGGACGAGCGCGACCTGCGCATGTCTGCGTCTTCGCCCTCAGGAGCTGCCCAGGACAAGGCCAAGGAGGACTACGCAGCTATTGTCGATGAGTTCGACAAGAGGATGAGTGTTTTGCGGAAGGTGGTTGACGCCGGGCTCGAGAGGCAACGAAGCGCTCAAGGTGCTCGCCTGGCTGACGACGAGTTGTCTGCTGGTATCGCTGCGCATGGTGCGAATCCACTGCTACCACCCGATCACAGGCCGGAGCAATCAGCTCAGTAGCAAGCCCAAAAAGAAGCGCGGTCTTACCGGGATCATTTTCCATGGATTCTGCTTGAGAGGACCTAGCTCGTACCGGTCTCGTTCTGCCTGACCTCGCGGTCATAGATGGCAAAAGCTGATACAAGGCTCGACGGCAGTGTATCGCCGTCATTGCGGTTTACGAGGACCACGGCAGCCGACCCGATGGTCGTGTAGGCAGGACAGGCGGAACAGGTTGACGTGACAATTCACAGATTCTGAGGCAACGTGGAATCGATAGGTGACTGCACAGACAGGCATCACCGTGATACGGATATTGTGGCCTCAAAAATGGCTCGGCGGCAGCATCGTGAGATGTCCGGCACTGCTTCTAGCGCACACCACTGGCGATGGGAAGAAGGTTGGGAGGTTGAAGATTGGGAAAATCTTGACCACGCCTTTCACCGAATCCTAATGACTGAAATATCAACGCCTACGACGCATCAGTGATGAAGAGCGCATTGTCTAACCAGCGATACGTTGCTACTGCGTACCGATTCAACGCCCGTCAAGACAATGTTACTGCTTGCCACGAAATCCAACTCAGAGAGGCATAATATCAACAAAAGTCAATTAAACGCCAGTATTGTAATGCGAAAGAGTCAAGCCCAGCCAACAGAACGTATTTCTCTCTTCACTCAAGAGTGTATCATCTAAGAAGTGCAGCTTGCCCTTGCAATGAAATCAAACGACCGACTTTGATATATGACAACTCTGTTTCAAGTGCCAAAGGACACCCAATCCTAGACTTCTTGTCGGCATCAAGCCGTATGCTCGTGAAGCCAGGATCAATCTCATGCGTTTCATGCGGCTGCAGTAGGTAGCCACGAGGGCAATTGTTCTCGGGTCCCACATCGGTGACGATCGATATTCCTCAAGTACCCTGGCTACTGCGCCCTAGACTTGTCTTTTCGGGAGACTCGAGTGCGACCGCTTCCGCCGTCGGCATGGAAATTGCGACACACCGTCATACCCGCGCTCCTCCCCCCCTCAAGATCCCCAATCGTGATTAGTCGACCTCGTTATAATCGGCGCGTTTGTAGTCGGTACTGTCCATCGAAGGCACAGGAAGCGTCATGACTGACCGGCGTCGATCAATGAGATCCGCCCTCCGGTTGTCTGACATCACTATCCGCCCAGCGAGGCTTTTGCCGCTCGTCACACCAGAAAACCTCTCGAGCGGCGCCGAGGCCTCGTCGTAGTCTTGCCCGACGTTCACTATCTTGGACTGGGCATAGATAGTGGTGACAGGTCGTTCTCCGTCAAACTCAACTGTGCTGCGCTTCGCGTTGGTATTGTTGTTGTTGCTGTTGCTGCTGCTGCTGCTGGAGGAGAATTTGCCGGTCACCGCCATGTAAACAACCACGATGATCACAATGACAACAACAATGAGGACTGGAAGGCTGTCAGCAAAGGACTCATTGCAGAATTCCGAAGATGTGGTGGGTTGCCCCCGAGGGGAATGTGCAGATGAGACACGGGAATATTTGCGTACCGCTGATACCAACGCAGTACCACTTCTTCCTGCGCGTCTTCCTGGCCGTATCGACAGCGACATCGATCTCCTGGTTGCCCTTGTCAAGATTCTCAACAACCTCCTCACCCTTTTGTTCTATCTGGACAACTGCCTCTTCCTGTTGGATGATCAAGGTGTCCATATCTTGGAAGAGCTGGGCCAGCTCGATCATTTGCTGCTCGATCTTCTGCAGTGCGAGGTGGCGATCCTGCACGGCGTTCAGCACAGCTCTTGCCTGGCCCTGTCGGTTGCTCTGCATCATGGCCTGCTGGAAGACTTGTTGGCCGCCGGCGGACATGTCCTCGACAGCAGCGCGAACCTCGCCCTCGTCGGCTTCCGGTCGCACAATACGGTATTGCCGCTCCATCTGAGACTGCATCTTCTTCCGGAAGGCAGCCTCAACCTGTTGGTACTGCTGGATGGCCTCTTTCAAGCGCCGGTCGATGCGGCCGACCTGGGGTGCGTTCTTGGGGGTCTTGGCGTCTGGCGAAGACTTCATCTTGCGGACACGGTCGGTGAGCTCGCGGTACATGGACATGGTATCAGCAGAGAGTGTGTCGAGCTCGCGAGTGGTGCCCGAGCTGCCGGAATCGGTCTCGTTGAGGGATCGATCCTGAAGCATGCGCAACTTGTTCAGATTGGCGTCAATCCCATCGATGCCCTGTCCAATCTCTCGGCACTCGTTCAGAATGGCGTTCGGGTCGCTGGCTGCAAAACTTGCCCCGTTCTGCGAAAGAGGAGCCATTTCAACGTTGTTTCCTAGTACTCGTCAGATGACCATGCGCACAGCAATGGTGGTACAGCCCAGGTCTCCTGGGTCTGATCTAAGCAGAACTCACCGTAGGCCCCATCGTAGGCTCCATTATCGTACTGATTATAGCCTCCGCCGCCGGGACGAGGAGACTGACCAAAGCTGGCCTGAGGCGGCGATGTCATCTGTGGAGAGCCGTACTGGCCGGTGGGAGAGTCTTGTTGGGCATAGGGGTTGGCCCTACCACCGTATCTGCACTGTTGTTAGCGTTGAGTGCGGTCCAAAATGTAGAAGCAAGCAACATCGGCTAGATCGATGATTTCGTTTCGGCTTGCCCATAATTCGTCGTGGTTCGTCTTGGCCGGGTGGCCAGAAGGGTTCTTGGCTGGGCGGGGAGGGGAAGGCTCACCCGTACTGTGGCAAGGGTCAGCAAGTCAGATCCAGCGAGGAGTCAGGAAAAATCATGACGAGGAGGATGATGATGAAATGGACAAATGGGGAAGAGATGCAGAAATGGAGGGCAGGGTCGGCTGAGCCGGGTAAGGCAACAGACGTTGCGAATGTGAAGAGGTCTTGCTTACACTCATGATGAATAGATTGGATTGGATTGGAGAGGGCGTCAGGGCGTCCCCTTGGTGGGCTCAAAGAGCTGATGTCGGCGACGAAGTGGCAGTAGCGTAGTCAGGGTCGAGACAGCAAGCAGGTACAAATGTGAATGCAGATGCAATCCGGTGACTGTGATGCGTTCGAGGTCGAGATCGGGTCGAGTCGAGCGGCAGTGGGACGGTAGGGAAGGTGGGCAGTAAAGTGCCCAATGGTGTTTTGTTGTGCCGTACTGGGTTGTGTCGTGTTGCGTAGAGTGTGGTAGGGTAGAACAATGTAAAGTAAAGGGTAAAAACAGGAAGTAGAAACTGCCGGACTGAAAGAAAGGGGTTTGTTCAGGAAAAAAGGAAGTCGATGTTGGTTTTGGCTCGTTGAAAACAGGTGGGCCGGCGCGACTTGGCAAAGATGCAGCTGAAGAGAGAAGAGCCAGGAGGAAGAGGGCAGGGCGCAGGGCGCAGGGGTCGGGCGCCTGGGCGGCGGGGCCTGGGTTGGTCTGGCAGTGTGGCAGCCTCTGGGACTAGGACTGGCTGCCAGGGTCTGTCTGGGGTCTGCGAGATTGGCTGCGACAGGCCTGGGACAAAACACACAGACTCGGTGCAGACGTTCCAGCACTACCACCAACCTCTTTGCGATGCGTCGTTTTCCAATTTAGGCGTCACCATGCCACTACCACCACCGCTGTTTGTGTCTGTGTATCTTTGTATCTATGTAGGCATGTATGCATGCATGTATGGATTTTCTTCTGCCATCAAATATAACCTCTCCCCAGTCAAGGAAAGTTGGTAGATGGCAGTGGTGGATGATGTTGCTAGTCACACATAATACCCAGGTATCTACCGTACCGAGTTCCATTTGCAATCTCCATCAGCTTATTACTGCCACCTCCAGTCATCCATTCCAACATCCACCCCACCAATACGAGCCGAGCAAATGATCGCTTGGGTCTGGTTTATTAGTCGTCCCCTTTCCCTCGCCCTGCCCGCCTCAGCGATAGTATCAATCGATGTGCACGGCATCGCCTCCGACCACTTTCGTAGGTATGTGTGGCAGCAGCACTGCTACTGCGGCGAGTGGCGAGGGCCGGGACTACGGCCGGGACGAGGACCAGTGGCTGCCGGGTGGCGTTCAGCGGCTCAGCAGCTCAGCAGCTCAGCAGCTCAGCAGCTAAGCAGCGGCTCAGCACCATCATCATGCTATGCAACGACAGCCGAGTGCACAACAATCAATCAATGCAAGCAGTGCTCCCTGTGCTCTAGGCCAGCGGAGCGGCCCAGGTTGCAGGCGAGAGGGAGTAAGCAGGCACTGGCAGGGACCAGGGCCTTTTGGCTGCCAGTTTCATCATGTCGATCGGCGCCAGACTTGTTTGGCCGAAAGATGAACCACACCAAAGGCGCACCCACTCGCACTCCCACCGCGACACCGTGCCCCCATCCCACTCTTCCTCTCCGTCTCTGACTTTGCCTTCTATCATTTAGAATACCCAGTTATTTATTAGTCTGCTGTGGCATCGCTGTATAGTGCCGATGTAATGGGCAGCATTGACATGACGGCAGCACATTTGTACATCTTGATGTGCCATGTCCGGCATGTATGCGGGCAGCGACCTCATCAAGAGGCTCAACATCTATCTGCAATAGGCACCGCACACACGGCCTCGGCTCAACATGGTTCTGCCTGTCAATGGTCGCCGCCTGCGCACTCCTGAGGCATCACCAAGCAAGCCCACAGCCACCCGTGGTTTTCGACTTGGGATGGAGCAGCCACACACACTTCCCGCTGCCCACCCACCCAGCCGCATGCAGTAAACTCGCCACTGTCTTGCCTAAGGACCATGCGGCGCCGCGCCGGGTCCGGGTCCGGGTCCGGGTCCTGTTGCAAGACTCCCTGAGACACTGCCGAATCACTCCGCGCAACACCATGACCCATCTGTCCATCCAGCTCGGCTACTGACCATACTAGACTGCATGCTGCACAAGCAGTACATAATTCATCCCGTCACAACTGCGCCGTGTGTCCGGGCGTCTGCGATGGTGCTGAGATCCCAGCACTCTGGGACCATGCTCCTCCGTGGGTTATTCAAGCGGCCATCGTCTGTCCTCAAACCAACCACTCAGTCTCTGTATCGTGCTCTTTGCGGGCCTGACCGCCGCTCGCTTTGAAACCTCGACGACTGGTCATCATCAAACAACCCCCCGTGGCTTCTTCCACTCGTCCAAAAGATCCCTCCTGATAATCTGAGACTCGGCCATCTGCAGTTCCATCCTTCCATCCTTCATTCCTCTTTTCCGCATCTACAAAAGCTTACCTCGCAGATTCGGACGATCATCGTCCAACGGTAACCAGCCTACGCCTCACCGAGCAGCGAGGGTGCCTTCGATGTGGCTGGTATTCCGAGTCTGCATCCTCCCTGCGCGCCCCTTCCCCGGGGGGGGGGGGGGGGGGAAGGATAAGCATATTATCTCTGTATTTACTCCTCGCTACCTGAATTGTCTGTGCGACATATAACACGCAGCATTCGAGCCCTTTTGGATTGATGAATTGGATGGGTATCGATGTCGATGTAGCATACCTAGATAGTGCAAGTAAGCTCGCGCCGAGTCTTGCGAGTCTGTCTCTTCCTATGCAAGCGACTAGAAAACGAATTCAAACGAACACCACAAAGGGATTTGATTATCCTGTGTGAAATCTCCAGGGCCTGAAGCCAATAGTTGGTATTTGCTGACATTTGTCGAATTTTGGATGCTGTGCTACGTATCTCGCGGGCCTGTACTCAAATAGCCCGGTTTGTCTTCAGTCTGGCATTTCAACAACTCCACTGGGCCTGTATACCACCACCAGCAGCAGCAACTACAGCAGCGGCAACGAGTTGTGGGACTTAGTTTCGTGACCGAGGCGCGCGGGCACTGTCAAATGTCGTCGGACTGACAGTTTTGACGCCCATGAGGTATTCCATTTTCTCGGGCGCTTAGAACTGCCTCGGAGATCCATGCCCTTCCTCCAGCAAAAATGCTTGCAGTGTCCAAGGTGCCGCCCAGGCAGGCTGGCAGGAAGGCATCTTGTGAAGCAGTCCAGGTCTTTGTTGAACCCGCCCCCTCCATTGTCACCTCTTCTTCTCCCGCAATGGTGTCGATAACAGGGCCAGGTCGTATTCCAACAAGTCGACAAGGCTGAAAACCTGGATGAGCAGTGACAAGCAGCCGGGAGCGACGCGATGACATGCGCACAACCTCAACATGAAACCTTCCCGCGCCATGTTCTCGGCGTCGTCTGTTCTCTAGGATGCCTCTGCACCTCACCCAAGAAACCTCTCGATGACGCCTATTTTCTCCACATCGGCGGCCGTGTCAGCTGGCGAGCCCGAGGTTGCAAGGGCGACGTTTCGCTCATCACGGGTGGACTCAGAAGCAGGGTACACCTTCGGCCAACACAGCCCAGTGTCCTCCTGGGCCTGTAATAGCCCGGCGACAAGTTAGCTGTGCTCGGTGTAATCAGCACAGTATCAATCATCTATTTGTGCACCTGGATAGTTCTGCGAAATTCACATTATCGAATTGATCAGTGGATCCTCGCATATCCGTCTTGTTTTGAAGATCAACACGCCAGAAGCATTCGACCGTCGAGCGCAGGGCTTTAGTTGAAAACCCTCGCAATTCCTATCGTCCACAGCGAAAAAGAGAACAAGAGAGATAGAGCCTTGGAATTTTCGCTTGATTCCACAGTAGTCGATTGCTACGTCTTGAAACTGGGTCTCCGATGGACGCCTCCTTGCCCAGGTGGTTCCCACAGTTGCATGGCGGTACCAGAAATACCCAGTCTCTACCGCATTGCAGAACAGTCGGCTGAGGGCTTGCCTCATGCGACGGCGTAGAACGATGCATAACTCACACTCGAATCTTCGAGCCTCTCGACCAGACTGCTCCTCTCGTAACGCAGGAGCTGGAAAGGCCCTGCGCCAACGGCCTCCAAGGCCGCCATTGTCACACCGATAGGATGACGTCCGCACACCGTGTTCTGAGTGACCCTTAGATTCTCCACGAAGCTGTCATGCTTCCCGGAAGCAACCGCTTCAATGGCCAGCTCATCGAGTACTTTGATTCCCTCGTGAATGGGCGTTTCGGTGTCCGATGCTCGCCTCGAAAGCATCTTCAGTTGGTCTAGCTTATCCGCTGAGGGGACGTAGGCTGTGTACGAGAAGCGCGAGCCCCAGTGGCAGAAGTCGGAAGACACCACAAAAGCATTGCTCGGATCCTCGAGGTACTTGGCCAGTAGCTGACCAAACTCCTTCTCCTTTGCGCCGCTGTTGTCGCCCACCAGGATTGGCACGATAGGAGGATAACCGTCCGGCGGGCTGCCCGCGCCGTGGGTCTGCTCCAGCCTCTTCCATATGTATGGCAAGTGCATCTCCAGGCTATGCTCATCCTCGTCACTCGACGCAGGGATGTCGCTGAACTTGCCCGTGTCTCGTAATGCCTTTACCGTCTCCGTGTCCACCTCGAGGTTGCCGAAGGGCGTTTCGAAGCTCGCAAAGGTGCTTAGCGCGCACCCCTTCAGGTAGTAAGTGTGGGAAGGCCCAAGGACAAACACACGCTTTGCGGCGGAAAGGTCGAGAGACTTGTAGGCCCAGGCGGCACAGGGTCCAGAGTAGGAGTAGCCTGCGTGCCTGGACGGGTATGGTCAGCTGGGTGGTAGTATGATGGAATGGGGGCGAGGCGGGCGTGACACGGCCGGGGACAGGGAGAAGACAAGGTACTGACGGGGCTATAATGACTCTGGACTTGGGAATGGGTAGCTGTTTGCCGTCTATCGTCGTTGGCACCTTTTCGAGGAATCCATCGAGCTGGCGTGACAAGACCTCGGGCCTGCCCTCGTACCAGCTGCCGGCGTGCGTAGCCTCGCGTGTCCCCTGTTGCGGCATGTCCAGGATGGGTGCTGGTGTGTGTTTACGGGTGTGTATATCTGTCTGCCTGCCTGCAGAGTGACAGGGCGCTGCTTTGAGAGCGTTCAGCTTGCTGGTGGCTGGGGCCAGGGAGAGCAGCAGGGAGCGAGAGAGATTGGGAAGGAAGAAGAATGATGAAAGATGGTGTGTCAGCGAGCTGTTTGCTACCCCGCGGCGCCTCCCCAAGCATTGGGGAGACAAGGGGCAGTGTTGTTGTGCAGCCCCTGTCCAATGATGACATTGAGCCATCCAGACCCTGGTGGGTACCAAATATATAGCTTATATACCGTAGTAGGCCACTGTGTGGACTAACAAGTAGAGTACATCCCCACCTAGCCGGATACCCCCTGTAACCGGATAAGCGTTTTAATAGGGTTTATATTAAAACTAAATCTCTATATAAGTAGTTTTTAGCCTTATATATAATAATATATATATATAAGTTATATATATTATAGTTTTTACTTAATTCTCTATTTATTAAAAATATTTATAAAATTTTATATATTTTATTTATAAATATATAAAAGATAGAAAATAAAAGATATATTTTTTAATATTTCTTTAAATTTATAAACTATTTATCTTATTTAAATTTCGTCTTTTAAAGCTAAGAATATAATAAGTAAAGGAAGGAAGCTAGTTAAAGCTATAGCTTCTCCTTTCTTTATAAACCTTAGTTTACTTTATATTTAAGCTTTTATAAATAACTTTATATAGTAAAAAGCATTTACTATATTATTAAATACTTCCTAGAAAGCCTTATAAGCGCTTAATAAGGAAAAACTTATAATATAAAGAAAAAAACCTTATTAGCTAAAGATATAGTAATTAATAATAATAAATATATAATTATAAGGAAATAGTTAAGGTAAATAATCTTGCCCTTTAACGCTAAAGGGGCGCGCTATTAAAAGAGTAGGTTAAAAAAAGTATTAACGGGATTTAAACTTATACCCTTTATATTACTAGTATAAAAAGGTACCTTAATATTTAACTAATACGCTATAATACTTTCTTTAAATTTATATATTTTATTATATTAATAAAAAAATAAAATATAATTTTACTTTTAGTTATATAAAATAGCTTATAAAAAATAATAATATATAATTTATTATAAATATTATAATAAAAGGCTTATATATAGTAATTAAATATTATATTAATTTTATTAACTTAAATATTAATATTAAAAATTTTAAAATATTTAACTTTAAGTTATTTTAAATATATATATTATAT
>JALPVH010000598.1:0-14872 GCA_023242295.1 Diaporthe ilicicola | reverse complement strand
ATATAAGATTAATATAAAAAATAAAGATATAATTTATATTAAAAAAAAGCTTATTTATTTAAACTTTAAATATTTAAATTAATACTATATCTTTATTATTATTATAAATTAATTAAATTAATTAAAAATAAATAATTAGGATTAATTAACATTTATTAATACTAATTTTAATTAATTTCTTTATTTTATATAAGTGTTAAGGTTATTAAAAGTTAATAAAAGTTATAAAAATCTGCTATTTATTAATATTTACTATTTACTAATTAACTATATTAGCGGCTTTTTAATATTATTTATTTTAAGTAACTTACTTAAATTATATAGCGATAGCATTTTTATATAATGCTTAATAGTATTAAACTAGCTTATAGCTTATAATAGCTTTAACTTTAATAAACCGGTTTATATTAAAGTTAATAGCTTATTAAAAGTATTAGCGTAAATAAATTAAATATAGCTTAATATTATAGCTATTAATATAAAATAGCGGCTTTTAATTATAAATAAGCTTATAAAAGATTAATAAGTTATTATAAAAAGTTTTATATAGTAAAACTTATTATATTAATTTAAAAGATATATTATACCTTATTTTTTTAAATACTTATTATTATTTTAGCTTAATAAAGAAACTTAAATAAATAAAATAATTAATAATATAATACCTTTATTTAAAATATATACTTTTATTAAAAAAACGTTTACTTCTCTTTTTTATTTTAATTAATATAGCTATTTATTAGCTTATATAAATTTATTATTATTAAAATATTTAAGCGCCGCCTTTTTTTATAATTAAATATTTAACTATTTTTATAACTAGTATAGTAAGCTTATATAATTAAAATATTTATTATAATATATTTTTAATATAGGCGAGATATTTTTAAAGTTATTAGCCCTTTTATTATATTTAATATTAAAAGGTTTTATAATATATTTATAAAGTTAAAGTTTTATTAACCTTTTATTTTAAAAAGAAATTATAAATTTTTTATTATAAATAATTTAATATAAATATTTAATAACTTTATTAGCTTATAAATTAGTTAAATTTAAAGAAATAATAAGGGTTTTTATTAATAATTTAAAAAGATTATTAAATAAAGAAAAAGTTAAGTTTATTATTAAAATAATTAATTATTTAAAAGTTTTTAATAATAAAAATATAATTACCTTTATTAAAATTAAGCTTTTATTAATAATAATTAACTTACTTTATTATATAATTTTATAAGTGTTATATAACTATTTAAGCTTTATTAATATAGCTTTATAAGGTTTAAGCTATTTATTATATATTTTATTAAAATATCTTTTTTATATATTATTTATATTAATAAGCTTAATTTACTATTTTTAATTAAAAAAAACTTAAATTTAAATTTTATATAAACTTTAAAGAGTAATAATTTATTAAAAGAATTATAAAAAAGGTAAGCTTATATAAAATTAAATATAAGTATTATTAATACTTAATTATTTTAATAATAATTTATAAATACTTTTAAATATTAATTAATTTATTAATATAAGTTTTTAATTTAACTTTATAATTAAATATAGTTAAATAAAATAAGCTTTTATTTTATATATAAATATTTTATATAACTTATTTATAAAAAGAAAATAAAAAAGAAATAAATTAAGGTTTCTAATTTAATATTATAAATTATAATAGTTTAAATATATAAAAAAGTTTTTAATAATATAAATAAGCTATATTTATAGCTATATAAGTATTAATATATAATATATATTATAAAGCTTTTAATAATTAATTTATTATAAAAAAAGATTATTATATTTTTCTTTATTATTTAATATCTTTTTAAAATTAATTATAAAGTATTATTAGCTTTATATAAAAATAGAAAAAAAGTTTAATAGCTATAATACCTTATTTTTAAATTATTTTAGAAAATAATATATATAGTTACTTATAAATCTATATATATTATTATTAGCACCGTAATATATTAGTTAAGCATTAGAGTACCCTTTTATACTAGCAATATAAAGGGTATAGGTTTAAATCTCGCTAGTGCCTTTAAACCTACCCTCCCTTCGGCATACCCCTTTAATATTAAAGGGTAAGATTATTTACCCCTTAACTAATTCCCTATAATTGCGTATCTATTACTATTAATTACTATATTCTTAGCTAAAAGGTTTTTCCCTATATTACGGTTTTTCCCTTTTAGGTGCTTATAGGACCTCCCGGGAGGTACCTAATAGTATAGCAAATGCTTTTTATTATATAAAGTCACTTGCGGAAGCTTAAGTATAAAGTAAATAAGGTTTATAAAGGAAGGGGGAGCTGTAGCTATTAACTATAGCTTCCTTTCCCTCGCTTTACTATATTTCTAGCTTTAAGAGATAGAATTTAAATAAGATAAATAGTTTATATATATTATTATTTAAACCGGGTTATTAATAATATTATTATATTAAATTCTTAATTTTATTTCTTTTTAAATAAACGGTTATAAAATATAAATATATATTTTTAATTATTTTAATATAAAGATTATTATAATTAGGAATAATAATTTAGCTATAATATATAATATATTAATTATTAATAAAAGTTATAATAATATTTTAAAGTAAAATACTTTTTATTAAAATATAAAAAAAAGTTTAATAGCTTAAAATTAAACTATTTTAAAAGAGAGGCGGGTATATCTTTAAATAATTAATTATTTATTAGTATTAAATTTACTTTTATTAATACCTTTTTACTTAATAATTTAGCTATATAAACTTTATTAAATATATTATTAATATTAAGGTTAAAAATATTATAGTTTTTTAATTTAGCTTTTTTACTTATCTTTTTATAAAATATTTATATAATTTAATAAATCCCTTTTAAATATAAGGTTAAAAAACTTATAATTATACTTTATTTTTAAAACTAAATTTTATTTAATTATATTATATTTCTATAATTAAGCTTTATCTTTCTAATTTATTTAAATAAAAGGTAAACCTTTTTAAAGAAATATATTAAATAATTAATATCTCTTTTTCCTTTTAACTTATTTCCCTTTAACTTATTATAAATTATTACTTTATAAAAAATGTTTTTATCTTTATACTTTTTTACTTTAATAAAAAAACTTCTTATTTAAATAAAAATTTATTTATTATAAATAAAGTTTATTTTTATAATTATAAAGCTATTAGATTTATATATTTAAATAATAAAATATAATAGCTTTATCTAGTTAATTTAAAGGTTTTAAGCGCGTGTAAATAGTGGTTTAAGCTTAATTATTATCTTAATTTTAGCTAAATAATTACTTTCGAGTAATTTTATAATATAGCGAAATAAAGTTATAATAAATAAATATATATTTAAGTAAAGCTAAAACCTTTAAAGTAATAACGGCTTTTTAATATAGCTTATTTTAAGTAACTTATATTTACTTAAGTTATATAGTAATAGCACTTTTATATAATACCTAATAACGTTAAACTAAGTTACTTATAGCTTATAATAGCTTTAACTTTAACGTTTATTAAAAACATTAACGTAAATAAGCGCAGCTTAACGTTATAGCTATTAGTGTAAAATAATAGCTTTTAATTATAAATAAGCTTATAAAAGTAAATTAATAAGTTATTATAAAAAGTTTTTTATAATAAAACTTATTATATTAATTTTAAAAGATATATTATACCTTATCTTTTTTAAATACTTATTATTATTTTAACTTAATAGAGAAATTTAAATAAATAAAATAATTAATAATTTAATAAATATTTAATTAAATTTTTTATATTTTAAGCTTTTTAATATATTAAAAAAATATATTAATAATTATATTTTAAAATTTTAATTAAAATAAAAAAATAAAGTAAAATTAAAATAATATAGTTATTTAATTAGCTTATTATCGATTAAATAAATATTTAATATTAAAATACTTAAATATATAGTAATTAATAATAATTTTAAATAATATAATTTAAATTTTTATTAATTTAAGTTTTTAATTTTTAAAACCTTTAATTATAGTTAAAAGCCTTTTATTATAAATTAAATAATTTATTTATATTAAATCTATTATTTAAAAATAAACCGTAATTAAATATTATTTTTTATTATATTTTTACTTTTATAATAATATATTTATTATTACTTTATTTATTATATTTATCTTTAATTAAATTAATAACTTATACCGGAAATATATTAATATAAAGGCCTTAATTATATATTTCTTTTAAGATATTAAAAGCGGTTTAATATTTATAAATTTATTAAAAGCCTTTATTAACTATTTTATTTATTTAAATTTCTTTATTAAATTAAAATAATAATAAATATTTTAAAAGAATAAAGTATAATATATCTTTTAAGATTAATATAATAAGTTTTATTATATAAAACTTTTTATAATAACTTATTAATTTACTTTTATAAGCTTAACTATAATTAAAAGCTATTATTTTATATTAATAGCTATAACGTTAAGCTACGCTTATTTATACCGGTGCTTTTAATAAGCTTTAACTTTACTATTAGCTTATAGTTATATATATATTATTATAATAAATAAAAAGAAGCCGGTATTATTAAAGTTAAAGCTATTATAAGCTATAAGCTAGTTTAACGCTATTAAGCATTATATAAAAGTATTATTATTATATAACTTAAGTAAATATAAGTTACTTAAAATAAATAATATTAAAAAGCTGTTATTACTTTAATTAAAGTTTAACTTTATTTAAATATAAACTTATTATAATTTTATTTTATAAAATTATTTAAAAGTAATTATTTAACCGAAATTAAAATAACTATTAATTAAGCTTAAACTATTATTTATATATATTAAATAAGGCTACTATATTTCATTATTTAAATATATAGATTTAATAGCTTTATTATAAATAGCTATAAAAATAAACTTTATTTATAATAAATAAACTTTTATTTAAATAAAAGGTTTTCTTATTAAAATAAAAAAATATAAAGATAAAAAGATTTTTATATTTAAATAAATTAATATATTTATTATTATTTTAAAGATATATAAAGTTTATTTTAAAGAAATTAAAAAGTTTATTATTTATAAAGTAAAAATAAATAAGCTAAATAAAAAAAGAAACGTTAATTATTTAATATATTTCTTTTAAAAAAGTTTATCTTTTATTTAAATAAACTAAAAAAATAAAGCTTAATTATAGAAATATAATATAATTAAATAAAATTTAATTTAAAGAAAATATAATTATAAGTCTTTTAATTTTATATTTAAAAGAAATTAAAAGCCTTTATTCCTTTTAATTAATATAATAAAAAGCTTTATAATTTTATTATATTTTAAAATAAACTTATAATAAAAGTTATAAAAGCTTAAAAAGAATTAAACTTTTTTTATTATTTTAAATAGCTTTTATTATTATATTATTTTAACTTTATTTAAGTTTATAGTTATATTATTAATATCGATAATAAATTTTAAAAACTTTATAATTATAATATAAAATTTATATTTTTTTTAAGTTTACTTATAAGTTAATACTTTATAATTACTTTAAAATAATAAATATATATTTAATATATATCTTTTTAAATTTAAAATAAATAATTATATTATATCGATTATTTAATTTATTTAAGTTTCCTTATTAAACTAAAATAATAATAAATATTTAAAAAAAAATATAATATATCTTTTAAATTAATATAATAAGTTTTATTATATAAAACGTTTTATAATAATTTATTAATCTGCTTTTATAAGCCCGTTTATAATTAAAAGCTACTATTTTATATTAATAGCTATAGTATTAAGCTATACTTAATTTATTTATATTAATACTTTTAATAAGCTATTAGCTTTAATATAAACTAGTTTATTAAAGTTAAAGCTATTATAAGCTATAAGCTAATTTAACATTATTAAGCATTATATAAAAGTATTATTATTATATAACCTAAGCCTTTATAAGTTATTTAAAATAAGCGATATTAAAAAGCCGCTATTACTTTAAAAGTTTTAGCTTTACTTTATTATAACCTTATTTTATAAAACTATTTTAAAGTAATTATTTAGCTAAAACTAAAATAATTATTAGTTAAGCTTAAACTATTATTTATATATATTAAATAAAGCTACTATATTCCATTATTTAAATATATAGATTTAATAGCTTTACTATAAATAGCTATAGAAATAAACTTTAAATATAATAAGTAAATCTTTACTTAAGTAAAAAGTTTTTTTATTAAAGTAAAAAAGTATAAAAATAAGAAATCTTTTTTATTTAAATAAATAAATATATCTATTATTACTTTAAAAATATATAAGATTTATTTTAAAGAAATAAAAGTATTTATTATTTATAAAGTAATAATAAATAATAAGCTAAAGAAAAGATAAAAGGTTATAAATTTAATACGCTTTTTTAAAAAGGTTTACCTTTTATTTAAATAAATTAAAAAAATAAAGCTTAATTATAAAAAAGTAATATAATTAAATAAAATTTAATTTAAAAAATATATAATTATAAGTCTTTTAACCTTATATTTAAAAAAAATAATTATATTATATATATAAATATAATAAAAATTATTAAAATATTCTTTAAATAGTTTATTAATATATTATTAAAATATTATTACTTTATTAATTAAGTTAAAAAGTTATTTTTTATTTAAATACTCTTTATTATATTTAAAATATTATTAAAATATTATTATCTTTTATAATATAGATTATTAAGCCTTTATTAAGTGGTTTATTAAGCTTTACTATTAATATAACTAATAATTATAAGTTTAAATCTTTAAAATATACCTTAAAGCGTAATTCTATAAGAGATTAAATGCTATTCTTACCGTATAAAAGATTAGGCCTTAATATCTCCCGTTACCTTATAATTTTATATAGCTAATAATACCTATACTTAGCTACCTATTAAGGAAAAATTAGCCGAGTTAAAGGCTAAGAAAAACTTAATAAAAAAGTTAAAATTAATTTCCTTAATACGCTTAATTATCTATAAGGAAAAAACCCCGCTATATTAATAAATATAAGCATTACTAATTAAGAGCTAAAGGGCTTTAAAGGGGGCATAACTTCCTTTTTATAAATAAAAGAAAAAGTAGCATTAGCGGGAATCGAACCCGCAGCCTTTATATTTACTATTACGCGAGGCTATTTAGCGCTCTACTAGTGCGCCACAGTGTTATCTTTTATAATATAAATTAAATAAAAAGTTTATTAAATATTAAGCTTAATAAAGATATTAGCTTAATTTAAATAAAATAAAATCTTTTTAATTAATAGTAATAAATATAAGCTATTTTAATATTTTTTAATAATATTTATTTTAAAAAGTTAAACCTTATATTTCTTTTTATAAAAGCTTTTATTTTAAGCTTAATTTTAAAGTTATATAATTAATATAATATTAAATAATTAAATTTTATTTTATTAAAGGTTTAAAAAAGGTAATAATATTATTAAAATATTTAATTAAGCGCCTTTTAAAAAGGTTTTTTTTATTAAATAATATATTTTTTATTTTATTTCTTTTATTTTAAATATACCGGTTAAGCTTATAAAAAGATATTATAATAACTTTTATATTTCTTTTATATAACTAATATTTAAAAGGCTTTTATATTTATTATAAAAATATTAGTTTTATAATATTTTATTTAATTAATTATTTTTTAAAAATATAAGCTTTATTTATATTTTAACTTTTTTTATACTTTTTATATTTCTTTTATTTTTATTACTTTTTTTATTTTTATTATAATATATTTATCTTTTTAATATATTAAATATTAAAAATATTATAAAATATATTCTTTATCTTTTAAATTATTATTTTATATTTTAATACTTTAAAGTATAATAAAGCTTAATTTAAATATATAAAGTTATTTAATTAAATTATTTTATTATTTAACTTTAATTTTTATATTTATTAATTTATTATATTTATTAATATAATTATCTTTTTATTTATTAAAGATATAAATAAAGTTTATTTTAAATTTATTAAAACTATTAGTTTTATTAGTTATTTATTTTCTTAAAGAATATATTTTATTAATATATATTAAAATATATATTTACTTTTAATTAATAATTAAATTATATTTTATATTTATAATTAATCCCTTTTAGATATAAGGTTAAAAAACCTATAATTATATTTTTTTAAACTAAATTCTATTTAACTATATTACGTTTCTGTAATTAGGCTTTATCTCTTTAATCTATCTAAATAAAAGGTAAACCTTCTTAAAAAAGCGTACTAAATAATTAACCTCCCTTTTTCCATTTAGCTTATTTATCCTTACTTTATAAGCGATAAACTTATCTATTTCTTTAAAATAAATCTTATATATTTCTAAGGTATTAATAAATATATCGATTTATAGGGATAAGAAAGGGTTCTTATCTTTACGCTTCTTTACTTTAATAAGAAAACTTCTTACTTAGGTAAAAATTTGCTTATTATAAATAGAGTTTATTTCTATAGCTATTTATAAGCTATTAGATCTATATATCCAGATAATGGAATATAGTAGCCTTACCTATCTATTTTAACCGCAGCTGTAAACTTGCTTAATAGGTGCGTGCAAGTAGTAGTTTAAGCTTAACTAGCAGTTATCTCGGTTTTAGCTAAATAATTGCTTTCGAATAGTCTTGCAATATAGCGGAAAAGGTTATATCGCTCGGTTTTGCTAGATAGGTATATATTTAAGCAGAGCCAGAACCTTTAGGGCAATAGCGGCTTTTTAATATCGCTTATTTTAAGTAACTTATATTTATATATAGCCTAAGTTACACAGTAATAGCACTTTCGCATAATGCTTAACGGCATTAGACTAGCTCGCGGCCCGTAATAGCTTTAACCTTAATAGGCTAATAGCTTATTAAAAGCACCGGCGTAAATAGGCGCGGCCTAACACTACGGCTACTAGCGCAAAATAGCGGCTTCTAACTATAAATAAACTTATAAAAGCAGATTAATAAGTTATTATAAAAAGTCCTATATAGTAAAACTTACTATATTAATTTAAAAAATATATTATACCTTATCCTTTTCGGATATTTATTATTATTTTAGCTTAATAAGGGAACTTAAATAAATGAAATAGTCGATATTTATAATTAATATTAATAAATTAAGATATATATATAGCTTTATATAATAAAATTTATTATTAATATTATATTAATTACTTAAGTTATTTATCTTTTAAATTCTTTAATAAAATAAAAATAAAACTTAAATATATCGATATTCTTATTTATTTAAATTTCCCTATTAAGTTAAAATAATAGTAAGTATATATAAAAAATAAAATATAATATATCTTTTAAGATTAATATTATAAATCTTATTATATAAAACTTTTTATAATAACTTATTAATATTTTATAAGTTTATTTATAATTAAAAGCTACTATTTTATATTAATAGCTATAATATTAAGCTATATTTAATTTATTTATATTAATGCTTTTAATAAGCTATTAGCTTTAATATAAACCGATTTATTAAGGTTAAAGCTATTATAAGCTATAAGTAACCTAATTTAATAACGTTAAGCATTATATAAAAATATTATTATTATATAATTTAAGCTTTTATAAGTTATTTAAAATAAGCGATATTAAAAAGCCGCTATTCCTTTAAAGGTTTTAGCTTTATTTAAATATATTTTTATTATAACCTTTTTTATAAAACTATTTAAAAGTAATTATTTAGCTTATTATATAAAACTAAAATAACTATTAATTAAGCTTAAACTATTATTTATATATATTTAAAACCCTTAAATTTATTAAATAAGTTTATAGCTATAATTAAAATATATAAATAAAGCTATTATATTTCATTATTAAATATAATATTTAAATATATAGATTTAATAGTTTTATAGCTATAAAATAAATTTTATTTAATAAAAGATTTTTTTATTAAAATAAAGAAATATAAAGATAAAAACCTTTTTTTATTTAAATAAATCGATATATTTATTATTATCTTAAAGATATATAAGGTTTATTTTAAAGAAATAAAAAACTTTATTATTTATAAAGTAAAGATAAATACGTTAAAAAAAAGGTTAATTATTTAATATTTTTTTTTAAAAAAGGTTTACTTTTTATTTAAATAAATTAAAAAGATAAAGCTTAATTATAGAAATATAATATAGTTAAATAGAATCTAATTTAAAGAAAATATAATTATAAGTTTTTTTAACTTTATATTTAAAAGGGAAACTTAAATATATATTAAATATTAAACTTTTAAAATATCTTTATTATAAGGCTTATATTTATAAATATTATATTATTTACTTTTCCTTCTTAAATATAAGGCTAAAAGACTTATAATTATATTTTTTAAATTAAATTTTATTTAACTATATTACGTTTTTATAATTAAGCTTTATTTATTTAAATAAAAGGTAAACCTTTTTAAAGAAGTATAATAGATAATTAACCTCTCTTTTTCTATTTAACTTATTATTTATTCTTACTTTATAAGTAATAAACTTATTTATTTCTTTAAAATAAACTTTATATATCTTTAAAATAATAATAAATATATCGATTTACTTAAATAAGAAAGGGTTTTTATCTTTATATTTCTTTACTTTAATAAAAAAACCTTTTACTTAAATAAAGATTTACTTATTATAAATAAAGTTTATTTTTATAGCTATTTATAAGCTGTTAAATCTATATATTTAGATAATAAAATATAGTGGCTTTACTTAATATATATAAGTGTTAATTTAAGCTTAATTAATAGTTATCTCGGTTTTAATAAGTTAAATAATTACTTTTAAATAGTTTTATAATATAGCGGAAAAAGTTATAATAAGTGTATATTTAAGTAAAGCTAAAACTTATCCATGTCCTATAAAAGGTAATAATAGCTTTTTAATATCGCTTATTTTAAATAACTTATATTTAAAAGCTTAAGTTATATAATAATAACACTTTTATATCGTGCTTAACGGTATTAAACTAGGTTACTTATAGCTTATAATAGCTTTAACCTTAATAAAATAGTTTATATTAAAGCTAATAGCTTATTAAAAGTACCGATATAAATAAATTAAGTATAACTTAACGCTATAGCTATTAGCGTAAAATAACGGCTTTTAATTATAAATAAACTTATAAAAGTAGATTAATAAGTTATTATAAAAAGTTTTATATAATAAAACTTATTATATTAATCTTAAAAGATATATTATATTTTATCTTTCTTAAATATTTATTATTATTTTAACTTAATAAAGAAACTTAAATAAATAAAATAGTCGATATTATTTACTTTTATATTTATAAGTTTTTTAATATTTATATTATTTCTATTATATATTATTATATAAGGTGTTATTTATATCTTTTATTTATTATTAAAATAAAGAAGTTATAAAGGATATCTTTTAATAAGCTATATTTCTCTTTATTTATATAAGTTTTATTTAAAGATATATTTATACTATTTAAAAAAAGTTTATTTACTTTAAAGTTAAATATTTTCTATTAAAGTTTTATTTAATTAACTATTTAACTTTAAAGTATTTAATAATATATTATTATAAAGCTTTTTAATATAAAGGATTTAAGCCTATTAATAAGCCTTTTAATTAATATTAAAAAAGCTATTATTTTCTTTACTTTTAAAGTATTTAATATTTTAATAACTTTACTTTTTATATTAAAAATAAATAGTTTATTAAAAAAGCTTTAATACTTTTTTTAAAGTTTTTATATTTAGCTTAATATATAATATTATTATTATAATTATTATTTTAATTATTCTTATAATTTTAACTCTAATTATTATTATAATTACTTTTATTATTATTAAGTTTTTTATTATTATTTTAATTTTCTTTACCTTTAAAGTTTTTATTTATTTATTTTATAAATTTAATTAATATATTATTAATTTAAGTTAATTTATTAAATATAGCGGTAATATTTATTAAAAGTAATATTTAAATTAATATAAACTATTAAGCCTTTATTAAATAATTTATTAAGCTATACTTTTTAATATAATTAATAATTATAAGTTTAAATCTTTAAAATATACTTTAAAGTATATTTTTATAAGAAATTAAGTATTATTTATATTATATAAAAGATTAAGCCTTAATGCTTTTTATTACCTTATAATTCTATATAATTAATAATACCTTTATTTAATTATTTATTAAAGAAATATTAGCTAAATTAAAAGTTAAAAAAAATTAAATAAAAAAGTTAAAACTAACTTTTTTAATACGCTTAATTATTTATAGAAAACCCGCTATATTAATAAATATAATATATTATTTATTAATAGCTATTAAGCTTTAAAAGGGGTATAACTTTCTTTTTATAAGTTAAAGAAAAAGTAATATTAATAAAAATTAAATTTATAACTTTTATATTTATTATTATATAAAGCTATTTAATAATTTATTAATACGTTAAAATATTATTTAAATTAATATATTTATTTATTATTTAATTATAAAGCTAGATTATTAAAGTAATTTTATTATTTATTTTATTTTTTTATTTAAATTTCGATAAATATATCGATTATTTTATTTATTTAAATCCCTTTATTAAACTAATATAAAAATAAATATTTAAGAAGAATAAAGAATAATATATCTTTTAAATTAATATAATAAGTTTTACTATATAAAACTTTTTATAATAACTTATTAATTTACTTTTATAAGCCTATTTATAATTAAAAGCCGCTATTTTACGCTAATAGCTATAGCGTTAAGCCGCGCCTATTTATATTAATGCTATTAGCCTATCGAGGTTAAAGCTATTATAAGCTATAAGTAATTTAATTTAACGCTATTAAGCATTATATAAAAGTGCTATTACTATATAACTTAAGCCTTTAAATATAAGTTGTTCGAAATAAGCGATATTAAAAAGCCGTTATTACTTTAACTATTTTATAAAATATATATAAGTTTTAGCTTTACTTAAATATATATTTATTTATTATAACCTTATTCCGCTATATTATAAAACCACTCGAAAGTAATTATTTAGCTTATTATATAAAACTAAAATAACTATTAATTAAGTTTAAACCACTATTTATATATATTTAAAACCTTTAAATTAATTAAGTAAAGCTACTATATTTTATTATTTAAATATATAGATTTAATAGCTTTATTATAAATAGCTATAGAAATAAACTTTAAATATAACGAGTAAATCTTTACTTAAATAAAAAGTTTTTTTATTAAAGTAAAGAAGTATAAAAATAAGAAACTTTCTCTATTTAAGTAAATAAATATATTTATTATTATTTTAAAGATATATAAGATTTATTTTAAAAAAAATAAAGAAATTTATTACCTATAAAGTAATAATAAATAATAAGCCGAAAAAAGAATAAAAGATTATAAATTTAATATACTTTTTTTTTAAAAAGGTTTATCTTTTATTTAAATAAATTAAAAAAATAAAGCTTAATTATAAAAGTATAATATAGTTAAATAAAATTTAATTTAAAAAATATATAATTATAAGTTTTTTAACCTTATATTTAAAAGGGTTTAATAAATATATAATTTTAATTAGCTATATAAATTTATTTTAAAAAAATAATAGAGAGATTTTTAAATATTATATATAGATTTTTAAATTATATTTTAATTATAGCCTTTTTATTAAATTATTATATTTATTTTATAATTAAGCTTTTAACTTTTTTTAAAGTTTTAATATAGTTAAAGTAATTACTATTAAAGAAAATATATTTAAAATATTAATATCTTTTCTTTAAACAAAAGTTTTTTATTATAATTATTAATATTTTATTAATAAAATAAAAGTTAATATTAGCTTTAAGCTTATTTTTTAACTTATAATATTATATTTTTTATTTAATTTTTATATATAAATATAAATATTATTATTAAGCTTAAAGTTAAATTAATTAGCTTAACCGCTTAATTAAATAACTTAATAGTTTTAAGCTTTATATTAATATTTAAACCTTTATATATAAATTAAATAATAAAAAACTAAATATATTATTTTATTATTAAAGTTATTAATTATTTTATTTATTTAAGTTTCCTTATTAAGCTAAAATAATAATAAATATTTAAAAAAAATAAAGTATAATATATCTTTTAAATTAATATAATAAGTTTTATTATATAAAACTTTTTATAATAACTTATTAATCTTTTATAAGCTTATCTATAATTAAAAGCCGCTATTTTACGCTAATAGCTATAATATTAAGCCGCGCTTAATTTATTTATATTAATATTTTTAATAAGCTATTAGCTTTAATATAAACCGGTTTATTAAAGTTAAAGCTATTATAAGCTATAAACTAATTTAATACTATTAAGCATTATATAAAAGTGTTATCGCTATATAATTTAAACCTTTAAATTATTCGAAATAAATAATATTATAAAGCCGCTATTACTTTAATCTTATAAAATATATATAAGTTTTAGCTTTACTTAAATATATATTTATTATAACCTTTTCCGCTATATTATAAAACTATTCGAAAATAATTATTTAATTAAAACCGAGATAACTATTAATTAAGCTTAAATTATTATTTATATACACTTAAAACCTTTAAATTTATTAAATAAGTTTATAGCTATAATTAAAATAAATAAGTAAAGCTATTATATTTTATTATTTAAATATATAAATTTAATAGCTTTATTATAAATAGCTATAAAAATAAATTTTATTTATAATAAATAAATTTTTATTTAAATAAAAGATTTTTTTATTAAAATAAAAAAATATAAAAATAAAAACTTTTTTTTATTTAAATAAATTAATATATTTAT
>JALPVH010000597.1:0-14897 GCA_023242295.1 Diaporthe ilicicola | reverse complement strand
TAATATAATAAGTTTTACTATATAAAACTTTTTATAATAATTTATTAATTTACTTTTATAAGCTTATTTATAATTAAAAGCCGTTATTTTATATTAATAATTATAGTATTAAGCTATATTTAATTTATTTATATTAATACTTTTAATAAGCTATTAACTTATTAAAGTTAAAGCTATTATAAGTTATAAGCTAATTTAATACCGTTAAATATTATTAGTATTAATATATAAAAGTGTTATTATTATATAACTTTAGCTTTTAAATTATTTAAAATAAGCGATATTAAAAAGTTATTATTACCTTAATTAATGTTTTAGCTTTATTTAAATATATATATATTATAACCTTATTTTATTATATTATAAAACTATTTAAAAGTAATTATTTAATTAAAACCGAGATAATTATAAATTAAGCTTTAATTAATAATTATATATATTTAAAACCTTTAAATTAATTAAATAAAGCTATTATATTTTATTATTTAAATATATAAATTTAATAGCCCCTCTTAAGTATAAAGTTAAAAGACCTATAATTATATTTTTTTAAATTAAATTTTATTTAACTATATTACGTTTTTATAATTAAACTTTATTTCTTTAATTTATTTAAATAAAAGGTAAACCTTTTTAAAGAAGCGTATTAAATAATTAACCTTTCTTTTTCCACTTAACTTATTTATCTTTACTTTATAAGCGATAAACTTTTCTATTTCTTTAAAATAAAGCTTATATATTTTTAAAGTAATAATAAATATATCGATTTATTTAAATAAAGAAAGGTTTTTATTTTTACGTTTTTTCGTTTTAATAAGAAAACCTTTTATTTAAATAAAAGTTTATTTATTATAAATAAAGTTTATTTTATAGCTATTTATAATAAAGCTATTAAATCTATATATTTAAATACTATATTTAATAATAAAATATAATAGCTTTATTTAATTAATTTAAAAGTTTTAAATATATATAAATAATAATTTAAGCTTAACTATTATCTTAATTTTAGCTAAATAGTTACTTTCGAATAATTTTATAATATAATTACTCGGTTTTATTAAATAGGTATATATTTAAATAAAGCTAAAACCTTAATTAAAGTAATAGTAGCTTTTTAATATTATTTATTTCGAGCAACTTATACTTAAGTTATATAGCGATAATATTTTTATATAGTGCTTAATAATGTTAAATTAAGTTACTTATAACTTATAATAGCTTTAACCTTAATAAACCGGTTTATATTAAAGCTAATAGCTTATTAAAAGTATTAATATAAATAGATTAAGTGCGGCCTAATATTATAATTATTAATATAAAATAGTAGCTTTTAATTATAAATAAGCTTATAAAAATAAATTAATAAGTTATTATAAAAAGTTTTAATAAAACTTATTATATTTTATCTTTTTTTTAATATTTATTATTATTCTAGCTTAATAAATAAATTTATATAAATAAAATAATTAATAAATTTAATACCTTTATTATAAATAATTATAGAAATAAACTTTTATTTAAATAAAAAGTTTTTTTATTAAAATAAAAAAGTATAAAAATAAAAACCTTTTCTTATTTAAATAAATCGATATATTTATTATTACTTTAAAAATATATAAAGTTTATTTTAAAGAAATAAAAAAGATTATTATTTATAAAATAAAAATAAATAATAAGTTAAATAGAAAAAGAAAGGTTAATTATTTAATACACTTTTTTAAAAAGGTTTACCTTTTATTTAAATAAATAAAGTTTAATTATAAAAACGTAATATAATTAAATAAAATTTAATTTAAAAAATATAATTATAAATCTTTTAACTTTATATTTAAAAAAGATTTAACTTTTTATAATTAAGGTTAATAGCTACTTTAATTATAATATATATAGTATAAATATAATTAAATTATTAAAAGTTTAATTAAATTTTCTATAATTAAGTTTTTAATTAACTATATAAATTTATTAAGGTTTATAATTTTAATAAAATATTAACTTTAATTTATAAATAATAGTTTTATATTATTAACTATTATATTTTTATTAAGTTTAAGTTTATTATATAGCTTTATTAGCTTTAGCTTTATATTAAAGCTTATATTTAATATATTAAAAAGTAAAAATAGTTTATAGCTTTATCTACTTATAAAGTAAATATTAAGCTTTAAGCTCGAATTATATAATATATTATTTATTAAATAAATATTATATATTAATCTTAAGCTATATAATTTATTATATATAGGATAAATATTATATATTAAATTTAAATTATATAATTAATTATTTAAAAAATAAATATTATATATTAATATTAACTTAGCTACCTTTTTTATATATAAGTATAAAGGGTAAAATTATAATTATAAATAAATCTTTTAATAAATAATTTTTTTTAATTTAAGTAATTTTTAAGTTAAAAAAGCGTAAATAAATCTTTTATAATTTTATTATTAATTCTTTTAATATATATTTCAGAATTATAAAGAAATTTCTTTAACTTTTTCTTTTAAAAGTTATTTATATTTTTAATTATTTAAAGATTAAAATATTTAAATATATTTTTAAAATTTTAAAAAGCGTTTTTATTAATTAACTTTTAATTTCTAGTTTTATTAATTAGCTTAATTATTAAAGCCTTTATATATTTTAATATATAATTACTTTTAATAATATTATTAACTATTTTATTTATTTAAGCTTTTTTATTAAGCTAGAATAATAATAAATATTTAAAAAAAATAAAGTATAATATATCTTTTAAAATTAATATAATAGGTTTTATTATATAAAGCTTTTTATAATAATTTATTAATTTTTTATAAGCTTATTTATAATTAAAAGCCGTTATTTTACGTTAATAGCTATAATATTAAGCTATATTTAATTTATTTATATTAATACTTTTAATAAGCTATTAACTTATTAAAGTTAAAGCTATTATAAGCTATAAGTAACTTAATTTAATATTATTAAGTATTTTTAATATTAGTATATAAAAGTGTTATTATTATATAACTTAAGCTATATATAAATATAAGTTATTTAAAATAAGCGATATTAAAAAGTTATTATTACTTTAATTAAAGTTTTAACTTTATTTAAATATATATTTATTTAATAAAATTAAGTAATATAACTTTATTTTATAAAACTATTTAACCCTTTTAAATATAAAGTTAAAAGACTTATAATTATATTTTTTTTAAATTAAATTTTATTTAACTATATTATATTTTTATAACTAAGCTTTATTTCTTTAATTTATTTAAATAAAAGGTAAACCTTTTTAAAAAAGTGTAATAAATAATTAACCTCCCTTTTTCTATTTAACTTATTATTTATTCTTACTTTATAAGTAATAAACTTATCTATTTCTTTAAAATAAACCTTATATATCTTTAAGATAATAATAAATATATCGATTTATTTAAATAAAGAAGGGTTTTTATCTTTACGCTTTTTTACTTTAATAAAAAAACTTTTTATTTAAATAAAAATTTATTTATTATAAATAAAGTTTATTTCTATAGCTATTTATAATAGAGCTATTAAATCTATATATTTAAATATTATACTTAATAATGGAATATAGTGGCTTTATTTAAGTTTTAAACGTATATAAGTGCTAGTTTAAGCTTAACTATTATCTTAGTTTTAGTAATGCGGCAGGCTAAATAATTGCTTTTAAGTGGTCTTACGGAAAAGGTTATAATAAGTGTGTATTTATAAAGTAAAGTTAAAACCTTTAAAGTAATAGCGGCTTTTTAATATTACTTATTTCGAGCAACTTATTTAAGTTATATAGCAATAGCACTTTTATATAATGCTTAATAACGTTAAACTAGGTTACTTATAGCCTATAATAGCTTTAACCTCGACGGGCTAATAGCTTATTAATAGTACCGGTATAAATAGGTGCAGCTTAATGCTATAGCTATTAATATAAAATAGCGGCTTTTAATTATAAATAAGCTTATAAAAGATTAATAAGTTATTATAAAAAGTTTTATATAATGGAACCTATTATATTAATTTAAAAGATATATTATACTTTATTCTTTTCGAATATTTACTATTATTTTAGCTTAATAAAGAAACTTAAATAAATAAAATAATCGATAAAACTATTTAAAAGTAATTATTTAATATACTATATTATTAAAACTAAGATAATTATTAGTTAAGCTTAAACTATTATTTATATATATTTAAAACTCTTAAATTAAATAAAGCTATTATATTTTATTATTTAAATATATAAATTTAATAGCTTTATTATAAATAGCTATAAAAATAAACTTTAATTATAATAAATAAATATTTATTTAAGTAAAAAGTTTTCTTATTAAAATATAAAAGCGTAAAAATAAAAAACTTTTTTTATTTAAATAAATAAATATATTTATTATTACTTTAAAGATATATAAAGTTTATTTTAAAAATATAAAGAAATATATTACTTATAAGTTAAATATTAATAATAAGTTAAAAAAAGAATAAAAGGTTATAAATTTAATATTTTCTTTTTTAAAAAAAGGTTTACCTTTTATTTAAATAAATTAAAGAAATAAAGCTTAATTATAAAAATATAATATAGTTAAATAAAATTTAATTTAAAAAAACGTAATTATAAGTCTTTTAACTTTATATTTAAAAGGGTTTAATAATCTTATTATTTTAATAATTAAAGTTAACTTTTATTTAAATTATTTTTAAAGCTTTAATTTTAGCTTTAAAGTTTTATATAAAAGGCTTTATAATATTCTTTTCTAATAAATTAACTTTTAATAGTAAAGATATAGTAAAGCTTATCTTAACTATTTTAATTAATAATAAATATAATTAAAAAAAAGATAAATATATATTAATAAAAGTCTTTTTTAAATATAAGGTTAAAAGACTTATAATTATATTTTTTAAAATTAAATTTTATTTAATTATATTATATTTTTATAATTAAGCTTTATCTTTTTAATCTCTTTAAATAAAAGGTAAACTATTAGTTAGGCTAAAGTGTATATATATAAAAGAAAATAATAAGTAAAAATAATTCGATTAACTAAATTCTTAATTATTATTAAGTTAAAGCTATTATTAAAAGAGTAATAGCTATAAGCTAATTTATAAGAAGCATTTTAGCCGGATTATTTATTAGGCCGAGTAAGCTTTATCGATAAGGCTTAATTATAGCTAACTATTATTATTTCTATATTAATAGTCTTTTAATTTAGCTATAATTAAGCTATTATTAAATAGTTTAAAGATAGCTTTTTCTTTAAATTAATATAATAAATTATATAACCTTATTTATTAATTATTTACTTAATTTATTATACTTAATATAGCTCTTTACTTAAACCGTTAACTTATTTATATTAATTAAATATTTTAGCGCCTTATTTAATAAAGCCTTTATTATAGTATTTATAAGGTTATTATTATTATTAATTTATTTAACTTTATAAATCTTTTATTATTTATATATTTAGCATAAGGCTATAATATTAATTATTAGCCGCTTCTCTTTTATTATATTTAGCTTAGTAAAGTATTTATATAGCGAGTAGAAATTTATATAGATAATAAGGGGAATTAAGGAAAGGTTTAATTAATTAATAATTAGCTATATTATTAATAAAAGTATTATATTAATATTAAAGCCGCTAGCTATACTATAAATCTTTAATATTAATATACTTTTAATAACTTATTAGTATTTTATAAAGGATTAATAAAGTATATTACTATATATTTTATATTATAAAAAATTAATATTTTTTTTATTAATAATAATTATTATATAACTAATTTATAAGCTAAAGTTTTAATTATTAATAAAGAATTTATTTATAAAGATTATTAAAGTTACTATTATTAAATTAATTAAAATATATTATAGCCTTTATTTTAAGTTAGCCTTTTATTATTTTAGCTATTTATTAAGTTTATTATAATTATTATAGCTTAATTTTTAAGCTTATATTATAATAAAAAGATTAAAAGTAGCTTTTAGCTAATAAATTAATATAATATAAGCTTTATAAGCTTATTAATAAAGATATTATTAAAAGTAATTATTATAATTTATATTAATCGGCTTAAGCTTAATATTTTAGCCCTTTTACTTTATCTTAATAGCGTTATTAAAGGTTATTATTAACTTATAATCGTTAAAGTTTAATAGCTATATAGGGAAAAGTATAGTTTTCGGCTTATATTTAATTTTTATCTTTTAAATCTTTTTTTTAATAGCTAAAAATAATAAGCTTATAATAATAAAGGTATTATTAATTTATATTTTAATTAGCTTAAATAAGTTTTTTTTATTACTTATAATTAAAAGATATAGGTTATAATTAAAAATTATTATTTTTAACTCTTTATAATAATACTTATAATATATTATTTATTAATATATATCTATTTTAATAATATTATAAAATAGCTTAATTAATTATATAATTATCCTTTTAAAGTATTTTATTTTTAATTTCTTTAATAGTTAAGCTAAAATTATTTATAATAACTTACTTTTTAATTAAAAGTAAGCTTATATAATATTATATAGCTTAAGGGTTTTTTCTTTTATAAAAAGAAAGATTATAATAATAATAATTAATTATTAACTAACTTATTAAATTATTAGTAATTAAATTAAAATAAATTTCGTTTTATTATTATTATAGCTTTAAATTATAAGTTTTAATTTTTTATATAGCCGCTTAACTTTATTTTTAATTTTATAAACTATTTAAGCTTTAAATAATCGGGTTTTATTATAAAGGTTATAATTAAAGCGCTTAAATTAAAAGATATTATAAATAATTAAATTATTAATCTTTTAATTATTTAATTTTTTAAATAAGCTATTATTAATTATAATTATACCTTTATATTAAAGCTTAAAAGATAAAGTATAATTATTCTTTTTTTCTAAGTTATTAAAGCTTTAATAATAAAAGGTTACTTTTTAAGCTATTTTTATTTTTATAATAATTATTAGTAATTAATTATAATAGTAGCTTTTTAATTAAAAAAAGGTTTTAATATTATTATAATAATTATATCTTTTATAAAGCTATTATTATTCTTATTAATATTAACTTTATTATAAATAATCTTATTACTTTTAATAATAAGCTTTTTTAAAAGTACCGGCTATATATTTTTATTATATAGATATAAGCGTATATAGGTTAATTTAAACCTTATAAAATTATTTAAAAGGTTTAAAATAAGATTATAGCTATTAATAATAATTAACTTAAATAAGCTTTATTAGCTACTTTTTTTATATTATATTCGGATTTTATTTTAAAGTAAAAGGGTTAATATATTAATTATATTAAGGCTATTTCTTATATAAATTACTTTATTAATTTAGCGTTTTATAAAAAGTTTTTAAAAGGTTTTTATTACTTTTCTTATAACTTTTACTTATTTCTATATAAATAATATAAATAATAAGTTTATTAATATTTATAAATAAATATTAAATATTAATAATATTAAAATAAAGTTATTAAAGCTAAAGGTATTATTTATAGCTTTAATTACTATTTATAAAATTACTTTAAAGCTATAATAATTTAATAACTTAGTAGAAAAAATCTTATATATATAATAGAAAGGTTTATAATACCTTTTAATTTTCCTAATTAATTAATAAGCTTTTATAAAAATTTATTTATAGCTTATTTTTATTAATTTTACTTTATTATAAAATTTAGCTAATAAAAAATTTATTTTAATATTATAGAAAATCTATTTTAAAGAATTAATATATATATTAACTTATATTTAATATAAAGCCTTTTATATATCCTTTATAAAAAGAAAGGTAAAGAATTTAACTATTTTAAAAAAGGTTATTATATAAATTATTTATCTTATTTAAATTCTATCTCTTAAAGCTTAGAATATAATAAGTAAGGGGGGGGGGCTATAATAGTTAAGGCTGCAGCTTCCGCTTTCTCGATAAACCTTAGTTTACTTTATACTTAAGCTTCCGCAAGTAACTTTATATAGTAAGAAGCATTTACTACGCTATTAGGTACCTTCCGGAAGGTTCTATAAGCGCTTAATAAGGAAAAACCTATAAATATAAGGAAAAAACCTTATTAGCTAGAGGGATATAGTAACTAATAGTAATAGGTATATAATTATAAGGAATTAGTTAAGGGGTAAATAGTCTCGCCCTTTAGCGTTAAAGGGGCGTATTAAAGGGAGGGCAGGTTAAAAAGAAGATATTAACGGGATTTAAACTTATATTCTTTACGTTATTAATGTAGAAGGGTACCTTAACGCTCGACTAATACGCTATAATATTAAAGGTTATTATATTAATTATATATAAAATAAGCTTTAAATTTAAATATATTATATTTATAATTAATTTATAATTAAAATTATAATTATTTTTTAATATAAATTTAAAACCTTTTAAATATTAAGTTATAAAGTTAATAATAATAATAAAACTTATTTATTATAATTAATATAAATATATTAAAATTATAGCTTAAGTTTTATAAAAGCTAAGCTAATTAATTTATTAATAGATAATTAAAGCGGCGGTATAAATAATATAGCTTAACTTTTATAAAAAAGATATTAGCTTTTTATTTTAAAATAAAGAATTATAAATAACCTTATTTATATATAATAAAATATATCTTTTTATAGCTATCTTTATTATATTATATTATTTTATTAATAATATTTCGGAAAAAGACGCTTAATTTATTTATATTTTAAATATAAAGAAGAAAAGGTATTAAAGCTTTAATTATATAAAATATAATTAATTTAATTAATATTTTAATTATAATAATACTAATAAACATTAATTTAAAACCTTTTTTAAATTTAATAAATACTTTATTAGCTTATAAAAAGTTTTTTATTATTATTAAATTATTTTAATAAAAAGCGAGATATTATTTATAGCTAGCTATAAAGAATTTTACTATATTAATATTTAAAATAATACTTTAAAATCTTAAATATAAATATTACTCTTTAACTATAAATTAATTAATAAGTATATTTATATTATTAATAACTTCTTTTTTAAGGGTAAAAGTATAAAGAAAAGCGTTATTTATTATAAATATTATTATTTTTTTATTATTAATATAAATATTTTTATTATTACTATTAAAAGTATTTAACTTTTTTACTTTATAGCTTTTATAATCGATAATATAAGCAGCTATATTTTAATTTATTATAAGTTAGTTATAATATTAATATTAAATAATAAATTAGCGTTATAATTATTATCTTTTTTTAAAGATATATTTTATTAATTAATAACCTTTTTTATTATAAATAAAATAAGGTTTTAAAGCTTTTTTAATAATTATTATTATACCGATAATTAAAATATATTACTTTTATTTTATTACTAGCCTTTTTTAAATTTTAAATAAAGGTATTTTAAATCTTTTAAGTAAGGTAAATATTAAAATAAAACTTAAGGTTTTAAAATAGCTTTTTATATAGTTCCGCTAATATAAAAAAAGCCGCTTTAAATTCTATTATTTTAATATAAATATAAATAACTTAATTATAAAGAATCTTATTACCTTTATAGCTAAATTTAAATATCTATTAATAAAGTTATAGCTTTTTAAAAAAAAAGGTAAAAGATTTTATAAAGGCTTTTATTAATATTATTCTTATTATTTTAAAGGGTTTAAAAGATTATTTATATTTAATTATTATAATATTATTATAAACTATTTAGCTTATTTAAATTCTATCTCTTAAAGCTAGGAGTATAGTAAGTAAGGGGAAGAAAGCTATAGTTTAATTAAAGCTATAGCTCCCCCTTTCTTAATAAACCTTAGTTTACTTTATACTTAAGCTTCTGTAAATAACTTTATATAGTAAGGAGCATTTACTATATTATTAAATACCTTCCGGAAGGCCCTATAGGCGCCTAATAGGGAAAAACCTATAGTATAAGGAAAAAACCTTATTAGCTAAGAGAATATAGTAATTAATAGTAATAGGTATATAATTATAGGGAATTAATTAAGGTAAATAATCTTGCCCTTTAGTATTAAAGGGGCGTGTTAAAGGGAGGGCAGGTTAAAAAGGTATTAGCGGGATTTAAACCTATACCCTTTATATTGCTAGCGTAAAGGGGTACCCTAACGCTTAACTAATACGCCACGGTGCCATTATAATATTATTATTAATTAATATTAATATTAAAATATATTTTTAGCTTATAATAGGCTATATTAAAAATATTATTATAGCTAATATAATAAACGAAATAATTTATTATATAGCCTTTAAAGATTTTTAATAATATTATATAAAATTAGCTAAGTTTTATCTTATTATATTTATAGTAAAAAAAAGATTTATAATTTATTATTAAAAAAGTTATATATTTCTCTGCTTTATTTATAATTATTATCTTAGCTTTTTATAAACTTTAAAATTTTTTTAAAATTAAATCTTTTATTAAAGTAAGGTTAAAGAGAAAGATATTAATAAAGGTTATATAATACTTCCGCTATTATAAATATTAAATATAATATTTCTTTTTAATAGTATAAGGTATTTATTATTTATAATTATTAATATTTATAAGTTTTTTAATAGTTTTCTTTTTAAAGGCGGAATTTTTATAAAATAGTAAGATTATATAAAGGTTAATCTATTTCTTTATATACTTCTCCTTTTATTTATAAAAAAAAGAAAGGGTTTAAGAAAAAAGAAGAGCTTAAGGTAAAGGAGAAGCTTAAAAAGAAGGAAAAGCTTAAAGGGGGTAAAGCTATTTTTAATATAATTTTTACTACCTATAATAAGGTAGCAAAAAGCTATTTCCTAGCTGCTAAAAAAATAGAAATGCTTTTAGGTTAATATTATAAAAAGGGCTAAATACTAGTTAAGGTTAAAGCTAATTTTTAATAAAAATAATAAGTTATTCCGGGTTATATAAAGCTTAACTATTTTTTATATTAAAAGATATTTATTATTATTTTTAAAAGAAATATAAATCTTTATTTATTTTTATTATATCTTAAAGTTTTATATCTTTTTATTTAAGGCTTATTTTAAGAAAAAGTAAATTATAAAGTTATTCTTTAATTCTTTTATTATTAATTTCCGGATAAATTTCTTCTTTTTAAAAAACTACTTTTAATTTATAAATCTATTATAATTTAATAATATTAAATATCTTTATAATTTAATTTTTAAAGTTACTTTAAAAATAAATAAAAAGAATATTATTAATAGCCTTATTTTTTTAAAATATATTTATCTTATAAGCAAAGTATATAATAAGCTTTATAAGGGATCTCTTTTCTAATTTTATAATTAAATTAATAAAGGCAGGGTTTATAGCTTTTTATTTAGGGAATTTAACCTTTAAATAAGCCTTTTTAAGTTTTTATATATATATCTTTTCCCGTTTATTATAAATAGGATTTATAAACTTTTCGGAAAAAAATATTTTTAAAGTTTTTTATTTTTAAAGAATATTATAATATTTATTATTATATTTCATAATTAGCTTAATAAATTATTTACCCTTAAGTAATAATTTTTTAATAAATAAAAATATTATTATATAGTTTAATTAATAAAGTTATTTCTTTTCTAAATTAATTAAAGGAAATAATAATTAATAACGGCTATTATTAATTATTTAAAGGAAAGAGTAATTATTTAAAAAAAGGGAAAAGAAATAAATAAAATTTACTATAATATTTTTATTACTATTATTATCGGCAATAATAATAATACTAATATTTATAATATTAATAATAATAAAGAAAAAGAAAATAAATAAAATAAATAGAAATAAAGAAAGGTATAAGTTATAAAAAAAATATAAAATATAGTAAAATCTTTAATTAAATTTATATAAAAATAATAGTTTCGGGTTTTAAAAGCGTATTAATATAATAGAAACTAATTAAATAATAATATTAGCTAAATTATTTTAAATACGTTTTAAGTATTATAAATTATTTAACAGAATTAAATCGGTTATTTTTTTAGCTAACTTATAATATACTTTATATAAAGGAAAAATAAGGTTTTTATATTAATTAAAGTTTTTTCTCGGTTTTAAGCTTTTAAGGGTTTTAATTTATACTTATTATAAGGGTAAAGAGAAAGGGCTAAGGGAAGGGAGGGTTAAAGAAGCGTTTAAAAAAGGGAGAGTTAAGGGAAAGGGCGCTTTTAATTATAGCGTTTTTTTTAACTTAAGTTAAGGGAAAAGTTAAAAAAAAAAGGGATTATAATATATAACTATAATAGCTACTTAGCAGGTTAATTAGAAAAAAAGGCTTATTAAGAGAAAATTAATAATAAAAAGGGTAAGCGTAATAAAGTATATTAAAGGTTATAAACGTTTTTATTAATAGTTTTCTTATATAAAGAAACTTAATAATAGTTATAAGCGGTAGCTAATAGCTAATCTTAATATTTTTTAAATATAAGTAATAGTTACCGAAATTAGAAATATTATAATTTTAATATAAAAATTATAGCTTAATTAATATAAATTAAATCTAATAGTAATAAGCCTATAATTAATAATAATTAAGGTTTACCTTTTTAACTTTATTATTAAAGATTACCGAGTAATTATTAATTAATATTAATTAGGCTAGAGTATATATATATAAAAGAAAATAATAGATAGAAATAACTCGATTAATTAAATTTTTAATTATTATTAGGTTAAAGCTATCGCTAAAAAAGTAATAGCTATAAGCTAGTTTATAAAGAGTATTTTGGCCGAACTATTTATTAAGCCGAGTAAGCTTTATCGATAAGGCTTAATTATAGTTAACTATTATTATTTCTATATAAACCTTTTAAAAAAAGCGTATTAAATAATTAACCTTTCTTTTTTTATTTAGCTTATTTATTTTTACTTTATAAATAATAAACTTTTCTATTTTTTTAAAATAAATCTTATATATCTTTAAAGTAATAATAAATATATTAATTTACTTAAATAAAGAAAAGCTTTTATCTTTATATTTCTTTACTTTAATAAAAAAACCTTTTATTTAAATAAAAATTTATTTATTATAAATAAAGTTTAGTTTTATAATTATTTATAAGCTATTAAATCTATATATTTTAATATTATATTTAATAATAACCCTTTTAAGTATAAAGTTAAAAAACTTATAATTATATTTTTTTAAATTAAATTTTATTTAACTATATTATATTTCTATAATTAAGCTTTATTTCTTTAATTTATTTAAATAAAAGGTAAACCTTTTTAAAAAAGCGTATTAAATAATTAATATCTTTATTTCCCTTTAATTTATTTCTTTTTAATTTATTATAAATCTTTACTTTATAAGTAATAAACTTTTTTATTTCTTTTAAATAAATCTTATATATTTCTAAAATATTAATAAATATATCGATTTATTAAAATAAAAAAGGGTTTTTATCTTTATACTTCTTTACTTTAATAAAAAAATCTTTTACTTAAGTAAAGATTTACTCGTTATAAATAAAATTTATTTCTATAGCTATTTATAGTAAAGCTATTAAATCTATATATTTAAATAATAAAATATAGTGGCTTTACTTAATTTAAAAGTTTTAAATATATATAAGTAATAGTTTAAGCTTAACTAATAATTATTTTAATTTTACGTAATAAGCTAAATAATTACTTTTAAATAGTTTTATAGAAAAGGTTATAATAGTTATTTAGTTTTACTAGATAAATATATATTTAAGTAGAGCTAAAACCTTTAAAGCAATAATAGCTTTTTAATATCGCTTATTTTAAATAACTTAAAGGCTTAAGTTATATAGCAATAGCACTTTTATATACTAGTAATACTTAATAACGTTAAACTAAGTTATTTATAGCTTATAATAACTTTAACTTTAATAGCACCGGCGTAAATAAGCGCGGCTTAACGCTATAGCTATTAATATAAAATAGCGGCTTTTAATTATAAATAAGCTTATAAAAGATTAATAAGTTATTATAAAAAGTTTTATATAATAAAACCTATTATATTAATTTTAAAAGATATATTATACTTTATTCTTTTTAAATACTTATTATCGTTTTAGCTTAATAAGGAAACTTAAATAAATAAAATAGTTAATACTTAATAATAAAATATAATAGCTTTATTTAAGTTTTAAGCGTATATAAATAATAGTTTAAGCTTAATTAATAGTTATCTCGGTTTTAATAACGTAATAAGCTAAATAATTACTTTTAAATAGTTTTATAAAAAAGGTTATAATAAATATATATTTAAGTAAAGCTAAAACCTTTAAAATAATAGCGGCTTTTTAATATCGCTTATTTTAAATAACTTAAAGGCTTAAGTTATATAGCGATAATACTTTTATATAATATTTAATAATATTAAACTAAATTACTTATAGCTTATAATAGCTTTAACTTTAATAAACTAGTTTATATTAAAGCTAATAGCTTATTAAAGCATTAATATAAATAGGCACGGCCTAATACTATAGCTATTAATATAAAATAGCGGCTTTTAATTATAGATAAGCTTATAAAAGATTAATAAGTTATTATAAAAAATTCTATATAATAAAATTTATTATATTAATTTTAAAAGATATATTATACTTTATTTCTTTTAAATATTTATTATTATTATAAATTAATAAAAAAACTTAAATAAATAAAATAATCGATATTAATAAAAGTAAATAAATAAATATAAGAAAGAAAAGTAATAAAAAATATATAATTTTAATTATTATTATATTATAAGGTTAAGTTATTATAATAATAATTTAAAAAAAGTAAATTATTATTAAAAAAGTAAATTTAATAATTTATTAAAATTAATATTTATTTATTATAACTATAAATTTTATAAAATTAATTA